>PVJD01002507.1:0-199860 GCA_004026545.1 Mormoops blainvillei | reverse complement strand
TGCTGCAGAGCAGTGGCCGGCACATCGGGCTCAGAAACGGAGCGCACAGCCGGGTAACGGTGGGGTCAGCAGACACCCCATGAAAGGCTGGGGGCCGCCGCCTGCCCTGTGCAGTGAGGCTTCAGGGCAACACAGCGGGGGGATGGGAGCTGCCCTGGCTGTGCTCCAGCAAACCACGTCCGCAGGGCAGGTGGCGGCCGGGGACTCCGTGCCAGTGGCCAGGGCTGGCTGGCCCCCCACCTGTGGCATGAAGTACAGACTCCTCAGCAGGGCCTCGAGCCCATCCCCTGTGTCTCCCACAAACACGCCCGGCCTTGCCGGCCAGTCCCTGTGATCACCCCAGATGCCCAGGCAGGCCTCGCCCCGTCAGAAACAGCACCAGCCTTCGCAGCTTGGGGAAAGTATGGTCATAGTCCAGGCGGCCCGAATGCCCAGCCTCAGTTTCCCCTCGTGAAAATCGTGTGCTCGGAGGCCCATGTCAGGGTGTGAGGGTGGCGCAGGAGCCTGCGCGAACCACACGTGCCCAGGGCTGGCAAGCGGCAGCAGTTAATCGATGGTTTTATTGGGCCCGCCTGGCGCCCGGCCCTCGCACAAGCTTGAGAGGAAAATACTGCGCGTTCGCTCGCTGCCGTAAAAATGCCAGTGACCCCCGGCCGCCAATGCCACTAAGCATCGGTTGAGGGTCCCGCCTGCTTCTGAGGCTGGACAAGAACAGGGCGCTTTCGTGCCTCGCTCGGGGACCTCCCCCTGCAGCAGATGCCCTGGCTCAGGCAGCACCCGAGTCTCCCACTCTCCACAGCGCACACGAGCACACGTGTGTGTGCTCACTCGCAATAATACGTGCACGCAGGCGCACACACGCACATGCGTGTGGGTGCACAGTGCACATGTGTGCACAGTCACGTGCAACACATACATGCACACACACCGAGCGCAGACCCAGAGACGGGTGGCCTGTGGTTGATCCGCCCACAGTGAGAGGCTTTGGGCACACCCCTTCGTTTCCCCACAAAGACGCTGGGGGCAGGTGGACGTGATGCCGAGGAGGCCCGGCCCTGGGGACCTCCCACTCCCCCGGGCTCCCTCAGAAGGACGGGGACACCGTTTGCCAAGATGCTCCCAGAGAGCCTTTCAGGGGCGTGGGCGCTGCCTGTTAACGGTCCACCCCAGGGTCATGCCGGGCACCCACGCCCACCTCCGAGGTTCGCCTCAGTCTCCCGAAGGCGCCCCATGGCCGCATGAAAGCCACTGCACGCCAAGAGGGTGCCAGCGACGTGGGGATCCCCTGAAAACCCAGGTGCAGAGGGCACGCCTGGGAGAGGCTGGTAGGGCTTCTAGTCACATCTGCAGGGCTCCCCGACAGTGCAGTCACTCGGGCCCCGGGCCCCCTTCAGGGGCTCTGTGACCCTTGCCCCAGCTTTGGCGTCCACCTTTTCAATGACGCCTTCACTTTAGTTCAGGGTTTTGTTCTTTGAAATGTCTCATGGGTGGAGATGACAAGAGCAGAGAGACTGTGTGACTTTGCCTTTTTTCTAGAATCTGTAAAAGGTACATAATTTATCCCACGTACGGCCTTTCTTTTCATTTTCACCTCGGATAAGTCTAAAATAAAAACAATGCCCAGGAGTCGCCAGGCATTTGTAAGCTCAGACCATCCAACACCCTCCCTGAGTTTTCCTTGCACACCTATCATTTTACACTATTCCCCCGGGGCTCCCCCACACAACTACATGGACCCATTTCCACAAACCCCTCTGGTGGGTGGAACTGGGACACCCCACACCCTACCTCCGACGGTGTCCCTCCTGTGGTGCATCCCTCCTTAGGGGCAGGGATTGCCCTCCTGGGCATGTGCTCCCCCGTGTCTACCTGCAAACACACCTGCTCTGACTGAAAAGCTGAGTGGCAGGCCATTGTCACCCTTTGGTGACCTCCATGATGGCAATGAGTGTCTCCGCAGTCGTTTCTGGGGGAAGGGTGAACCTTGCTTCCGCCAGATGTGCCAGACGTTGGCCCTGACTCCTCTTCACAGCCAACCACAGACCTGAGCTGTGGTGTGAGCCGGCGGGCAGGACGCGGAGGTGGGAGAAGCCGATTTAATGAGTTGCGGATGATGCATAAAAGCCCGTTTTTATCTTCACGGAGACACAAAGGGTTTCCAAACACTACAAAGAAGTCCTTTAAAATTAAACTCACTAGATGAAGGATATGCAAATTACCTGGAGAAGCAGAACCCTACAACATTCTCAAAATTCTGCCATAGCCCGTTTAATTAATATTTTAATTTATCAGAACACTTCTCTGCACTTGACAATTCACGCGGCATCCCATGTAATTAAGCGCGTCGCTGTGGCGCAGTGGCACTGCCTGTCTCTTCCTGCCACTTTAACCTGAAAGGATGTGCAGAGCCTCCCCTGTGGGCTACGTGGTGGTGGGGACAATGTAGGAGCAGAGCACCGGGCAGGGCGTGAGGAGGGGGAGCAGGGAGGCAGCACCTGACCCCGCTGACGTGAGGGGTGGGTCCGGGCTCTACACGCGGAGCCCGGTTCCTGGAGGAGCTGGAATGACACCCCTGGGCCCAGAGCTGTATCCACGCGTGTTTCTACTACGGAAATGTGCATCCTCTCTGCTACCTTCTCCCCACAGAGGAATCCAGAGAGGGGAGCCTGTGAGCTGTCATGGTCATTAGGGGACTGCTGGTTGGCCTAATTGAAATTGGCACAGTCCCTGTTCAGAACTCTCCATGTCACCACAGAGGGGACTGGGACGCACACGTCCTCACAGGAGTAGTTCCCCCTGCTCAGAACCTGTGGGGCTCAAGTCAGTGCCAGCGAGGGAAAGGTGGCAGGTGGGGAAGAAAGTGGATCCTGATGGACCAGGTGCCCAGTCCCCTCCTTGCCTATATCAGGGCTGGGGAGGGGGGAGCAGGGAGTGGCCAGGTATGCGACGGCCCTACCAGGGCCACAGGTGAGCTGCCCACCACTTGCCTCAGATCCAGGGGAGGCAGTCCAGTCCCAGGATCTCTGCCCAGATGCTCTTGTAAGGTGATGGGTCCTCAGCCCCTCACTGCAGAGCCCATGACTCTCTGAGCAAGGATGTCTGAGCAGCTGTTAGGAACAGGGGCAGAGCTGCAGCTTCTTGGATGGAGCCCGTTCTCCGACAGGCCTGGAACCAAGCAAGAGCCGGACATGCCCAGAGGAGCCCCCACTGCTTTGGGAAGCCGGACCGTTGCCTCAGGAAGTGGCCAAGGGCCAGCTTGGAGCCTTTGCTGTGTCAGTGGCAGCTGGGTGTGATGGTGGGGGCACCTGGGTGGGGTGAAGCCAGGGCCGGAAGCCCTACGCAGGCCCCACTCTGGTGTTGGGGGCCTACCAAGAGCCCTTCTGCACCTCACATCATCCTGATGGGGTTATTTTCTTTTGTCTGAAGGAAACTCTTTAGAATTTAAAGGAGGACCTGTCAGTGACAAACTCATTTTGGGGGAAGTATCCTTATTCAACTCTCTTTTTATGAAGCCTTTATTTTTGAAAGACATTTTCTCTTGGTAATGTTCTAGGTTGACAACTATTTCCCTGCAGTGATATGAAGACATCTCTCTTCCATCTTCTGGCTCTGAGTTGGCTGCTGAGGAATCAGCCACGAGTCAAATCCTCCTTCCACCCTGTAGTGCATCTTTCCTCCTTGGCCATTTTGAAGAGTCGCTCTTTGTCTGCAAGCTCTGTTATGAGTCTAGATGGAGACACGTTTTCATGCAAATAGACTTGAGTCTGAGAATTGGTTTTTTCCATCAGTGACAGAAAATTTTCAGCCATTGCTCCTGATGACCTTTTCCTCTCCTGGAACTCCTATTAAATGCACAAAAGATTTTCTTCCCTTGTCTTCTATGCCTCCTTACTTTTAAAATTCACATATATTTTTATCTCTCTAGGCTGTATTCTGGATAATTTCTCCAGTTTATCTTTCAGTTCACTAATTCCCTCTTCAGTGGTATCTAATCTGTCTTTACACTCATCCATTGAGTTTAAGCTTTAATTATCTCTCTCATTTTAAATTCTATTGTTTACAATTTTTTAGTCATTTTAAGGCTCTTAAACTTTGGGTCATATTTTTTTCTCCCTCTTGTTTTCCTTTAAAAAGATAAAAATACTGAAATTTACATGTGGGCTCTACGTGTCACACTATCTGACATTTATTTTGTCCATTCTTTCAGCCATCCTTTCCCCTGCATGTTCTGAAATTTTCTGTAGTAATCTCTTTCCTGGGGTTTTAACAGTAGGAACCCTCTCAGGACAGAGAGGTGGGTTCCTTCGAGTAGAACATGCCTGTCCTCCCTCTAGGCCTCCGGACACCCTACCCACTTGGGACCATTGGATACTAAATTCCTTGCTTGGGGCTTAGGGACCACGTGGGTGCTATGCACAGGGATGGCCTGCGGCTGTGAGGGCTGACATGTACTCAGTGCCCTGAGGACAAACACCCTCGCTGCTGCCCACACCCCATGATCATGCTGAGGGAAGGCCACTCCCCACCCCCTGGGTGGATGGGGGCACTGTGCTGTTATTCTGAGGCGACCCCAGCTGTCTTCCACCAGCCTTGCCCTGGGGCTCACCTCCTGTCCACACTCTGTAAGGTTGTGAATGCTGAAGTTCAAGGTCAGCCTGGTTGGGAAAACACCCTCAAGCCAAGGTCAACATCAGTGCTCAGGCATGGGTTCCAGCTTTTACTTAGTATGTGACCTTTAAGAAATTCACTATCTCCAGACAACCAATATGTTTAAAATTGTGCCTCTGTATCTTCCCATTCCAGCATTTCTGGACACTTTCTAAACGGGGGTCAGTCCCAGTACCTACTTCTCCCAGTGCGTTGGTGGAAGCAGGGAACCCCGGCAACCCTCCCAGAAGCATCTCCATCATCTACTCTGTGCTTATGGGAGAGCGACTCACTTAATGTGGGTTTGAGCAAAACTTCAAAGAGGCGTGCTGAGCAGGAAGCATGTAAACATTAGATAATCAAGCAGCCGTAGGGTAGGCTGAACATGGGTACACATTAATGTGTGTGTAAAGTTGGTAGATTGTTCAGAGTGTTTTATGCGACTCACTGCAGGAACCCTTGTTTGTTGTGGAAGAGAGAGGACCAGGGACTGGCCCTTTGCACGGGACCTTCCCGGGTGTGGCCCCGGTGTCCTCGGCCCGGACCTCTCCGCTGGCTCCGCTGGTACCCAGCAGCTCCAGGAGCAAAGCTGGGTCTGCAGCAGCAGAGCCTCCACGATTGCCGGCACAGCTGTGCCCAGGGTGGCCGCAGGAAAGGCAGCCAGGCTCTTCGCGACACCATGGCTTGTGGGGCGGCGCGTGTTCCAGCAGCAGCCGCTAACCTTCAGTGGCCTCTTGCTTGTGAGACAGAGAGAGGCGAGGGCCACTGTGCAGCAGGCGCTGGGGGCCTCTCATGTCTGCACCCTGCCTGGCACTCCCCCCGCAGACACCTCAACTCCACACTCACAGGACGGTGCCCCACAGCCGGATGTTCCCGGGGACCCTCGGGGGACCCTCCATGTGCGCCCACTTGCCCCCGCAGAGATGCTCTGGTCTTGGCTGCACACCCCGCCCACGCGTGCACAGTCACCACTGTGGGACGTGTCGCTTCACGCTCTTTGCCATTCCAGGTCCAATTCTTCCTCCTTTCAATGCCCTGTATGAAGCGCAGGCACTGAGCACATTTAAGCCTCAGATGCAAACGTTTACACGAGAGCCCAGGGCCTGAAAGGCTTTCTCTCCTTGGAAACTGAAAGGTCAATTTGTCAAGCCTGCGCCTCGGGTCCCCGAGAAAGGCCCTTGGCCCATCTTCCAGCCAGAACTGAGTAAATAAACGAGGCTCTCACCCGCTGGCTCTCCTGCGGAGTCTCTGGAGGGCCCAGGGCCTCGGTGGGGGCGGGGCTTGGCTGCGAACTAACAGCAGCGACAGGCGGCGAAAGCGAGTGTCGGCTCCAATTTCCAAGTCATTTTTCAAATTATTTTAATTAGATATTGTTTCAATCTCACTTACATTAATTTAATAGCTGATATCAACATTTCAGGTTTCAATTTGTGCAGATGATTTTCCCCAGTCTCCCTGGTTGCCTGCAGTAATTTAAACCACAATGTTTATTCTCCGCGTGTTCAGCGCGGGGCGGCCAGCTGCTGCTCCCCACAGGAGGGGCGAGAAGCAGGGACCCGGGTGTTTTGGGGAAAAATGGAAATTTGGCTCCTTATCGTTTATCTCCAGACGGTACGCAAGCAGGTAGAGCTAAGGCCAGGAGCTTGTAATAATATTTTCCCCCAATTTCATTACATAATTGGCTTTCCAATGCAAATTTCAGTGATATCTGATGTTTTTAAACTAAAGCTTTCTGACTAAACAGCCATATTCCCCGATCGACATTTTCTGACAATTTTCAATGATAAAGCCTCGAACCTGCCCCCAAAGGATCCTTCTTCCCCCTGCACACTGTTGCAGTCTTAGGTCCTGAATTTTGTCATACTTTGCTTTTTTTTTCCATATATGTACAGATTCTAGTCAGCCCATGCCTTTTACGAAGACGAGCACGGACTTAAATTAGGCCTCCGCATCATCAAACGTGGGACAAGTTACATGCCCTCAAGTGCCCCTCTAAGACAGGAGAACTAGTTTTATTCTTGAAGTTGATAATTAGAAATATGCAGACCCAAATTCTCTTTCACAAGTCTGAGGAGCTAGAGGCAGTGAGTTTACTCGCCCAGTCACTTGAAAGGAACATAAAGCCAAACCAGAGTATCAGCTACACAGGAAAAGCTAAACAACAAAAGAAATAGGAAGGAAGCCTCAGGTATGAGGACAAAGAAAGTGCAGGTAGTTGCTGCAATAAATGTAAACAGGTTAAATTATCCTGTTAGGACAAGCTCACCCAGCTGCAACTACATGCTCTCTGCAGGAAATATACCTAAAACAAAGCAGCTTGGAAAGATTAAAAATTCAAAGGGAAGGGAAAATGAGGTACATATAAATAGAAACAGAGAAGGGTCATGGTATTCATATCATGACAATATACAATTTTTAAGTTATTTTAAAAAGTGAAGTAAGTGTAATTTTCTTTTTATGTTAAAAAAAACCCCGAAAGTGAAGGTATAGTATTCATGAGCTAATATATGCCAAGAAATAAAACCACTGAAATTCATAAAGAGGAAATGATACACTGCTGACGGCTGGACAGACAGAAAGCCTTGATGACAGACGGCTCTCCTCTCACCACGTCCCAGGACCTGTGCCCAGCATGCGGACCACCTCCCTGCCAGCCCTGACACCGACACTTCCAGTTGTCCCTTTGAGCTAATGAGGAAGCCACACAGTTAGTCAGCAACAGACCAGATTTGAGACCCTTTCCCTAGCCCACATAGGGGACATGCAGACAGCCTGAATAAAGACAATTCAGTAGCAGCTGATCAAACTCTAGAAGCAAAAATATAGCTGATCAGACAGGGGGCCTGAGAGAAGACTCTCACCGTTTCCAAAGAGCAGAACTTCTACAGGTTGCGCCCTTTAATCGTAATCTAATAACATTAGAAATTAAAGCCACAGGAAGCAAAATGCTCCAACCAGTTGGGCGCCGAAAAACTCTTGGATAACGATTCTTAGATGGGTGAGGCAGTGAGGACTACGATCGCACGCACGAAGAAAGAGAGGACGCGAGGCCACCAGGGCAGCACCGACCGAGGTCCACAGCGTCTGCCAGGTGCGGCTGGAGCCCCAGTGGTTTCATTATCACATAAGAAAAAGGCAAACGGGAGGCTGGGCATTTAGTTAAGGTGTCGGAAGTAAAACTGTTAAAATGTAAGGGATGGAACAGAAATATATGATGAAAATATAAATTAATAAACTATAAAAGGGAAACACAATTGATGAATAAACCGAAGAGTTGGGTTTTAGGGAAAAATACATAAGCTCTTACCATGAGTCTAGTAAAGAAAAAAAGAAGACACCTCAAATATAAGAATTACCAAAAATTAATAGTGGTAAAGGAACCAACCACAGAAATTTAAGACTTACAAGCTAACAACACTACTAATATATAAAAATTGGAACTCTTAAGGAATTGAACTATGAGCAAAAAAATATAAATTATTAAACTGGCAAAGGGAGATAATTTCAGAGAAACGGAAAAGGCTGTCAAAAAGTTATCCACCAGGAAAAGTGTGAGGTCCCAATGTCAGGCTGTGAATGTCCCCGTGTCAATGTCTGTGGTTCACAGCCAAGGGTGGCAGCCCACGGGGTGAGGCTGTCAGGGCCCGAGCTGCCAGGGACAAGGACGGGCTTGGGGGCCACCAATGGATTCAGAGCCTCAGGGACCCTGCCTCTGGCATTGAAACTTCCAAAACCATGTGAGCCAAGTATCCATTTCCTCCCTACACTTATGAGTCAAAAGCTAAGGGTCAGCTGCACGAACAGGGCCAACTGATCGCCGACCAGGGGCAAAGGCGATTCGGAGGAGGAAGGGCTGTCTCTTCCAGCGGCGGTGCGGAAACGCAGGGCATCCGTGTGCAGAAGATGAGTCCGGGCACAGGCCCTACCCCTACCACAAGAATTCATTGAAAAGAACACGTAAGTGTAACCCTCAGGGCCAAACCCCTTCCAGGGGATAATGTGGGAGAAAGTCCAGGCGTCTCGGGTTCAGTGATGGCTTTTAGATACAACACCGACAGCACAATCTATAAAAGAAAACGCTGATGAGTGGGACTGTGTTGAAATTAAAAATGTCTGCTGTACAAAACACACTGTTAAGGGAGTAAAAAACAAACCACAGACTGAGAAAAAATGTTTGCAAAACACATCTGATAAAAAAACTATTATCCAAAGATATAAAAACTTTTAATGTTTACTAATAAAAAAGAAGCAATCCCATTACCAAATGGGCCAAAGACCTTAGCAGACACCTCACCAGATAAGACAGACAGATGGCAAACAAGCCCATGAGAAGAGGCTCCACATCCTATGTCATCAGAGAATTGCAAATTAAAATAATGAGATACCACTGCACACAGGCAAGGGCGGCCGAAGTCCAGACCCTGACAACACCAAGTGCAGACGAGGACGTGGAGCAGCAGGACGCTCACGCACGGCTGGTGGGGAGGCAGGTGGTGGAGCCACTGTGGATGACAGCTCTGCAGTTTCTTACAAAACTAAACACACTCTCACTGTACGTATGATCGCTCCAGTAATCACGTTCCTCAGTTTTTACCCAAAGGAGCTGAAAATGTACATCCACACAAACACCTGCACGTGGATCTTTAAAGTCACTTTCTTCATAACTGCCGAACCCTGGAAGCAACCCAGGTACCCTTCAGCAGGTTCATGGGTAAATACACTGGTCATGGGTAAATAAATGGAATTTTATTTAAAAAAAATTTTTTTAATGCTTTTTAAGTCCTCACCCGAGGATATGCTTATTGATTCTAGAGTGAGAGGAAGGGAGAGGGAGAGAGACATCAATCAGTTGTCACCTGTGTATGCCCAACTGCAGATCAAACCTGCGACCCAGGTATATGCTCGGACTGGGAATGGAACCAGTAAACCTTTTTTTTCTTCCTGGTGTACAAGACAACACTCTGATCAACTGAGCCACCCGGCCAGGGCACACACAACGGAATATTACTGGGCACTAAAAAGAAATGAGCTGTGAAGCCATGAGAAACCTGGAGGAGCCTTAACTGCCTGTTACTCAGTGACAGAAGCCCGTCTGAAAGGGCTGCGCACTGTGTGATTCCCACCATATGGCATTCTGGAAGAGGCAACGCTGTGGAGATGGCTAAAAGGTCAGTGCTGCTGGGGCTGGAGGAGTGAAGAGGGATGGACAGACGGACACATGACGCTCACTGCACATTTGTCCAAACCCATAAGATGCAGGGTCAAGAGCGAGTCCCTGGGCAAAGCGTGGCCTGAGTCTCCAACGTGCACCCTATTGGCCCACCAAGGGCAGCTCACGTGCCACTGCTGCAGCATGTCAACATGGGAGCCGTGGGGCCGGGCGGGGAGGAGACATATGGAAACTCTCTACTTCCTGCTCCATTTTTCTGTAAATGTAAAACTGCTCTAAAAGCCACGCCTATAAAAAACATAAAAAAGCAAAGTTAGGAGTCAGTTGTTTGTATTGGGCGGGAGGTCCCAGGGCAGGTGTCCGAATGCCGTAAGCACTTCAGGTAAAGGGGGTTCTATTGTACAAGGATTGTTGCTGCAGGGGAATGTTCAGGATTCTCAAGAGCAATGATCATTTTCCGACTCAACTTGCTGGTGCTGAGTGTCTAACACCTTAGACACAGGGGACCTTAACCTTTAGAAACTGGAGGACAGAGGCAGAGGAGGAGGGTGTCCTGCAGGAGGGTAGAACTCCAGGCCCGGCGCTGCGTCCCATGTGGCAGAGACGGAAATGGCATGGGACCACGCCCTGCAGTGCTGGGCTGGCCCGTGAGCAGCTCTGCAGGGTTGGGATTATACAGAAAACTACGGTGGAGCTCACGTGAGGAGACCTGCGTGCACTGCTCGGTTGGGGACAAGCTGGCAAGGTGGCTTTGTGTCCACAGCCCTCCCCACGTGAGCCCGTCTCGAGACTGGGGGCGTGGGGGAGATGGTGCCTGTGCTGAGGTCAGGCTCTGTCCCTTCCGCACGCCCGAGAGGAGCGTCTGTGCTGCTCCCGGGAGGGGCGACATCCGTGTGCGGCCCTGAAATCGGCCTGAGTGGGGAAAACATTTTCTATATTTCAACAGACCGCTTCACTAAGTCACAAATAAGTCAGCTAATCTGTAAGGCCACTCGCTCACAAAAACCTATTTGCTCTGCTTCAGAGCAAAATGAAAATATACATTACAGATGAGGCCACCAGCCCCATGCCGGCCCAGGCCGCCGGCCCGTGGCTCTCTCCTACCGGCAGCTAAGAAATGCCTCCCTCTCCAGAGGCCGTTTGAATAAACGCCCCAGAGACTGTTGACCTGGGCGAACGCATTTATTTGTAGCCAGAGTTTAATGGGAAATTTAGCTTAAACTGTGTGTGTTTCGATGCAGGTCTATAAATAAAACATCAGTCTGGGTTTTTCATCTTTATCCCAACGCTCTGCAACGCACAATATTAGCGCAGCCCGCTGGGAAATCTTCGAACCCCAACCATACAAATCAGGTGAGTCTACAGGAACCTTCTGCCAGCTAGCGGGGGAGGGGTGGGAGCAATGAGCTCATTGCTGTGATCCTGAGAAAAGAGTAGGGGGTGTGGGGGGCTGATCCAAGCTCTGGGTGGGCCCCCACCTACCGGAACCGCCCATGGACGTACTGTGAGCAGGTAAGCTCATCTTTCGGAAGCCCTGGGAAGTGTCGCTTCTGCAAATGGCCCTGGCACATAGAATTGCGGATCCAAAAGGCCAAGGAGAGGAATTTCGAAGGATAACGGGCAAGTCTGCCTTTCGGTTACCGGAAACCGTTGCTCTGAGTCTGGGGACCCTGCGTCCAGGGTGACACCTGTGGCCTGGGGCTTGGTCCCATGTCAGAGCTGATTACCCCATGGTGAACAGTATTTGCCGCCGGTCTGTGGTTCCTCCTCGAGCCTGGAGACACCAGGATATGGCATTCACACAGCTGGCATGCTCTGGCAATGCTGGAGACAAGCCCCGATGTGAGGCTTGAGACCCACCACGCTCAGTAGGAGTCACCACCTTCAAGGCTTGCTGTCAGGTCGTCCAAGCTTTGCAACGTTAAATCCCGTAATTCTCACCATCGTTAGGTGATGAGAACACGGCTGCCTAAGTTCAAATATGCACGTGGGGTGGCTGATGTGCCAGGGCCCCTGCGTCTAGCACCTCACTTTAGTAAATCTCTTCCAGAATCTTCTAGAAGCCTGAAAGTCACACTGCCTGCATTTGCCGCCGCAGATTGTTGCTGTCAGAGCAGTCACCGAGGGTTCAGCTCCCTGCTCAGCTCTGTTTCTGGGCTGCTAGACCACCCCCCGCCCCCACGGTGGTGGTCAGAGTCATACCCTGCCCAGGGGTGAGCCGCTGACCTAGTGGAAGTCTGGTGGAAACTGGGTGCCCCAAGAGCTGGGACGTGCTCATGGAGCACCAGTCTCTGACCCTGAACTGGGACTCTGGAGGGGCCGGAACCCTCTCTGACGAGTTCCTGAAGCCAGGGACTCCAGCAAGGCCACAGAGCCGTGTCAGCAGGCGGCAGGCCCTTCGATGCCACGCCCGACCAACCGGAAGCCACGAACTGGAGGGAGGAGCGGGCAGCTGTTTGCGGCACCCTCGTGGGAAAATGTGCCCACAGGTTGCTCTTCCTCTGGGTGGCTCTGAAACCTCTTCTTTGAGAAATGAGGAAATTACTTCCCTATGAAACACACCTTATGTTTTTGCCATCATTTTCAGAGTGTGTGAGAATTACAGCATGTTGGTGCAGACTCTGTTAGCCTTTGAGCTCATATGCGGCAGCAATGAGTGGGTTTGGCTTACGTGTACATCCATCTATTTATCCGTCCGTCTATCAATCAATCAGGCAGTCATCTGTCTGTCCACCTACATGGACCAGTCCAGGTGTGCTGGAGATGAAAGTCAGCTTTTACGGAGCATCTACCATAGGCAGGTGCTGTTGCAGGAGTTTCACCCACATCTTTGCAAATCCTGAATCACATGCAGTTGCTCAGTAAAAACCAGTGAGCGGGAAGGGGTTTTGTCACATACATGCACACGGTACAGAGAGGGAAGCGGGACCCAGTGGCCACGTGGTCTCAGTAGCAGCGTGGCCTTGGAGTCGGTGCTCTGGGTACCCCGAAGTGCCCTACACTCCCCTAAGCAACCAGGTGCCACCTCTGCTGATGTACCCGCAGGTGACGGCTCAGCCGCAGGAGACCCTGGGCCTGGACACTGCTGTCCGCCAGGGCCGGTGTGCGCAGGGCTGACCACAGGAGGGCAGATGTGCTGGGTGGGGAGTGGAGCAGGCTGGGCACTCAAAAAGTACCAGTGTTTACTCAGAACAGGAGTTAATGTTTTTCACTTGGTTCCACTGCAAATTTTGTGATTTTGCCATTAAACTGAGCTTTTGTTCACATCTTTCATGTGTGAAGATTCGTCAACCCTTGCCTCCTCATGAAGACATGATGGGGCATAGTTGTGTCCACCCGCACATGGGTAACAGCTTTGGGCAGCTCTTTAGGGGACAGCCCCTTCTCAGGGACATTTGCTGAGCACATGCTGTGGACGGGTGCTGCACCCACACTGGGTGTGAACTCGCTCCACAGAGTCTTGTGAAGACCCCGGGAGGAAGGAGCTGGCGAGGAGACCCAGGACTCCCAACATCACAAGGCCGGGGGGCCCGCACTCGTAGCTCCGTCCACGGAATCACCGCCTCTGTCAGGCTAACCCATGGGGACAGACTGCGCCCAGGCCTGTGTTTCCTGGTCTCCTGGCGATCGATCACTCACCACCAACAAGACGTGCCCCACAGCCCTGAATAAGACAAACCGGCCTGGTGCCGTCCCCTGAATTCATAAAACTGGGGAAAAGGAAACACGGGCCCCAAACACTTCTTGTGATGACGGATGTGCTACTCAGGAAACCCTGTCCCCCGGAGCCCACGTCCTGCCCTGAGTATACCTGCTCCATGAGGAGGCCCGTAGCACAGCCCCCCGTGGCTGAGCAGTGGTGGTGATGGGCCCTCCCTAATCCACGGGGAGGGTCGGATGGTCACACCCAAAGTGCGGTTCCTGGTTTCAAAGAAAACCCAGAGCGGGGCCCAGAGGTGGTGGGCAGCGGCCTGGGCGCCTGGCAGGCTCATCCCTCCCCCCGTGTTCCACGAGACCACGGTCTACAATATCCATGGCGTGCAGTGTGTTAAATGATAGCAATTAAAGCTCCAGTTAATATTTGATCACAGAGGCAGAATAATCCAGTGTCCCCGGGGGCTCCCCCGGCCTTGCCGAGTCCGGGAGGAGGGCGGGCTCAGCGGCTCCAGCAGCCACTCTGATGCCCGTCGAGGGTCAGGATCCTCTCCCAGAATGTCCAGGGGCGGGCACATGCACCCTCACTCACTGAGGGGGTTCAGAGACAGACCCCGGGGCAGGTGCTGGGCTCCTTCCAGGGCGGCAGCCTCGATAGGGCGCCCAGCCTGTCTGTGGAAACACAGCAGAAAGAACCGCACTGCATTTCCCGGGGCTGCTCGGGGGCAAGTGCTATTCATGGATGAAATGAATTTTTTATGCAAATGTTAAAAGTTGTCTTGTTGCCCAAAATATCTGATTGGCTTCCTATGTCTGGAGATTTTTTTTTCCAAGGGGCGGACGGAGCTTCCCACCAGCTGACACCCACAGTGGCTTGGGTCCCTGTCTCCCAGAGAGGGGGCAGGTGCGTGGTGGCCAGGCTCCCACTGGGACGGGTGGGCTGGGGCCAGGAGAGGAGGAAACGGAGACTTCCTTCCAGCAGGTCTGTGGAGCTGCGGCCGGGTGGGGCTCTCAGTGCAGCAGCGCAGACGTCAGCGGTGTGAGCTGCTGTGCCTGGCTCACTGGAGCGGCCGCGGTTCAAGGACACGGCGTCGGGTCCTTCGGGCTGTCTGAGCCTGGCTCCCTGTGAGCTAGCCAAAACGTTCCAAAAATGGGTTTGCTGCTTAAACCCGGCTTCTGTTTTTTGTCCATACAAATTCTGATGGACACAAGACGCGAGAGGTCTTCTGAGGGGAGTGACCCCAGAGCCGCCACTCCTGTCTGGAAAACGGGGGTCCAGGGGAGACTCTTGGCTTTGCCAAGGGGAACATGCAAACCTGGGGCTTTTCATCTCTGCTCTCCTGACAGCATCTTGTCATTTCCCAAATAAATGTTGAATAGGAGCTTAAGTAAAGGCAGTTCCATGGGCGCCAGATTGTTAGTCTGTAATTCTTTAACTGTACTCACTGCGTGGGGGGCGGGGAGGGGGTTCTTGAGAGGTGTCTCAGTGAGTCACAGATGAATGAAAAATGCAAGTGCTTTGTCAGATTTTTAAGGGCAATTCTGTAAACTCTTGTTTTGATAGATGATTAAGGGCTATTTACCGTTAAGTCTCTGAGACTGTTAAAAGTTTAGTTTTGATAAACTAAGCTTAGTAAATGGGTAAAGTTTTACTAGGACTCTTAATTCCATGCTCTGTTGACTTTTTTCAATGCATTCCTCTGATCTTCAGGTTGGATAATTTCTACTCACCTGTCTTCTCTTTGCTGATCCTTTTCTCTGCAGTCTCCAGGCTTAGGTGAAGTCTATCCCATGCACTTCTCATTTACACGTTGGATTTTCTAAAATTTCTCTGCTCCTTGCTTGGGCTCCACTTTCCTGCTGAGGTTCCCCACGTGGCCCCTCGTTAGGATCGTGTTTCCTTTGAAGTCCCTGCACATGCTTGGAAGAGCTGTTTTAAAGTTCTTGTTTCTATTGACTGCTTTTTTCTTTTTCTTTTTTTAAATCACGGGCCACATTTTCCTGCTTCTTCACATGTTTAGTAATTTTTGATTGTGTGCTGGACATTTTGATGGGGCCATCACAGGAATGGATGTATTCCTTGTTAAACTAGAAGTGACTATGAGTTATTAGCACCTACACTTATTAGTGCCTATTTTCCTTTCTTTAGGGCTGTCTAGCTGCCCATAGAACATGCACCATCAGCGCTGACACCTATGCTCCACACCCCAGGAGTGAACCGATCTTGCACATATTCCTAAAGCAAACGGAAACGCACCTCCCGCTTTAGCCGACAACCACGTTTTCTGGTGCAGGGATGCTGACAGTCGCCACAGAATCTTC
Organism: Mormoops blainvillei; assembly: GCA_004026545.1. Classification (NCBI taxonomy): domain Eukaryota; kingdom Metazoa; phylum Chordata; class Mammalia; order Chiroptera; family Mormoopidae; genus Mormoops; species Mormoops blainvillei. The sequence goes on along the minus strand of PVJD01002507.1, from coordinate 184,067 downwards.
CTGCAATTACTACTGCACCACTCTGTGAAAGTCAGCATTGATAAGAGAAGGTATTTTGCCTCAACTAATTTTTAAAGATGACTGAAATTCCCCAGGCAAAGCTCTGTTTTCTCGCGGGCTCGCGCACTAGACACTGGGCTAGGCCGTTTCCTCGCCCCTCTCGGTGTGCCCAGCCCCACATCCAATCCTACTGAGCGCCCTGCTCGTGCCCTCTATGCGTCCCATCCTTTCCTTCCCCCGAGAGTGCTCTGCCAACTCGGGTCATCACTGCGGCCACCGGTCTCTCTAACGTCAGTCATCCTCACTTCCCACAGCCCGGAAGCCAGAGCGGGGGTCTGAGATGCAAATGTGGTCGTGGGAACCGTGAAGTCTTCAGGGGCTTCCCACCACCTTTGGAGAACGTCCCAGTCCCCGGCGAGTGGGGGAAGCCTGCTTGTGGTAGCTGTGTCCTTCCGGTTCCCTCCCGCCATTCTCCCACCGTTTCCATAAACACTTCCTGGTCTCATTGTCGTCTGTGTCCTTCCGCTCATGTCAGCCTTGTGTAGGACGTCTCCCCTCCACTCCCACCCTCGTGCTGGCCCCTTCGCCTGGTGATTCCCTCTCACTTGTCAGAGCGCGTCGCAGGTGCTGCTTCGGGAGGCCCCGGTGCCCCGTGTGCCTCAGGGCAGAGGATCAGGATGCTCTCCCAGGTCCACAGAGCTGTGGGCCTTTGTGTCATTGCCACGGGCCCTTCCCACAAAGGGCAGCACGAAGCTGTCACTAATCACATGTGTGGTTGGGTCCAAAAAGATTCTGGAGGGCGACGCACGATCTGCCCCTGCTGGGCATGAGGGGGGCTGAGACGTTCGCTGAAGAAGAGGTACCAGGGGCCTCTGGTCTGACTCAAGCAGACTGTAGGCCTGCAGGCGAGTCCCCATCATGCCCAGCAGAGAGCCCCACGGAAGGGTCTGATGGGAGAATGAACCGCCTTCCCACATGGCCCCTGACAGCTTCGCATTTCCGGCTAGAGCACTCCAGACCGACTGGGGTGAGGACGCATGAAGTGGAGCTGCAGCGCCTTCTGCGCTTGGGGGAAATGTCTGAAAGCCAGAGGGGAGCTGGACTCATCAGCCCGCAGGTTTTGCTCCTGACCGCCACCAGGTCCATTCACTGCTGACAACGGGGCACCCGTCTGCGTCTGCGTGCATGTCGAGGCCAGGAAACGGCGACTGCCTGACGGCGCACGGAGCCGGGGGGAGGTGAATGCATTGACAATAATAAAGAAGCCGCAGAGTCCGCCTGGAAACCTCGTGCATCGTTTAACTCTCCTTCATCGATCCTCCCCGTTCCGACGACGAGCGCCCAGCACTGATCTGTGCTCGGCGGCTCCATTTACAGCTGTGCGGCTCGCAGCTTAATAGCCGTCTGACACGTTCCGTGCGTGCTCTCTCTCGCTTCATTTTCCTTTTCCTTTGACAATGCCAAGTTGAAATTTTGAAACAGTGGGACATACGGAGCCTTTCTGATCTGAAGCAAATGCCATCTCGATATGTTTTTATGTGTAACTTGACCGCAGCCGTTCAAAGTGAAGAAAGAGCCCCTCTGGGTGCGGAGCAGAGCATTCTGGGAGGAGGATGCGGCTGCTGCACCACACGGGGCTGCACGTGCAGGTTGTGTCTTATGAACAGTTTCCGTTGCGCCCGCCAGGTAAAAAATTTTAACTAAAAACTGGAAATGCAGGGGAAAGAGAGCCGCCTAACCAGGAGCCAGGATGGGGGCTGTGTGTGGCACAGAGCGGGCGCACATCATCCAGAGAGGTTCCTGGGGACACTTGGCTTTGCCTGGGCGAGCACTGAGCCCTGCCCGCACCGGAGGGACAGAGGCAGATGTGAGAAACAAACCACAGCACGAGCAGGCCCCGGGGTGCAGCCACCTTGCACGCCCCACCATGGCCTGGCATGGCGCTCAGACGCTGCTCCTCCCATCTGGATGGGACAGCGGTACCCAGGGTGGTTGGGTACCTTCACAACGCCAGAAGTTTGCCTCATGCCGAAGACCACCGTTTTCAGCATTAGACCCCTGTACCAGAACGTTAAACGCTAGAAGTTTAGGTTTTGGGTGGAATTATGGGTAAGCCTTTTCTCGAAAGTTCTCTTTAATATTCAAGACGCAGCTTTCTGATGCACTAACAATGATTATTTTAAAATGAAAACCACCAACTTTTGGGGGGGTTCAGGACTTACGCAGGATGACCTGACTTCTCATGGTGAAATGGAGGGTTTTTAAATGCATGACGAGACTATCGGCCAGGTCAGTATGGCCGCATGGGCTCCGAGGGCAGAGGCGGCCACCACAACGCTCATCCACGAATACAACCACACGTCTCCCCAAGTGGCGCCACTCGCTACAGTGGCCACACGAATCTGCGAAATGGAGTAAAGCCTAATCAAGCACAAAGTGTGTTCCCTGGTGCTGTTCCACGGAAACAACATTTCCGTGCTCAGCAGTCGCATATGGCTTGTGGCTGTCGCGCTGGAAGCAAAGAGCTAGGACATTCCCGGCGTTGTGGGCAGTTCCAGGGCAGGGCTGCCCTAGGGACTCTTCTAAGCTCTGTGACTGCATCACAGGTGGGGCTCAGCAAGGACCCTGAATCTCTGTCACAGAGACACATCAACAGTAAAGGTCGCAGGAACTGACCGGAACTGAGATCCACAGAAGGGCGGGAGCCAGCCTGCTCTTGCAGGGTCCTGTTGAGAAGAAAGGTCAGGAGACACCGGCTTCTGTCCAGCTGAAGCCGAAGCGCCTGCTGCTGAGAGCCTTGGGGCGCAAAGCCAGCACCGCGGTGAGGGTGGGGGCGCAGGAGTGGTGGTGGGAGCGGGACAGGGGCGCCACGGGTGGTGGGGACTGCTGACCCCCAGACAGAGCAGTCGCTGCTGCACCTGGCACATCGCGCGCCCTCGCTCTGCTCCGAGTGTTACGACACTGTGTCCAGGGTCACAGTTTGAAGAAAAGCCACAGAAAGTCCATCTCTACCCCCTGGCCTCACCGCGCACCAAGCCTGCGCCCCGCTCCCTAGTCTCAGGTTAACCAGGGGCATGGGAGCCCAGTGAGACGGGAAGAACCAGGGCGCGGCTCCCTGCTGGCCCCTGCCCGGGCTGGCCCGGCTTCCGAGCTGGAGCATGCAGGCAGCAGAGAGCTGGCTGTCTCCCCGAGTGGCCCGGGGAGGGCGGCTCCCCAGCCTCGTGCGCGCACACCGGGGTGTGGAAAACCCTTTTCTGCCCTCGTGAAATAACAGAGCACCCTCAGCAGGGGCTTCCACCGGCTCGTGGGAGGTTTACAGGTCTTTCTCCCAGGAAGATGCTCATGCAAAAAAGACCCAGCTTGTCCTCAGAGAAGGCTCCTGCGGTCCGGAAAATTCAGCGGGGAAAACACTGCTCATTCACCCAGTGAAGTCACAGGGACTAGGAAGCTCCTCGTTGTTGCCCCACACCAAGTCACACGTGCCTGCGTCCCAAGGTGCGCACCAGCGCCCCACCGTTCTGCCACATCTGCGCCCAGATAAGCAGCTTTTATTTTCTTACGCGACACTCAGACACCGAGGCCAACAGCCAGCAGCTGAGGGCTCCTGACCTTGGGGTCAGGCACAGGCCCCTCCCTCATCTGCCGTCAGTTAAGTACCTGCCGGCTGAATGCAGTTGGCCAAGGTCAAAGGTCGACCAGCAAGCCACAGGTGCCCAAGGTCCCTACTCTGGGATTAAAGGCTTTGGGGCATGAAGGCAGAGGTTGCTTTTTTTTTTGGACTTCCCTCCAAACAGACCATGAACTACGGATGTGGGTACAGGTAGCTTAACTGAGGGCCGCTCTAGGAAACAGGCGAGGGAGTGGCAGTGAGACTGGGACAAGAGCAGCAGAAGGATTTTTGCTGAAGGGGGGCCAGGGAGATTAGACTCTAAGACGGGGGACTGAGCGACTTGATCAGATATGAGGCGTGGAGGCTCTAACTTAGCAGAATTCTCGCTACGACTGGACGCAGTCAGGGTGGACGCAGAAACCCATGGACAATGGCTGGTTGGCCTGAGAGCACAAAGGAGCCCCCTAACATGTCCTCCGGGAGACCCTCTGTCTTAGCACAACACTGTGGCTGTGCTTAATGTCCCTGAGTTGGCACTTACAAACGGTCAAAATGGCCCGTTTTACGTCATGGATATTTTACCACAACAAAAAATCATTGCAAAAAAGTACGGTAAACCTGCTGTGGTCAGGTGCTGTTTTAGACAAGAAATCAATACAATCTTTTTCAAAAGAATTCTTCACACATCAGGGGTCTTTAAAGGAGAGATGGATTTTGACCCCATAATGTTACTTCTGGAAGTATCTTCAACCCCATGTGTAATTCCAGGTCTCTGGAACTCCTGGACGCTCAGGTGCACAGAGCAATGGGGAGTTTTGGGGTTCAGTCATTAGCAGGTTTACTTTGAACAAGAAGTTTTGCTCTTTGAAATTAGAGCACATACTGATCAATGCTGAAGACCAGAGGTGTTTATGTTTTGGGTGATATTTTTACATATACTAAGACGACAGGCTCCCTGAAGTTGAAGGCTCACCTGTCGTGGGTCCATCTGGCCCAGCCTGTGTGCGCTCGCCACTTCATCCTGTGGGAAGACAGTGACTACTGATGTGTGGCTGTTCCTGACGCTTGTTCTGTTGTGGGCCACACGGGGAAGTTCAGTTGGCATGATCCCAGCCACAGGCCAGAAGGAGCTCACAAAGAACTCGGTATGCAGCCTGTGGACCACACATTGCGTGGGCTACGGAGTCACATAAACCACCAACCACGGTGGCCCCACTGCCCACTGTTGGAATGACCTTGGGCAAAGTAGTCTTTGGCCCTTGACGTGGTGATAAACATCCCTTTTAGCCATGTGACACTGACGGGTTATTTAAATTGCTTGTTGCAGCCCTGGCCAATGTGGCTCAGTGGATTGAGCCTAGGCCTGTGAACCAAAGGGTTGCCGGTTCGATTCCCCAGTCAGAGCACAGGCCTGAGTTGCAGGCCAGGTCCCTAGTGGCGGGGTGTGCGAGAGGCAACCACACATTGATGCTTCTCTCCCTTTCTCCTTCCCTTCCCCTGTTTAAAAATAAATAAAATCTTAAAAAAAATATTAAATTGCTCATTGCAGTTTTCTCTCTCTCCAGTGGGACGACATGTCCACCCGCAGGATGGCATGAGGACAAACGCCCTCACACGCACCCAGCACTGGGCATGGCGCTCAGCTTGAGTGCGCTCAGTGAACTGCCACCTCTCCCGCCTCCTCCAGGTTCTGCAGATGGCAGGTGCGACCACGGGGCACAGCAGCAGCATGCACAACGGGCCGCATCCCCACCACGGGGAGCAATGACGAGACTGGGGTTGGCGGGGGGAGACACTCCCATCCTGTGGGAGACATAAGGTGCAGGATCCCAGAACTAATGACAGACACAAGGTTCTTGAGCGACGTGTGGATTTTATTTATTGAAAGCATCCCTGTGTTCTGGGACTAAAATAATTAAGAATCCATTCAGTTTTATTATTTGTCTCTAAGCACCATGGTGGGGGTTGAGTCTCGGTTCTTAAAGAGAGAATTACACAGGTTACGTGTTACAGACATCAGTTTAGTTGCTAAATAGCCCATTAGCTTGGATTTAATTACTTCCCATTTTCTGAGGAAGTGATCCGTACTGCAGACTCCCCATGACACCCCCCCAGTATGGACTGAGACAGCCCCAGCGTAGGGCAGGGGTCCCAAGGATGGGCCTCCTCGGTCAGGCCCTCATGGTGTCCCCAAAGCCCCTGGCACCATTCCACAGAAGGCCCCTTGTGACTTAGGACGAGCCAGCCACATCCACGCTCAAGGGGCCCGATCAGCATGAACCCAGTCACGGAGTGATCTCCGATTACCTTTCCAATTTGGCAGAGGCAGTCGCCGCACTGATGAAATGTAACTTCCATTAGTAAATCCTGTTTCTGTGTATTTGTCCTGGTTAAACTCAGACAATCCATTCCCTCTGAGGAAGACTATCCCTGGTGATCTGACCCGTCATCTCTAAGAGGCTGTGAAGGGAGTTCTTGTTCCCAAGAAACCCATCCCGCCCAGAGGCCCCCTGGCCTCTGTGGGGCTCACCGCTGCCCCCAGCGCACTCTGCAGGGCACTGGGGTGGAGGAGTGCAGGAGTGCTCAGTGCCTCCACCGTGTGTGCTCGAGCCCCCAGACCCTCAGTGCCCTCATTTCTGCAAGGACACTAGGCCAGGCTGGGTCTTCTGTGTGCAGTGGGATCCTGTGAGTTTCAGGGATATGGAAGTGGGACCCCACTGCCCGGAGTTTGATTCACTGGTCTGGGGTGGGCCCTGGACACTCAGCCTTGCACTGTCTCTCGAGGGACTCCTGAGAGCAGCAGGAGATGGGTCTCTCAGATGGAATACGGCCGGTCAGTAAGATGCTAAAGTGGCTGCTGGCCCACAGCATAAAACATTAAAAAAATTTAAAAATCCCTTGAATTAGTCAAGACAGCAAAACTTGAGGACAAATTAGGTTTGAGAGGAACTGATTGATCTAGGTTTAAATTATTAGATAGGAAGCTTTCCACCGTAACGATCAGTTAATTTGGTCAAACAGTTAATTCAGCGACACCGCACGGGACACAGACACAGACGACCCCATGGACATGTTCCGTTCAAGCCAGGGAAAAGCAAGGGACCTCCTTGTCCCATGAGACACAAAATTACTTCCTTTTGAGTACGTGTGTGTTTAGGGCTTTAATGCAGGCTAATTTCTGGGAGCCCGCCCTCCCCAAGGCCACGCCCATGAGAAGGAGGGGCCTGCAAGCCTGCAGCATCTCATTCTTGCTCCCCAACAAGCTCCCTCCCTTGCTGAAGTGAAGCCCAGCAGGAAAGGGCTGGGAGGGGCGGGGCTGTCTGGGCTCCCTCCCACCTCCTGAGACCTCCAGGCAGGTGTAACCATGGAAACAAGGGGCAAGACTAGAGAGCCTGACTAAAGAGCCTGGGGGACGGCTGGACAATGGTGGTGCAGGAGGGGGGGTGGCGCTGACCCTGGGGCCCCAGCGGGGGTGGACTCCGATACCCAGAGAAGGCATATTGGTGAGTCTGGTTTTAAGCAAATCAGGCCACAGATGGCAGGGAGAAATCAACACAGAAATGTCCAGGAAGAGTCTGGAGCCCGTCGCCTGAGGGACAGGAGGCTCGGATCCGGAGACGGGGAGGGCCCTGTGTCTTGGACATGACAGGGACAGTCGGGGCTGGGGCCACCGAGACGGCCATGGAGGGAAGAGGAGCCTGCGGAGGACAGAGGGGGCATCACGGCGCAGACGGGAGGAACCAACAGTTCACAGGCCAGGCCGGTGGGGTTCCAGAAGGTACAGGCACTGGCAGGGCCACCACCGAAGTCGTGAATAGGTGGAGAGTCCAGGACGCAGGTCCAAGGGAAACTGCAGAGGCGGGGCCAGGACAGGGCTCGGTGGCAACAAGGCCCAGCCAGCTCAGCTCTTTAGAGGGTGTCATGGCAAAGCTGGCCGAGACCAGAATTCAGGGGTGATTTCGAGGCACTGGCCACCTTCACCCTGCGACATCTCCAAGGACTAAATGCACGGACGAAACACCGGGCCGCCACTCGGACCAGCAGTGCCCCCCGCCCTCTGTGTGCTCCAGCCCTTCGGCTCCGGGCACCCTGCACAGAAGGACCGGAAGGCTCCCGTGTCACCTCACCCACCAGGGAGGCGCTGGTCAGTTGCAGCTCCGTTCAAAGGCACGATGTCTGAGGAAGGACAAGTGCCACAAACGCCCGCCCATGGCAGACACCAGGTTGACTGTCTGCAAGGGAGTCACCTCGTGGGACGGGCTCTGAATAGGCTCAAAGGGAAACGCCAGTAGACACCGAGGTCCCCATCTGGAGGCTGCTCACTGATGGCTCCGGCTGCGGTTCCCCCCGCCGAATTCAGGGAGCTGCCTGCACCCCACAGGCCACCACCCAGGACCACCTCCCTTCCCGGTGTCCCCAGCGCCCGCGGGCGGTGGCGAGGGCGGCTGTTGTGCAGCGTGTGGCTCTGGTGTCCATTCGCGTCCCCCCCCCGAGTTCAGAGGTTGCTTAGCTCACCGCCCCCTCAGTGGCCGTGCTGCCTCTGCAAAGACAGGCACCTGGCTCCATCCCAGGGCCTTCCTCCCCGTCACACCTGTTTGCACCGTGTCCTCCACACACACCTGCGCGCGCGCGCGCACCCTGCGCTCCAGTCACATCCAAGGTCGCTCTGCCCCCTGAACACACTCTTGTTCAGGGGAGCAAACCCCTCAGTATTTCGGGAAGCCGTTGAAACGTGCGGAGCCTGCAGAGCCCCGTGAGGTGGTCCTAGAGAGGCCGCCACGCGCACCCTGTGCCCGCCATGCCTCTGAGCGTTGGGTATGGCTCCCAGAACACACTGTGTGACTCATTCCCGTGGGCTCCCTGCTCTAGTTCCCCAATGAGACTGTGTCCTGCCCATCTTCAGTCCCACCCTGACTGCCTCATGCAGGGCCTTGTGCTTCTCACGTACTAGTATTTGTACTTGATACTTTTTGGAATGCACAAGTGAGTCTTTGAATCATTCACCCAGCAAGTAAAGATTATTTTTTTTCTAGCCCACCACGAAACCAAATTTGAAGACTTCCAGAAGGAAAATGAATTGAAAAGCAGATGTCAATTGGTGAGTCGGGGGACCCAGTCTGTTCCAGTTCAAGGCATGAGAACAGAGAAGGTGAGGCTGGTGACGTTTTCCAAGCTCTTGTGAAGAGCGAAGATCTCTGAGGGTTTGGCGCCACTTGCAGTGGCGGCCTGATCGTTGTTAATTCCTGTGCTATTTCCTGAGGCAGCATTAATCACAGCGACCGCTTGATGTAGCTGGGAAATCAGGAGGCCGCCCATACGGTCCCGGGCAATCCACATTGATTAACAGACCATCGTGCGCAAGTGTCACCCGGCCTTACGGTGAAGTGCATTTCTCACACACTTTGATTAAGACACAAATCCCGAGCCAATAAAGAAAGTACGAAAGAAAAAAAAAAACAGGCCTTATCGGAATGCGGCGATGAAAGCCAGGGAGTGCAGAGCCCGCGTTGCCGGCGGCTGCATCAGCTGCCACTTGAACTGAAGAGAACAAGGTCTCCCCAGGGAAGGTGTGGGCTGGAAATGCTCTTGCTGTACTCTAATTTATTAATTGCATATGTACAAAAGCAACTAGAAAATGTGTATTCAACACGCCAGTGAAATAAGAGGCCAGTTCGCAAAGATCTGTGCTCAGTGCATGTGAAAGAGACATAGGAGGGCAGAGATTTATAGGCAAACCGATACTGAGGTACGGAAAACACCCTTTTTACCACTTAAGGTAAATGTCCAATTTCTGGAGGGTAAATTGCATGCTGCCTCAGCCAGCAGCGTAATCCTCTCACGGATGATTGGCGTCTGCATATGGGGGTGGCTGGTGGGGAGCGCATCGCGTGACACGCAGCATGGGCAGGTCAAAGGCGTTCATGAGAGCAGGTTCTCAGCAAACTGCAGTGCCCAGGTCTCAACAAAACCATGTCAGAAGTCACGTCAATCACCTGTTTTTCTCTCTGCTGGTTCAGATGCGTGACTTTCCGGGGATGACAGACACGTGGGAAGGCACCTCAGGGCAGGGCGGTGCCTCAGCTTGGAAAGGACGCACCTGAGCACAGGGTGTGGCAGCCAAGTGCTGACTGACACGCCCAGGACACGAGTAGGCCAGAGCGGTCCCAACAGCCAGGCTGCTGGGGACCCTTCTGGGGGAGCCCTGCCCGGAGTGCCAACGCGGCTGCAACAGAGGTGTCGGGACCCACACTCTGGGCCGGCGGGGATCACTGTGCAGTGTGGCCCGCGTGTGCCGGGCCCGGATGTGGTGTCCTGACTCCTTAGGGTTGGGCAGTGGTAGGGCAGGGTCTGAGAACATAGTCCCATTCGGCTTCCTTAGGCTAAGAGGGGCTGAGAGCATTGTTGTTAAACACTGAACAGAGAAGACCGTGGGAAACCTGCAGATGGGGGATAATGAGTAGCACCTGGGGGAGGAATGGTGGGACGAGGCAGAGAATCATGGGGTACACTCTTGCAACACGTGGAGCTTCTATAGGCCTCAGGCTTCTTATATTACTTTCCTAATGAGGGGGAAACCAATTTCCAACACTTATGTCACTGTTTAGCCTAATTTTACAAGCCAGAGGCTCCACGTAGGAGAACCGCCCAGGGCCACAGGTGTCTGCCTATGTCATCCCCAGGAGGCATGACTAGTTCAGTGAGGATACGGCAGGCGGGTCCGGGTGTGGTCTCTTGAGCTGTAACGCTGCCTGAAGTATCACACAAGTATCACACGCCCAGTTTCAGATAACAGGCAAGGTGAGAGTTTATTGCATCATGTAAACACTGTTCTAAGATGCAAAAAATCTCTTTTTAATTGCAAAGTAAAGTAACAAAAGAAGAAAAAGAACAGAGATAAACTATGTATTAGGAGAAGTCAATGGTGACTGGAAACATCCCTTCAGTGTGTGATGATTGGGGACCCATTTCAGGCTCACCCAGCAGCACAGACAGCCCGCGGGAGCCGTTCTGCAGTTGACCCTGAAGGATGCAGTTGCAACTGGGGCACTAGGATGCCCGAGCTCCACCTTGGAGGTGGCAAGGTGGGTTGACCTTGGAGCCCGGCCCGGGGTCTGTCAGGAAGGTGTCCCCGGCCTCAGGTGCTCCTGTGGGGGCTGTGTCTCGGCTCACAGAGGACAGTCCTGGTTCCAAACAGGGCCCACTGACCTGCCTGCCACCCCCCGAGGCAGCTGGAAGAGCCGGCCCTGCAGCGGTCAGGATGCAGCCCTGACGCAGCACCAAGAGCCACAGGTGTGCCCACGGCCTTCCTTCTGACGCTCTTCCAGCCTCAGACCGCCATTCCTGGTTTCCGCCCCAGACAAGCAGCTTATTTGGAATGGGCCTCGGACCCCAGCAGGCAGGGGCCTGTGTTAGGCAGAGGCTGAGGGGAGGCCCACGGGGCAGGCAGGGCCGCCGGCAAGCCAGGAACAGCTGAGCGCCTGCCTGGGGCAGGGGCAGCTGGCAGGTGAGCTAACCACAGACTGGCACCCTGCAGGGCAGACCCCCCGTTTCCTCCATTTCTGTTGCCTCATGTGCACGCAGCCCGATCACTGAGTGACGGTGATGGTGGCGACTGTGGTGATGGTGATGAAGGCGGTGATGATATTAGTGGCAATACTTTTGCTGAGGGTTTGCCAGGTACTTGTTATTATTCTAAGTTCTTACTTTGTATTTAACTTGTGAAAATCCTGTGAGGGAGGATTTTACATCAGGTAAACACTGTTGTAAGATGTGTTCTACAGGTGGGTAAACTGAGGTAACTTGTCTCGGGCTACTTGACTAATTCGTAGAGAAGCCGGCACCTTAAACCAGGCAGCCTGGCTGCAGAGGGATCCTGCTTTTCGCTCCTTTATCACAGCAGATGTGGCGGCTTGGGGACGCACATGAACTGCTCGACAGGTACTGCTGCCTTCCAGGGTGGAGCTGCATCCCCTCCCCTGGCGCGGGGCTGACTTCATGCCCTCGTCCAGTGAACAGGATAAAACGGGAGCACTCGGCTTCCTGATCACTCTCCCCGCTTTGGGTCACTGCCCCCGGGGCAGCAGCCACACTACCTCCCAGGTGAACCTCGGCCAGAGCTGATGAAGGACTTCATTGTGGAAGTGGGTCCTTCAGCCCCAGTCAGCCCCTTGGGTGAGACTTCAGCACCGGTCGTAGCTCGATGACAACCTTGCGAGAGTTTCCGAACCAGAACCTTCCAGCAAAACAGCTGCTGGGCTTCTGGCCCACACGAGGGTACCAATAGTACGTGTGCATTGTTTTTAGCGGGCGAGTCCTGGGACAATCTATTCTCTAGCACTAGACAATGTCCGACAATCGCAAAGGTCATTGTAAGCGTTGCTCAGCCATCGGACGGAACCCTAGCTTCAGTGAAATCGGTGGCCGTCATGTTCTGGCGGCTCGGCAGAAATTCAGCGGCGACTTGCATGGCCGAGACTCTTTACAGATGATGCACTTGGTGACGCCACGTTCAGGCGGTTCACGGCATGTCGTCTGGGACCCCAGACGCAGGGGCTGGGCTGACTTTGAGGACTGTCCGGTTTCTCTGCCTCTGGGCAGGAAAATTCTTAAACCATATGCTCTTCATACCACCTCTGGCATCTCAGAGACACAGCCACGTTTCCTCAAAGGCTGCAGCCGTGTGTATAGGAGGGAGAGTGCTCCAGGACTGACCGTGGAGGGTTGGCGCTGTGCCCACAGTGACCCTGGGAGACGGGAGTCCCCCTTCTGCTGATGCCAAGGCCCTGCCGCCTGGCCAGCTCCCAATTCCCTGAGGGGCTGCCTCCCTCCTCCACGCCAGGATCCCCTGTTCAGGTTGAAAGCAGGCGTGGGGAGGTTTTCTTCTGCGAGGGGACCTCAAACAAATGAAGCGTCAGCCGCAAGTTCACACCAACGGTGCAGAGAGGAAAACTGTTCCCACAAACAGAGCTGGCCTGAGCAGCGAAGGGGTCTGCTGAGAGGGGCAGGGGCAGGGGCAGGGGCAGGGCGCAGAGCTGTCTCACGGCACTGTGGGGTCACCGGCACCAGGCTCAAATCAGCAACGTGCGGAAAGGCCCTCCCTGCACCGAAGCCTGGTGCTTACACAGGCTCCTCCCCAGGAGTGACCAAGGGGAAAGAGCCCGTCCCTTTCTTGGTCTTGGTACAAATTCAGAGGCGAGAACCACAGACCACAGTCTAGAGGCGGCCCCACCGGTACAAGGTGCTGATGAAAGATGGGGAGACGTCCCCCCCGGCGTTCAGAGCCCTGCTCCAGCACTTCCACAAAACCAGCTGGTAAATAAATTAAGACCTACAAAAAAGTGTCTCCACCGTAGATAGAAGACTGTTTTGAACAATAATTTATTTCCTGTTCTAAAAGGAATTTTCCCCTTTGAGTTTATTTAACCAGGCAGCTGTCCCAGTTTTAATATTTCAGTTGACCAAAAAAAAAAAACCCAAAAAACAAAAAACAATGTGCCAAGTGATTTAATGATTCAAGCACCACAGTCCCATCGGCTCATAGCCACTCGGCCCTACATCTGTCGCACAAGTGGGCCTTGCTCGAGCATTGCAGTCGGGATTAGGAGAGACCCATTTCCTACTTAATTGGTAACACTTTCCAATGGCACAGGTTATGATTTGAAGACCTCAAATTAATATAATTGCAGCTTCCCCCTCAAAGAAAACAGTTTTCCCAGGGTTTGCTAAAGCAGTGGTTCTGCAAGTGTAGCCCCCAGACCAGGCATCACCTGGGATCATCGCTGGAAATGCCAATGACAGGGCTGCACCCAAACCTGCTGATCCCGAAGGAGGGGGAGTGGGACTGGAGCCCTGGGCCTTAACAAGCCCTCCGGGGGAGCCACTACTTTCAAGCCGGCGCCCCTCGCTGTGCGGCTGCTTCAGAGGAACACGGGGCCTGGGGCAAAGCTCCGGCCCGGCAAGGGGCCCGGGGACACAGCCGGCCTCACAGGTCAGCAGGATGTTCGGCTGGCGTGTGCACATGCGTGAGCTCATGCATGTGCCTCCGTGTGTGTGCCTGAAGACAGAACACAGGCCAATCACTGTACAAGGGGCGGCCCCCCAAACTTGGGATTATCTTCTGGAGGGCAGGCCCCTTGTAGGACAGGCTTCCCCACTTGGTGAGTGTGCCAGGAACCCATCTGGATCAATGACCAGATGGCGTTGCTGTGAGAGGCTGCATTCGGCTTCAGTGAAATTTTTTTGAAGACTCTTTCAACATGTTTGCCCATTGCCTGATGGGTGATTTACGGGTGCGCCTGCCCACACTGCACTGAGTGTTCAGCAGTCTTTGACCAAAAATGGCATGACTGCTGTGCCCCAATACCCATATTCACCCAATCTCACACCAAGTGACTTTTTTGTTTCCCTGGATGAAAAAAGTCTTCCAAGGGAGATGTTTTGCCGACGTGGAAGAGGTGAAACAAAAAATGGCAGAAGCACCAAAAAGCACCCAAATTGACGAGCTCAAAAACTTCTGAGCAGTGGAGAAAAAGTCATGACAGGTGCCCTGCATCCAATGGAGAGGACTTTGAAAGTGACTAAAGTTTAAACATGTGAGAATACACCACCTTTTATAAGTAAATTCCAGGGTTTTTGGGTTTCCCCTCTTATGTGACCCTCCACCCGTGACAGGCAGCACGCTGGCTGTGCATGGAAACCAGACACAACAAAGTTCATGAGCTCAGGCGTCGCGGCCCTGGGCACGACCAGTGCGGGCGCCCAGGCACATGGTGGATGGCGCTGCAGAGCCGCCCTACCTCATGGGGTCGTCGCCCATGAAGTGCCAGGCTCTTTTTCCTGAGTCCCAGAGGGGACCTCCAAGATCAGAAAGCACGGTGTGTGTGCACTTGCGTATCAGTGTACAAATCCGGAAAGGTGGCACCTGATGGCCTATGCGCAGAGCCAAAGCGCCCCACTTCCGAATCCCAGCCTGCCTGCTCTCACTGCAGGGCAGGGCTTCACCTGGGGAGGACTTTGGGGGCCAGGGGAGCCCCACTCACCTCTGAGGGTTTGCACTTGAGACCGCCCTCTCCCGCCCTAAGTGGCACCCAGCCCGGGACGCCTGTCCTAGCTGAGAGTCTGTGGGCCTGGCTGGTGCACAGGCAGGCCCTGGGGGTGACCCCGCATGCAGTGAGACAGGCTCTTTATTCTGCGAACAGTCCCATCTGACTCTCAGGCCTGTTCCCTGGCGTTGTGCTGTCCTTGCCACCGACGCAGGGTCCCCTCTCCTTGACCTGTTCAGAAGCTGCCACGCTCTCCTTACTCAGCATGTGGTCGATGCCACCCCTCTGTGAGGAGCTCCAAGACGACTCCAAGCAGCACAGTGTTACAGGTGCAGTGTGACTTGCATCTGGGCTCCCCTCTTGCCCCACTGTTCCCTGCCCACCCCCCCAGCCCTGCAGCGACCCCGATGCACTTTCCTGGCTGAAACCCCCACACGTCTTTCACGTTTTCAGGTACCTGCAAATTCCCTGTGCTCCATGGGCCTCCTCAGACAACTGTCTGGATAATAATCCTCTCCCCAATTCTGGAAACATTGTATGTGCTCCCACCAAACTCCCTCTAAAATAACTAATAGGGGCCCTGGCTGGGTGGTTCAATAGATTGGACCACCGTCGTCCTGTACCCCCAAAGTTTGTGGGTTCAATTCCCTGGTTGGGGCGTGTATCTGAGGTAACTGATTGATGTTTCCTTCTCTAAAATCAATAAATGTAAGCTCAGGGGGGATAAAAAAATAAACAGAATATTCTGGGCCCCATTTGCTCTCAAAACTGCTGTATATTCTGCCCCAAAATCTTGTCTTTAAAGGAAAGTAAGTAACGGAACCAGATCCAGCCCCTCTTCCCTCGCGATGAGACCAGAGGCTGCCCCTCTGCAGACGAGTGTGCGGGGCTACACCACAGGGGTGGCAGCAGGCCTTTCGTGTCTTGCAGGTTTTGACACAGCTGCCTGTCGACACCCACACTCACACCCGAGGAAGTTATTCTGAGCACGTGGGAGCCTTCACAAATAATTTCTATGGAAAGCAGCAGTCAGACAGGAATACAGGCCCAAGGTGACCTCATTACCAGAATTTGTTCTAGTTGTCATTAGGCATATCACACGGTGCCACTCAGAATGGGGAAGAAATGAGAGATACTGACGTGCAGCCCTAGTGATTAGGGATGAGAAGTGCGGCTTTGCTCGGGGACCCTCGGCTGGAAGGAGGGTGGCATTTGAGGCGCAGTCACTCCCAGGCCCGTCTCTGTGGTCTCTCAGGCCCCATCCTCTCCTGTTCCCCTTGATTCTTCTTCTGCATGTGACACACCGTGTGTCCACCCCATGCCACAGAGGCAGCTGCTTGTGAGCACATGCCTGACAGGGTACGTGGAGAAGAGCACCCGTCAGAACACGCAGCAGGACCAACACGCCAGACATCCACTCGGCGAATGGGCCTGATTCCTACTAAGCTTGCCCCCAGCTCATCTGGAAAACAACACCCAGAGACGAGGCCCCCCCTGGGGCCTTGGAGCGGGGATGTGCAGTAACAAGTGACTCCGGCATTGACGAATGGGGGCGGGCAGGGCAGAGGGGTTCTCATTGCCTCGGGCTCAGCAGCTGTGAGATGCTCCAGCCTGCAGGGGCAGCTTGTGGACAAGGCAGAAGGCCCCGGGGGCCTGAGTGTCCGCGCAGCCTGGGCGGAAGTCTCGGTGTTGAAGGTGGAACCCGCACCGAGTGGTCCCCACCTGCTTGCACGTAGCAGCGCTCACGAAGCCAGGCTCTCAGTAATGCGCCGGAGTAACGCACGGGTTGAAATGAGGATTACACACAACTCTCCTCCCTGGAAAACGCCAGGAGGGGCCTCTACAGAGGACTTGGCTCAGAGCCCGGGGCTGAGAGATGGGTGGGGGGCCAAGTGGCAGAGGTTGGGGATGGAGACTGAGTGCGACCAGGTGCCTCCGTGCCTGTGGGCTCCCCGGTCATCTCTGTAGGTAGCTCTGTAGGTAGCTCTGGAGTCCTGACTGACTCAGGGCAAACATCTGAAAGTTCCCAATGAACACTGAATAAAAAGGCTCTTTGATATCTTCCCTTAGGAAGCATTCGAATGTGCCTGCTGTATCATCCACACGGGCACCCTTGCCAGGGAATGGACAGACTGGGGCAGCAATTTCTTGTGAAGGGGGTGGTGGGCACTTCCCCACAGATCCCCAACCTGGTTGGCAGAAGGGGGTCTGTTCTAGGTCGCACCCCCAGGCCCAGGTCTCCGGCCACTCCTGCCGGACATGCCCATCTCTCACCATCTCTCAGAAGGATCGCTGCAGGGTGGGTCGTTTCCACGGGGCTGTGTTGCCCCTTCCGTCCCCCTGGTGACCAACTCAAATTCGTGTTCCCACAACGTATGTGGGCTGCTTGGAAAATTGTCTATCAAAACGTGAATAGATTCAGATTTCTCTGAAGAGCAGGTTTCCCATGTCGGTGCACTGGTCCGTGTCGAGATTAAGTCCGAGGACATAAGAGGAAAATAGATTCTTTTCCTGGGTGGTATGATGTGATGAAATGTAAAAAAAATTAGTATCTAAGCTGCCCCTGGCATCAGCGGGGAAAAGGCCGACGAGCTCACCCCGCACTTGGTCAGGGCTGACATGCTCGCTGCGAGGGCCAATTTTCTCTTCCTTTCAGGAAAGTAATTTCCACACTGTATCCACCCAGGACCAGGAAGCCGTGGAAGAGAACGCTCAGCAGGAACCCTCCAAGGCCTCCCAGACACTCAGGGACCAGAGGACGGGCACCGTTTTCATCACTGGCAGCCTATCGACCAGGAGTCACTGACCCAGAGGGCTGTCCTCTCCCGTGTCCCCTCTGTGCTTGGGCCCAGGAGGGGCTGAGGGATGCAGCAGTAAACAGAAAGCTCTGGAACCAGAGGCCTGCTACCCCCAGAGTCCCTGTGGCTGATAGGAGACTCAACTAAGGTGACACGGCCCCGTCCCTTGTGGCGGGACTCACTGGTGAGCACATGTCACCACACGCATGGATGTGACTGTACTGCCTCGAGTCCACATGCTCGGTGACAATTTCCAAGAAACAGTGGCTTAGAGGATGCATTTTGGGGTTCCCACGTTATTGAAGAGTCTGTTGGGTGTGTCTTTGAAACCAGCAGAACGGACCTAATCTATCACTGTCATCTTTGTCCCCTCTAACCATGCCCAGCACAGCCGCGCGCTGCCCGGGCCCCCGAGGGTCTCCGGCCAAGGGCTCCAAGCAGGCTCAGAGGCTTCACAGCCCCTCGCTTCCTTCCAGTGAGGCGCACAGTGAAGTTTCTAACATGTCCGTCCTTAACACTGGCGGGACGCAAATGAGCTGACAGAGTCTAGCATCCCTTCGGGGGGAGCTGCCAGATGTCCTGACCTGCCAGGAGACGCCTTGGGAGCTGTTGCTTCGAGTCCCCCTGCACACACCAGACCCTCATTCTCCATGTGGAAGGTCATGCCCCCAGCTTCCCAGTGCCGGGTGGTGACCTGTGGGGCTTCTGTCCCGTTTCCCCTCCTCTGGCCCTCCCAAGGCCTGTCTGGCACCCTGGGGCTGTTGGACCAATCCGGCCACATTGGGGAGATAAAAATGCCCACCTGCATTGGGAAATTATAGTCTCAAGTCTATTAGCATTTCTTCAACATACCCCAACGTTTGGAACCAAGACACCAAGGTCCTATAAGGCAGCAACTCTCAAGGTCAAGGATGCCGATTACTTTTCAATCTCCACAGAGTTCAGTGGTTCTAGCTGGGAAGGGGACCCGGCCTGGGGTTCATGGAGTCCTTCCCTGGGTTCCCTGCCCGACAGGGAGGGGGCTCTGCCTGCCCACGCCTGACCCCTAGAGGAAACTACCACTGGCAAAACCTGTTTCCTCAGGCAGGTTTAGGTTAAAAAAAACTTAAAATTAGACTATCTTTCAAAAATCTGAACAAGAACTTTCGAGTTCGACGGGATGGCTTTGATGAGGTCAGGGGCTTTGCGGACTTCTGTTTGTGGACGTTTCTGTTTTCTCACTTTGCCTCCTCTCGCACGGCAGAGCCCCGAGCAGAACCTCGGACTTGACGGGCCAACCTGGTGGAGGATTTCTGATCCCCACACCTTCTCTCTGGTGCATGGCTATGCCAGATTAAATTAACTGCCAGGTTGGATCAGTCCAGTTGAATAGGAAAGGTGATACCCTCCCACCCTGACTCTGTGCATGGCAGCTGGGGGCCAAATGCCACACAGCGAGCCAGGATGCACCCTGCCTCCCGGGCCTTGGTGTTGCAGATGGACATGGGTGACGCTGAGGCTGATCAAATATGATGCAGTTTTAAAGCGCTGATAAAGTTACAGCTGCTCTTTCAGGGTGTTTTCCAGTCAATACTGAAAGTGTGCCTGTGATGAAAAGAGCTGTGAAAACTTCTACACACTTTCACTCCAGACACGCTGCACCCCGAGTCAATGAGGCCCTCGGATTTACCGTATTTGAGACAATCCAAATGCAAATATCCTTCCTTCGTGACTTCAGAAAACACTTCTTCCACCGCAAACCAGATAAACTGTCTCCACATATCGGGATTCGTGGGTTGCGAGTCTTACACAGAGAAGAGACATTTAATTGTCTTTCCTTCTGAATCAAGGTTCTGAGCCAAAGAGGGGCACGGGGCAGGCCCGCAGTCAAAGTTTCCTTGTCTCCATCCTTCTCTGGGGAAGGGTGTAGATAACTGTCACACAACAGGCCAGGCTGCCCGGCCCACCCAGAGCAGAGCCCTCAAAGGGTGCCGCTGGGGCGAGCGCTGAATTAAAACCATCCCACCAAGAAACCACCTCCCGTCACGCAGAGGCAGCTGCTGGCCTTGGGCGAGACCTTGGGTGGTGAGTTCGTTCGTTTGTTCATTCAGGCAGCAGCTGTCGTTGCAGGTGCAGGTATCGGAGCCAGTGCCTGCGGGGGGCGCAGGTCAGCGAGGCTGGATTCTCACCCTTGAACGGCTTCGTGTTGGTGAGG
Organism: Mormoops blainvillei; assembly: GCA_004026545.1. Lineage (NCBI taxonomy): Eukaryota > Metazoa > Chordata > Mammalia > Chiroptera > Mormoopidae > Mormoops > Mormoops blainvillei. Next base: position 164,423 of record PVJD01002507.1, on the reverse strand, counting down.
AGAGACGCTGGACACTAACACCCTTCGGTGGACAGTCACTGTGTGTCCTGACAAGAGTGAAGAAATAACCCAAACCACCACGTGGGCGTGGGGGCTCCAACCGAATGCATTCAGATTGGAAGGATGGAGAGAAAAATGACCCACTTCCTGGAGCTCACCGTCCAGGTCAGGAGCGGAGGGAGAGTCCTCAAGGGTGTTGATGAGGGCGAGGTGTTGCTGAGGGCGAGCCTCTGGGAGCCACGCAGTCTGGGCGCCCCCTGGAGGCAGACCCCAGGTCCACAGGAGAGAGAGAGACAGATGGGCAGATGGGGACACCTGCCTTGAACAGGGCCCCCCCGAAGGCCTCGGCTGTCCTGGAGCCGTGGTGCCTGTGGGGCCCTTCAGAGATGCCTGGAAGTGAACTGAGGGGCAGGGCTTGCAGCCCCCTGACTCGACACTGATGTGGGTCAGTGGCCACAGACATGCTCGGCTGGGAGCCCTCAGCACCAGCCCCCTGGGCAGAGTGCTGGCCCAGCTCTGGCCAGATTATCAGGTGGCACAGGACCACGTCCACTGCAACAGACTCTAATATCAGGGTGGGACCGCAAAACAAGGAGAATTCAGAGGTGAAAGACAGAGGGCAGTCAACTGGAATCTGGGTCATGTTATGGGCTCACCTGTGTTCCCCCAAATTTATATGTTGAAGCCCAACCTCAGAATGGGGCTGTGTTTGGAGAGAGGGCCTTTGCCCGGGTGGCGGAGGTTGGGTGAGGCCCTGTGGGTGGACCCTGACCCAAAGTGACCGACTTCCTCATGAGAGGCAGCAGTGAGGACCCAGGCCTACACAGGGGAAGGGCCCCGCGGGACACAGACAGGGAGGCCGCCTGCCCGCCACAGAGGCCTCAGGAGAAACCAGCCCTGCTGGCAACCTGACCTTGGACTTCCAGCCTCCAGGATGGGGAGAGAAGCCCAGGGTGTGGGGCTCGGTCTTGGCCAAGCTGAGTGGACTGGGAGGGCAGGAGGGCAGCACTTGGTCCTTCGGTGGGGGCCGTTTTCTTTGGTGGCAACAGCTTTTGAGTTTATCAGCCGTTCCCTTCCCTTCCCAGCACTTCTAAGGTCAGTGATAAAGTGGAATAAAAATTTTCAGGCTCTCTTGCTCTCTTTTTTTCAGAATAGCTTGCTTGTCTAATTGCTTCGAGAGTATCTATTAATTTCATCACTATTGCTGACTTAATCAGCCAGCCTCATTTGCAATTCTATAAACTGCAAAAATCACTTGCCGCTGTCACTCGTTAGAGGAAGCTTGTCAGCGCCTGTAAACCCACAGCGTTTCTCATGTCACGGGGCTCCAGAAAATCTACGCGGAGCCAGGATAAACTGGTCTACATGGAAGCCCCTTCCAGGCCTATTTTCAGTCCCCCATTTAAAATGCCTTGTGACTTGCCGCTATGGAAAAAGCAGAAACTTCCCTGTTAATGCTTCTGGTGTCTGATTTGGGGGTAAAGAATGCATTTTATCACCCAGAAAAGGGACTGTTAGTGAGGTTTCGGCCCAAGAAAAGTGCGCAGGTCTTCCGTGGGTGTGTGGGCATCCCCTGGGGGTGGAGACATGGCCACTTGATGCACCGGCTCGGGAAGCCTCCCTGCCCTCTGCACCCACAGCTCGGTGCTGGTGTCCTCAGTGGCAAAAAGCCAGAGAGCCAACATATTTTTTTAAAGGGTTGTGTGCACTCTTTTGCAATTTATGATGCCTTATTTAACCAAAAAAGCAAGAAAAGGTAATTAAAAAATTAAGCTTGTTTTTCACTGTGGTTTTGCTGCTTGTTCACATGGTATTTCTCTAAGATAATAGAAACGGGCCAATCGCGTCACTTTCTGACAGTTTAATTTGCAGGATCTTATGACACTACTTGCTTATTTGGGAGATATTTGCCCTTGGATCCTGCTCTCCCTAAAGTTGTTTTCATTTCTAAAAAAATTCATGACAATATTTGATTCCCAGAGGTTTTATAAACCCTGTTCTTCAAGCAAATAAATGTAAATTTCCCTCTGTGATGCTGAGTTCATTATCAAAGAATGGTTTTAAGGGATTATCCTGCATTCTGCCACATTTTACCTTTAAAATGCTTATTTCTGTTCTTACAACAATGCTAACATATAGGACGGATAATTTTAAAGCGTCTTGGAGTAAACAATGTAGAAAAGCTAAACACAGTTACATAACAAAGAGAAGGAACAGAAACATGAGAAACACACTGTCCAGCTCGACCAGGCCTGGCGCCCGGGCACAAGCGCCGGGACTCATCCCGTAAGGCTGCGCGGCTCAGGGCAACGGCGACAGAAAGGTTACTATTGTTGTCTTTTGTTGGTTCCTTCTACAGATGCGCAGAAGGGAAAGGTCGCCGAGCAAAGTGCCGGAGCAGGTTTGGAATCAGTAATCCAACGCTGTCAGAAAGGAAGAGCAGGGCGGGGAGTAGGGGTCCTGCGATAAAGCCCACTTCAGAGAGAAAGTAAGATTAGAAGTGGCTTCTGGAGAGTTCAAAGATGTGGGGCAGAAGTAAGGACGGGACGGAGCTGGGCAGCAGCCTGGGGTGCGGTCGCGGGGCCCCGAGAATGTTGGGCATGTGATGGGTGGGTCAGAGCGGAGATGTCAGCATCTGGGGCACTGGGTCCGAGAGGCCTGTATATACAGACATGTAGCTGGGACATGGCGGTGTCCTAGTCAGACTGTTTTTTTGTTTTAATCCTCACCTGAGGATATATTTATTGATTTTTGAGAGAGGGGAAGGGGGGACAGTGAGGGAAAGAAACATCGATTGGTTGCCTCCTGCACGTGCCTCAACCGGACATGGAACCCGCCACCTAGGCATGTGCCCTGACAGGGAATCAAACCCTAACCCTCCAGTTTACAGGGTGACACTCCGACCCACTGAACCACACTAGCTAGGGCGAGAGTTTTCTTTTTTTACTGTTAAGTACATATGCTAGTAAATGTAATAAAGAATGTTTGATGTTTGGTCAATTTTACCACAAATGCTGATGATACCTTCAATCTTCCTCTGACGTTGAAAGCATAGACTTTCTCCTGTCTCCTTTGTTGGTGAGGCCATCTCACTGGGTCTAAGTCCCCTGGAAGAGTCCCGATGTGCAGACCATCCGCCCAACCAGCTTGCACACCTGCAGTGGGACTCTTCCCATTCAGCCACAGTGACAGTTCTCTACCGATGCTGCCCCAGAGGCCCGGGACCATCCGCTCTCAGTGAGATGACTATCGTGTGTATCCATGCACGGCGTGCTATTTCAGACATTTTGTCATCCTCCTCCCAGGCTGGGCTTAAAAATGCCTTCATTAATCATCAAACCTGCATCCACCTGATCTGTGGCAAAATCATACAACATTCATTCCCGTCTGCCACCCCGACCTCAGTCCTGTGCCCATGAGGGGCCTCCATTCTGTGGGGCTACTCGCTGTCGCCCGTGGGAAAGCTCCTGTTTTATTTCAACTGCAAAGTCAATTTGGCACTAGGGAGTGGAGCCCACAGATGAGAGGATGGTAGAATTTGTGATTTCAGGTCAGAGCACATAAAAAATATAAAGGATAAGAAGTTTCCCGTGATGGCAGCAGGATTCTTCACGATAACTGATTAGTATTCTTCATCCGGTGTTTCAGACGAGTCACTTTCCCACTTGTGTAGAGGCTATGACATTGTCCTGGGAATCCGGCCTAAATTCTGCTCAGGAAGCCCGGGGTTGGGGACCCAGCTCTTCTCCTGCCTGTTGCCTGGGTGCAGCTCTGTCTGGGCTGATGGGGTGCAGTGAAGAGATTGAGTGTGAAGCTTCTACGAAAGACCGTGAAGGCAACGGCAGGCCCTGCGTTCAGTTTCCTGGTAGAATTACAAGTGTGGCCGATGGTGCGCTCATCACACACGGACGCATCCCAGTTTCCTGCCCCCCGTGCTCATCTGTCGACGGGACACCATTCCGAGAGTTTGCCAGGCCCTTTCCTGACCTGTTCTCAGCACCAGCTGGTCTTACCAGGAAGGTGACCCCCTGTCTATCCTTCCTGACCAGCCCGATTCCTGTGTCACTGGCCACCCCCCTCTGCACCCTCTGCCCAGCCCTCCTCTTACACCACTGGCTCCCTGCCCAGGTGCTGGGTGGAGGGGGGCGGTGGCAGCTGTGCGAGAGTTGCCTCACGCATGGAGCCTCCCCAGCGGTTGCCAGGGGGAAGTCTCGGTGGGGCTTGAAGGACTACCGGGGTCTCCTCCATTAGACCTCAGACCCTTGGGGTAAAAAGCATCAGCCACCATCGCAGCCCCACCCAGCAGCTCGACACTCACTCTGGTGCCTCGACTGGACCCACAGATGCACTGACATACCCTTACCATTCCCCAGAAAGTAAACTGCACAGCGTGTTCTCTGTATTTGAAAAGGAAAGAATGCCAACATCAGTGCTTAAGGTTAGCAGTGCTGGCAGGAGCCTTAGACTCACTCAAATCAATGAAACCCTCGCCCACCCACTTCTCCTAGGAGTCAATTCCATCTCGGATGCCAACCACGCACTTACGTTAACAGAGAACGACCGCCACAGAAAGATTCAAGTTTTAGAGAGGATACAGTAGCACCAACTTGGCATCAACTAGGCAAAAGTTACTCCAGGTAAATGTGTTCACTTCCAGGATAACTCAGACATACCTACATAAGCACCACACGGAGGCTTGTATACTTTAAACGGAAGTCTAATTTTGAAAGTACTGCTTATAACTGCTGCCTTGAGCACAGTAGGATGAACAAAAGGTAGTGTATTCTTAACAACTCAGTCTTTGTTACGCGTATCAGCACAGGGCTCTGCGGAGCCGGCCGTTGAGACAGGAGGGCTGCACCCTGCACTCCAGACGGGTCCGCGGCGGGGCGGGCAGAGTCTCGCCTCCATCGCATCTCTCTGCTTTGACTAACACCCACTTCTATACCCAGAAGATTTTAGAATCCTGCCAACTTAGGAACAGATGGATCACGGACCACGACAGGCAAGGTGTACTTGGGGATGATGGAGACATGCTCATCACGGGATCTCCATGTGTCTGCCCAGTGCAAGCCCGTCTGTGTGTTGCCGATACAGAAAAGGCGTCTGGCTCCCCAAACCATCCCCATCAAGAAGGGGATTTTAGAAAAGACCTCCATCTCTGCCTCCCGTTACTGTTAGGAGCTGGTAGAAGTCTCTTCTGTTAGCCTTGTTGTTGAAATCCCTCACTGAAAATGATTTTGAAAGCACCAAAGATGTGCGTGTGTCTGGTTCTAGTCCACTTTGAAGTATCCACCCAAGCAGCACAGGGAGCATGTGCTTAAAAGAAACACCCAACAATCAGCTTGTCGTTGCAGCCAAAACGACCGCCTTCGGCAGCGAAAAACTGTGCAACATGGGTTAGGAAATAGTAGGGTGTTTGGGTTCATGAGATATGGACAAAGAATGAAATTATAGAATACTGAAGCAAAAATGAAAGTAGGACCCACACCCTGTATTTTGTCCACTCTGTTGCCTGTGGGAACTTGTTCTACAAAAGTGTGATCCTGTCACAGGAAGGGCCGGGGGCCAGCAGTTTGAACCGACCGCTGCCCTTCCGCTAACTTCTCGCAGAAAGTCACGCTGCACCCGATGGGACAGGAAAGGTGTGTGCAAGGCCAATCTGAGTGTTAGGAAGAGAGCAAGAATAATCTTATTTTCTCCAGTTTTACTGTGATGAGGATGTGGTGCAAAGGAGCCCTGCTGGTAGAAACGTAAAACTGTGCAGCCGCTGTGGAAAACAGTGTGGAGGTTCCTAAACAAAATTAAAAATACAACTGCCTTATGACCCAGGAACCCACCTCTGGGTATTTATCCTAAAGAAGTTAAATCACGCTCTCAGAGCGATGCCTGGGCCCCCAGGCTGGTGCAGCGGAGAAGTGGGGACCCAGGTGGCCGGCTGTGGCGAGCGGGTGAAGAAACGAGAGAGAGACACGTGAATAGGTCTCAGACTCCAAAACTCCTGCCCTTTGTGCTGACAGTGGGTGAAAACCCAGAGCGTTCGTGCCACGTGAATGAATGATGTTACAGAAGGCCCAGCTGGCTTAGTCGGTCATACAGTGCCGTTTCCAGATCTTTCTCAGTCCAGCCACAGCACAGGGTGCTCCCTCCCCTGCCCTTGTGAGAAAACGAACAGTAAGAAATCAAAAGTAGCCATTCCACAACTTACCAAGGATTTCAGCCTCGACATAGGACAAGGAATAGAAGCCTTTTACTGCACATGGATAAAGTCAAGGTTATGATGAAAGTCACTCTGATTTGCCTTGTACGAAGTTACTTATCATGTAATTATTCAGTAGCTGTTCTCGTCCAGGACCTGCCCTGAGAGAGTGCAGGTCAGGGGCGCAGAGGGCAGGGCCCACAGCTCACTCATCTGTGTGTTTTCCTGGTGTCTAATGGACACTGTCCACAGAGCGGGGGTTAAAACTCTCTGCTGCATGAGTGAGTGAAAGACTCAGAGAAAGCAAAGATGTGCCCAGAGACGGGGGTGAGACACAGATCACGTGATACTAATCTTACACCCAACCAGGCACGAGGAGGAGGCGGCAAGCACGTCCGCATAATTTAGGCAGCGTCATTTCAAATTAGAAAAAAGAACAACTGTGTTTCGTAAACTGTAGCAGAAAGTTTTAAAGGGGTAACAAATCCACAAGGAAGAATCACCAACATTCACAACATATAGGGGGTAGGTTTTTTTAAAGACGTGCCCAGTAGCTGACTGGAGTTGGGTGAGCAGGGTTCCAGCTACATCCGTGCCAAACTGAAGACACGTAGAAGGCTTTCCAGCAGCACCAACTTCGGCCGCAAGCAACGGGAAAGGCCCAAATAACAGCGTGGGCAACGTGGCAGCTGCGTCTTGCCTGTGTGGCCGGCTGCTCCAGCCGCCTGAAGACAGCACTCCACTCCCTGAATTTCCGCCTCAGAATTACAGCCCTGTGCCTTCTCTCCACAGCCAGTCGCTCCCTAGGAGGCCACGTAAGTTTCCAAGATACCGTTCCACCAGGCAGGTCCATGGGGCCATCCTTTCTTCTGTCCGTCTGTCCCTCATCTATCTGCACAACAGATGGGTGATCCATTACCCATCCATCACCCACTCACCCATACGTCAGCCATCCCTCCACTTTTTCATGAGTCTGTCCACCTGTCTGTTCATCTGTCCACTCACCCATCATCCATCCATCGTTTACCTTTATCCATCTATCTTTTGTTTCCCTCCCCCACCAAAAAAGGATTTAAAGCTGTTTTTCATGCCAAGTCTTTTTTGTAATTCAAAAGCTTACTTTCATTTTCTAATATTTTAGAGAATAAAAATTTCTCCAGTATGCCTTTCTTCCCATTTTACCCTCTCGTTTTTTCCCTTTCATCTTGCAAACCCCACAGAGAAGAGCAGATCACTGAAGTGCAAGGCCTGGACCGTGCGGAGGAAAACAACCCCAGCTCCGAGCGCCCAGGGAGCCGGAGCAGTCACCCAGCTCCCCTCTGTGAGCGAGGCCGAGTGTCAGCCTCTCCCGCGTTTGTCCTCCAAAAGGAATCTAGTGTTTGGTCGCCTGTCACAGCTTCTCTAAGCCATAATATCTTCAGTTACCTTTTCTCTATGTATTCTTGTTTTGTTTGTTCGTTTTGTTTGTAACCCGAAGTCCTAAACTCAACAAATTCCTAGTCTCTCGGTAAAGGCGCTGTTAGATCATTTGGAGCGAATGAGAGAGCAAGCCAGAGGGTGGTCAAGAAGGAGACAACTGAGGGTTGAAGGTCATGGCATGACCTTGAGCAGGCTGACTTGGAAGCCCTGGTGCTGCAGAGCCCTCTGTGTCCACTGCACTGGGCCCCATTTCACACTTCCTGGGGTTCTCACTGCTTCCGGGGCCACCCCCCCCTCACCCCACCTACATATTTGGAATCCACTTTTAGAGAAAGTACTGCCATTTCCATTTTCCTTACCAGTGGTTCTTTTTGATAATTTTTAGCTGAAAAGAGCTGTTTTTTTGTTTTTTGCCACTAGCATAGAATATGAGGTCTTTCCTCCTTTTGCAATTAAGCAAACAGCTATTTATATGAGTTCAAAACAAATAAACACTCTTGTCTATTACAATTGTCCGACGTCCCCACGTTAAGCACTAGGGGAAAACTCCCTTCATTAGAACCTGGTAATTAAGACGAAAATACACAGACCCTGGGATCTGGGAGGAGGGAAAAAGGGGGAGTGGGGGGAGTGGGAGGAGAGGAAGGAGGGAAAACAAAAGTCTTTGGCTGGTAAGCCCTCAGTCCCGACACTGACCATACCAGGGACTCCTTCCTCACATGTCGTGGGAGCAGCTAAAGAGCAGATGGGAGGAGTCACCTGCACGGACTCTTCCGGCTCCATGGACCCCGATGGCAAACACCGTGTGCAGACCAGCACAGGTGAGCACTCCCTGCCCGGGAGCAAGGGCCACTTCCAAGAACGCTTTATTGAGGCCGACATCCAGCGAATCAGAGATCACCAGCTTATCTCAGAAACACTGTGCCTGTCTGTGTAGCCCCGACACTTCTGAATCACTGATAAGGAGGGAGGAGGAGGAAGACTGGTGGGGAGGGGCTCGGGGATGACGATTCTTCGACACAGAGAACTGGCAAACGCTCACACTTCACAAGCCCGGGGTTTCTCCCATGGAATGTGTGTGCTTAAGCTTCACACCGCTGCCCCCCGGGGCCACACCCATGCACTGGGGGCTGCGCTGGGGCAGAGAAGGGCGACGTGGGGGAACGGCCTTGAATGCAAAAGGAAGTTCGGGATGTCCACACTCAGCTCCTGCTGCCCCGGGCGGGAGAGTCCCCGAAGCTGGCTGCCCCCATGAAGGTCAATAGGACGAATCCCAATAAACACACCCCCCCACCAGATTAGCAGGCAAAATGGTTTCCATGGCAACGGCTGGACAAGAGAGTTGCTTGCATTTGGCATTAATTTAGACTATTTTCCCCAGTCTCCTTGGAGTCGGTTCTGTGAAACACAAGTGCTTGCAGCCTCTCTCATCGAAGGCGTCCTTTGAAATTCCATCTAGTGTGTGTTGACGCCGAGCCAATTAGCGCGGAGAGAATTGGGTGGATCTCGGGGAAACTGGCGAGACTGTGTTTACCAATTAGTTTTTTTTATGATGCAAATGCGGCGCAGCTTGCAGCAGGAATAAAAGCTAGCTGCCTGAATATGAAACTGTTAATTGCATTTTCGGAGCCACAGCTACAAGGTGAAACTAATCATACAAACGATAACGGAGCTTCACCACCTACAGGGCCCTGCTGCGTCCTGTCACTAATCGGTGTTGAAACGGCCCCCACACACCTTTCAGGGAAGGGAACAGCAGCATTCGGCATAACCCTCCAATTGTAAAGGGGGAAGAGTGTGTATTTGTGGGAATCAATATAAAAAATAATTTTCACTTAAATCAGATTAGTATGTTAACAAACACTCTGGCAAAGGGCAGGATAGTGCTTCTTGGAATACTTTTTTTTTTTTGCTTTAAAATGATAGAAAGGTGCATTTGCAAACAAACGTGAGCACACTCTGACAAGGGTGGTGCAGTGGGAATGAGCTCGTTAGAGAAGAAAGGGTCACGATAATTAGCCACAGTTGATTTTCCCGACTAGAAACATCAAACAAAGCGGCGTTCCCGATCAAGGGAGCTGAGGGGCTGCATGGTGTGGTCCGGGCCAGGATGGCCGGCTGGGGATGCATAAGGACCACCCGGGAGTGGGCAGGACCCCCGGTGCAGGGCACAAAGGGTTCCTGGCCTTGGTCTCGTGGCTGCGCTGGAAGAAACAGGCGCTGCCAGCACTTTCCAGTCACAGAGCCCCGGGCTGCGCCTGCAGAGCAGTTCTGGAAGGGGTGTGGCCCCTCGGGGGTAGGTTTGGTTTTAACATCCCCCATAAGCACTTACATTCTTTTTCTCATCTCTGTATTAAGGGCCTCGATTATGCTTACATTCACGTTAAAGTGCATGAACAGTGATGGAAGAATAAGACAGCAGCCGTGGAAAGAGCTGGGTGAGAAAAGGGGACCCTGTCCCTCCGGCAGACAGCTGGTCCTGCAGGAGCCCCTCGGGGCCCAGGGAAGTCCATGCAGGGCTGTCCCCGAGCTCCTGACCAGCCTGTCACTCTCCTGGCATTTCAGGTTGCAGGGGCTTTATACGCTGGTCACTCAGCTGAAAGAGTGTGGGGTCACAGGTGCGGCAGACTCTGGAGTGGACAGGTGTCTGGTGGCTTCTATGTGGTAGCGTCTCAGCACCACTTGGGTGGAAGGTGCCCACACACCTGTCCCCGTCCATCCCCACAGACCCCACCCCCAGGCCTATTGAGGTAGAACTGACAGATAGCCCTGTAGTCTACCTGAAGCGTACCACGTGACGACTGACACGTGCAGGAGGGAATTCCCAAGTCACCCCGAGGAGCACACCCGCCTCCTGGGAGAGCTTCTCTTTCTTCTGTTCCTGGTGGGAGCGGCGGGGCTCCAACTGCAGAGCAGAGTTGCCAACCCTCGCGTCCATGTGTCACGCCTGTCCTCAGGCGCGCAAACACCACTCATAGGGTGGGGCCCTGGGGACAGCCAAACGGGCCTTTCCCTGTGCCCCCAGGTCATGCCACACTACAGAGGAAGTAATCATATACCAGAATAATCGCCTGGGGGATGTCCCATCCCCCAGGGTGTCCCAGTCACAAGCCAAGTTCTAGCCACCTGGTGGCATCTGGTGCACCTGCAGCCCATGGACAGTCAGAGGTGACAGCTGCCACCAAGTGGGGAGGCAGTCAGTGTGGCCACGCTCAGGGTTGGAAGTCTTCCTGTTGCCTTTTTCCATCAAACATCACAGACTGGCAGCACCTCCCAACTGGTTACGTCCAAAGCAGCACTAAAAGCCGCTACGCTCCTGCGGCCTGAACGTCCGAGGCTTCACTTACATGTTAGAAGGACAAAACAGACAATGTCATTGAGTTCCTGGCTGGGGATGCTGTTACGAGCAACTAGCCTGTCAGAGAGACGGCTGCGCATGAGTCTTTGTAGCCCTGGAGCGCGTCCCCACCCCTGGGGGCATCCGCCGCTCAGACCCCCCACCCCTTCCTCTTTGGTCAGATGAGAATTCTCTGGAGGTTTCTGTGGGTGGAAACCCCAAGAACACCTGCTTTCACGAGATTCTCCCGGGGGTCTCTGGGGATGGGCCGCTGCCGGGCCGCACACTATGCCGACGGGCAGTCGCCTTGCAAACCCCACCGAACAAGAGCAGAGGTGACGTGTCTAGCTCGGGGCAAAGGAGCGGAGAAGGGCAGCAGCTGAAATACTTAAAACTGAGGAAAATCGAGAAGCAGCTGAAGATCAAGTAGTAACATGGACCCACTGACTCTCTCTCTCTCCCGGATCTAGGCAGGGAGTCACATTAGATACGAGAGAGAGGGAGAACGAGAGAGAGCGCAGACAACAGGCAGCACATCAACACAGCCTAGAAACAGAGATTGTGCGGGACAGGGAAAAACTAGAAGGAAAAGAGACGTGAATCGAATGAACTGATGTTAACTGGAGAAAAGACGGAAGTTTTCGAAGGAAAAAAGTTTGAACTGTAGCTGCAGGAGGAAGGCCCTGAATTTCTGGGACATTGACCACGGCTGCTTGCTCTTCCTGCACAGACGCGTGTCCTCGCTGTGACGGGCCAGGGTGGGGGCTGGGGCAGCCTCGCGAGGTGGAGCGGGCAGTGGGCTCCCCGCAGGGAGAACCTGCACCCAGAACAGGAGCAGTCACAGCGTCGTGTTATTAGCGCCGACTTGCTGGCTGTACGCCATCCATTCCGAACACTCCGATGTGCCCCAGCGATGGGGGGAAAGCTGGCCTGCACCGGGACCAGCCAGCAGACACCTGTCTTGTGGCAGCGGCCACCCCACCGCCTCTCAGGAGAGCAAATTGTGGGTGCCGACGCCCGTCTCCTCTGGGCCTCCCTTCAACTGTGAGGGCCCCTCATGTGATGTCCGTCCCTGGCCCGACGGGAGCACACAGCCACGGAACTTGGTTCCAGCCTCCAAGTTGTGAAGGCCACCTGCAGCACCACAGAGAGATAGCAGGTCTTTGTCCCCACTTCCCGTCACAGAGCCCCTAAGGCCCTCAGATATCCCAGGTGGTGAGGATGAAACAGGCACCTCCCTTCTGAGGGAGTAGCTCGTGGCCCCCAGAGAGTGAGCAAGGGGGTAGGGCCCTCTCAGGACCTGCATGGGGCCTCTTGCGGGAAGTCTGTCTTCTCTGCCCTGTGGTCAGTAGGTTGGAATCGCACCATCGGGTGCAGTGGTTTTGCCACGTGCACAAAAGCCACGTGTGTCACCCCACAGGGGTGGTCAGTGCTTCAGCAACATGCCTCGGTTCCTGGACCACAGCGGCCCTGCTGTTCGTGTTCTGCCTCAGTTTGCTCAGCTAAAACGAGGAGCAAACGCCTGGACTCGGCGCCTGGTGAGGCCTGAGAGGGGGCCCTGAACCTACCGGGACAGACCTGTCAACGCTTTCCATACACACCGTCCTGAGCTCTCCTCATGCTCCTGCAACCACCAGGTCCCCACAGGGGACATTTGGGGTCTATTCTGATTTCGAGGAAGGACAGGTCCCACCTGAGGGTAAAGCCCTAGAAACCTGTCACAGTGGTTAGATAATCACTTAGAACAAGGATGTTTGTGCCAAACGCTGCCACTGGGGATAAACAGTGTCCCATAAACGAGGGTGAAAAAAGAGGCCTTTAAGCTGCTTGATGCTTGTTTTTAAAGTGGAAAAATAGTAGCCATGCATATTCAGGAATTGGGAGATTAATCCTTTCTCTGGTTTAAAAAACTAAATGAAGGACAAGCAAAGAGGATCTTTCCTAGGAGTGGAATTCTCATTGTATGTTCAAAGGTGTTTGAATCCTCCGTGCGTATTGCCCTTCATTTGATGAAAAAGAAGCGAAACGGAAAAGGCTGGGAGCCACTGAGAGCGACAGAGTCAGGAGAACAGCCCACATCACGTGGGAGGCTGTTTTCACTGCGATATTTAAAGTGTGTTAATTATCGCCAGAGCGAAACTACAGACGGGAAGGCCGGCTTTGAAGCCACAGCTCAGAACGCACAGGGACCTTTGAAGTTTGTTCCCTTCATTTCTTGTCCTGACGCGGGAGGCGCTGCAGCAGCCCAGCTTCCACCTTCCAGGGACCCTTGGGTGTTGCCTCCCATGAGGAGCAGTAGGGCCGCCCCTCCGGGGGCTGCCTGGGGACTCCGGTGCCTTCAGAACCCGACCCTGGGGTGGGGGGGAGGGCTCCAGGGGTGGACAGACCATTTGGTGTGTGTCCTGGTGGCTTTTGGGGCAGGAGAGTGTGATGTGACACCCCACACAGGCAAGTCCTCTGCTGGCTCCAGGGGGAACCCAAAGAGCGCCCAGGACCTGACGTTGTAGACACGGCTGCAGTGGGCACCCGTGCCACCGCTCATGGAAAAAGGGTCCCCACTGAACACACCTGAACTCAGGCTGGAAATCAGGTTTAGTGTCATATTGATCAGGCCGCATAACATGTGACTGTCCTCAGTTCCCAACAGGAAAAATGAACAGACTTACGACCCACTTATATACATATAAAATACAGCTCTATGAATCGTATTATGCCTTTTAAAAAACCTCACCCAAGAATATGTTCACTGATTTGAGAGAGAGAGAGAGGAAGGGGGAGAGAGAGACATCGATTGGTTGCCTCTCATATGTGCCCCGACTGGGGATCAAACCCACAACCTCTTGGTGTACAGGACGACGCTCTAACCAGTTGGTCCACCCAGCCATGGCTACTGTATCTTTTAAACAAGGTCCTGTGAGTGTCTAAGTTTTTACCAAAATACTCCTTTCCCAACTGTCATGGAGCAAGACACCAGGACCCAGGCAGGTTTGGCAATCTGTGGCCCTGAGTTTCCCTGGGGCACTGGGCATGTGGCCAGAGCGCTGGGGTAACTCAAAGTCCACAGCTAGGGGCCTCCAGGTGCCAGGGCGGCCTCCAATTTGATGTTAGAAGCCATAATTCTTTCGAGAGGAAAACAGTGAAAGAGGAAGTTTGAGAAGTTTCAATCCTGGGAGATGCTGTGGAAGAGCAGGAGACTGGGCGGCGAAGTCAGCACAGTGAGCCTGGGATGTCTGATTGGTGCCACTCTAGTCCTGTCTGTGCGTGTGTGCACGCGTGGGCGTGTGGGGATGAGAACACCCGCTCGGCACCTTTGAAGAACACGATGCCTTGTTATTAACTACAGTCTCCAGGCTGGACATTAGACCCCAGAACACATCACCGGATGCGCCGACCGGCATCTCTCCACTTCCCCGAGTCCCCGCCTCCGGCAGCCACCACTCTACTCTGTTTCTATGAGTTTTTTTCTCCTAGTTTCCACATAGAAGTGAGATCATATGATATTTTTCTTTGTGTCTGACTTATTTCACTTAACATAAGGCTCTTGAACTTCATCTATGTTGCTGGCAAATAGTAGAATTTCCTTCTTTTTATGGTTGAGGAGGGTTCCAGAGCATGTGCCTGTGTGTACATGTGTGTGCACATGTCTGTGCCTGCGTGCGAGTGCACACACAGTGTATCTTCTTTATCTGCTTCAGACACTTGGGTTGTTCCACGTCTGTGCAGCTGTGGGTGTGGCAATAAACGTGCGGATGCCATGTCTCTCCATGGCAGTGACCTCATTTCTTTTGAATAAACACCCATTCAGGTTCCGTGGCCTGAGATCGCCACCTCTACCGACCCAGTCTTATCAATCCATCAATACCAAGATGAATTTTTATCTCCTTTAGGGGTACGATCTAATTCTTCTCTCCTCACTTTTGTATTTTAGTTAAAATGAAACCCCACACCTCATTGTAACATGTAACCGTGCTGGATCACATGGTATATCTATTTTTAGTTTTTAGAGAAATCTCCATACTATTTTCCATAATGACTATACAATAATAATTTAAATTTTTAAATACTTAGAAGTTAATTTAAAAATAATTCATCTACATATGGAGGTACTTTAAAAAATTAACAAAAACATTTAAAAAATTTTATACCAAAAGTAAAACTTTGCTGCGTGCATGACTAAATGGAGATGCGCACCACGCGAATGCTGAGAGTTATCGACGCTGTAAGTGTGTCCGCTCCTCCCCAGCGGAGCCACGTCCACAGGGGGGCCCAGCTTTGCCATCCGAGGCCTCTGTCCCATAGGCCTGACCGTGTGGTGGTGGGAAGACTGACAAGCAGAAGCCATGAGAGGCCCGAGACATAATGGCGTGGAGACCCGACAAACAGCAGACGTGACACAACTCAAAGGAAAGAGGATGAGCTGCTAAAGCCGGAACCCTTGGCTAGCTCACTACAAGGAAGTGAAATCGTGGTCCTGGTGGATGAAAGGCCCTAAAATTCTAGATTAGAATGTGGGCAAATATTTCTGCATCACTATTGGGAAAGACACCATGACCGAGACCCCAAAACCCAAATGTAACAGGAAATATGAACTTGATAACATTAAAAAAATTCTATGCAGTAAAAGACACCCTATAAAAAGATATTTTTGTAACATAATACAGTGAAAAAGGATTAGTATTCAAATAGTATATATAATGTTAACTATATAACACAGTATTTACACGTAAATATATACTTACATAAAGATAATGTTTATATATTTACACTGAATGTATGTATTTGAATAATATATAAAATATGTAGTATTTGAATACATTATAAATACTGTACACAGTTACTCACTCCGGCCCCCTCTGGCAGGTGTGATGGTCACAGGCCCACTAGACCCTGGGACCCAATTGTGGGGCAGACACTTCCCCACCCGCCGACCACCAGGGACCAGCGCTTCTGTGTAATGACAGGATTACAGGCGACAGAACTGTACATTCAGACCTTACTTAAGAAGGAGTGTCTAGGGAAACCCAAAGAAAGCAGAGGAAACTCCAGATACCTGAAAAGTGGCCTGGCCTGCAGAGCGACAGGAAGTGTAAATACAGCCTCTCTCACAGGGGGAAACAGACGCCTGCACCCTGAAGGCCTCAGTCCCCCACTTCCTTTTGCCAGATATGCCATGTCTAGTTTCAACGAAAAATGACCGGGCTGAAAGGCAAACAAACCAACTCCCACCAAAACGAGTCTGAAAGGCAGAGCAAGCCCCGGATCCAGACGCAGACATGCCGGATCCAGGAATTATCCAGCCAGG
Source organism: Mormoops blainvillei (assembly GCA_004026545.1). NCBI lineage: Eukaryota > Metazoa > Chordata > Mammalia > Chiroptera > Mormoopidae > Mormoops > Mormoops blainvillei. The sequence goes on along the minus strand of PVJD01002507.1, from coordinate 148,166 downwards.
GATTTAAAACCGCGGTGACGACTACGCTGAAAGCTGTGATGGTAAAGCAGACACGTGTCACAACAGGTGGGAGGTGCTAGCAGAGAGACAGACACTCTAAGAAAGGACCAAAGAGACACTAGAAATCAAAGATGCTGTGACAGGACTGAAGGCCTCCTCAGGCGGGCTCATCAGTAGACGGGCAATGGCTGACGGACAACCAGTGAGCTGGAAGAAACGTCCACAGAAACTCCCAAAACTGCATCGCAAAGAGAGTGACGCAATGGGAGCTCCGGGCCAGAAAGGCAAGCCCAGGGGACAGGCTGCCGGTGGGACCGCCAGAGGAGAGAGGGAGACAGGAGCGAGGACGGCCGAGATTTCTGGGTCAATACACACCAAACAGAGAGCCAGGAAGCTCCCAGTGCCAGGCGGCATCAATGCCCCCCAAGTTTATCCCCAGGAACATCAGCGACTGCACAAACCTGACACGAGGAGAAAATCTCAACACGCCTAGTTGAGGAAAAGCACCCGACCTGCAGAGGAGCAGCATGGACCCAGCAAGGCCTCGTCTCTGAAGCCGTGCAGGCGACATGGCTTCAGAGGGAAGGGGATCAACTATTTAGTGTTAAACGCACTCCCCCCTCCCCTACCATTCCCTCTTTGTCCATTGAAATTCTCTCTCTGAAGTAAGGGAGATAAACAAAAAGTGAGGGAATGTCGACAGTCGCCCTGCCCTGCCTTGGCAACTAAAAGAAGCTCCTCAGAGAAGGAAAGGGGAGTAGGTGGGGCCTCAGATCCACCTACAGCAGCCGCATCCACACCTAGGAGCTGGCCAGGCCTCCGGAGCAGCTCGCGCAGAAAGTCTAGGGAGAAGCAAGGAAGCCGAGGAAGATGAAGAGGACCCAGTAATCGCTAAGAAAACTTAAAATTAAGTCTAACCATACAGCCCTGGCTGGGTGGTTCAGCTGGCTGGAGCATCGACTCATGCACCCGAAAGTCAAAGGTTCGGTCCCCGGTCGGGGTGCATATGGGAGACGACCAATTGGTGTTTCTCTCTCTTTCCCCCTTCCTCTCTCTAAAATCAATAAAAACGTATTCTTGGGTGAGGATTAAAAAAAGAATAAGCATCCATTATCTGTATTAAAAAATGTTGACGGTTTTTCCCCTAGTTAACACCGTTCATATAAAGAAACAACTGAAAGGTGTAGTCAGTTAATATTTACTCTCTTGGAAAACCTACGACCACGGGGATACCCGGGTTCCCAGGTCCAGGAAAAGGAGCTAAGCTGATGCGGTTTTGGTTCAAGGTCATGTGACACCCCCCCGCCCCGAAGTCCTCTTTTCTGCTAACAATGATTAGGCTCATGTCTGAGGAGACAAACGTCCTTCCAGCCAAACTGAGCTCCTTTATCAGTTCTTGTACTTGGCAACGCTCTTATTAGTCAACCGCATGGTTTGGGGTCCTTTTTATGTAGATATTATCTTCTTTAAGCCTTCCCAAAGATCAGTGTCAAAACAAAGATGTGCCCTGGCTGGTGTGGCTCAGTGGATTGAGCACCGGCCTGCAAACCATAAAGGTCACCGGTTCAATTCCCAGTCAGGGCACGTGCCTGGGTTGTGGGCCAGGGACCATGCAAGAGGTAACTGATGTTTTTCTTTCCCTCTCTCTCTCTCCCTCCCTTCTCCTCTCTAAATAAAAATAAAAATAAAAAATTACCCAAATAAAATCGTTTAAAAAAAGACCAAAAGGAAGGCATATTAAAAGATGTCATTAAAAACACCGAGATGCTGAAGCTGGACATGTGGCTCTCCCCGTGAGCCACGTGCGAGGACTCAGTGCAGTAGGGACATGTCATGGAGAAGCCACACTCGCACACTGCGTCTGTGGGCAGACTTTACCCCCAGGAGAACCAGGCGTGCATCTCCCAGCGTCTGTTGAGGAGAAGCCCGGGGGGAGGCACCAGGACCAGGACACTGCTCGCACGCTGCGAGGTCAGCGCCCCCCTGCAGCCCGCCGATGAGGGGCAGTTCTGGTTGGTTCAATAGCTAGGCCAAGAGGAGCCAGTCCGCAGCAGGGCAGCGCACGCCGGCATCCCACAGGCTCCAGTAAACACACGCCTGGGTAGGGTCCCTGCGGTGCTTCAGGGCATGTTGTGGGGTAGAGGGCGACACCCCTCCAAGCACACAAACCAGATTCAGAAAGAACTGACAGGCCCACGCCCCACACCTAATACTGAATCCACTATTTCCAGTTGTGCCCGTGGCTCTTAGTGTCTCGCCGCGCGCCCACACTGTGGGTTCTGCGCTGTTTCACTTTTCTGGCGGAGAGAGGCCCAGCAGGCTCGGCTGGCACCTGACAGGCTCTGTGGGGTTCAGAGCCCCGACTGCACTGTGGGCTGTGGTGGGGGGCGCCTGTCAGCGTGTTGGGGAAAAAGAAAGGCTTCTGGAGACCGCAGCTGGCACCGCCCTCGGGAAACAGATTTTGACAACCTACCTATGAGTATGTGTTACACTCTGTTATCATTACTGAGAGGACAGTTGGCCCATTTCCTCATCCACTGGTTTCATGTTTCCGTACAAAACATGTTCGTGAGGGCTCTGGAATCCTTCAGTATCGAAGTGCCGGCTACTCTAAGGCTCACATAAGAATGTGGGGGCACTGGGGGAGACAGGGGAGACACCCCTGATCGGAGTGGACAATGCAGGGTGTGAACACCCTGGGCAGACAAGTCCTTATCCTCCCTGATGACGTCATCACATGTCCAGACCCACGTGACCAACGACACGGGGACGGGGATGTCAGCGGGACTTCCACTCCTGCTGCTCGACATTAAACGGATGCTGAGTTTTTCAGCAAAACTGCTCATCGGCACAGCCATGTCCCCACCCAATCCAGGCAGCAGAGTGGCATCTGGGGGGGCAGACACCACTGAGGACAGGACACCTGCGCAGGCTGACCAGCGTCACAGCTCGAGCTGCGCCCAGGGAGGGAGGGTTGACATTCACCACCAACTTGCAAACAGACCTTCGTGAATTCCCGGCGCTCTCGCCCAGGAGAGCTGCTGCCCTGAAATGGAGCGGAAGTGGGGGGAGCTCTGAAAAGAGCTGCGGCTCTCTCACAAAGACACTCACGACGTGCGTCAGACAGTGGGGCAGGAGGACTCAAGGAACCGCAGACAAGCTGCGTAACTGCTCTGGGATCCAACCAGCACCAGAGGGAAGGGAAATCTCAGCGGCGCGTGGGGGCCAGTGGCTGCGCCGGTTCCCAGGTCTCCTGGCTCTGCAGGCCCAACCGTCCCCCAACAAAAGCCGGGTTCCCGCCTGCCAAGGACCAGGTGAGAGGGAGGAAGGGGGCCTGCCACTCACGTGTGCGGCAGGGACGGAGAGACGTCTGTCCCCTTTGTCCCTGTGGAAGAGCTGTTGGCAGGAGATCCCCCTTACACCTGAGCTGTCATGTCAGATGAGCTCAACTGGGAATGGAGACGCGGCCACGGACATGGGGATGGTCCCTGGGCCCTGACATCGAGACAGTTTCAGAGATCATGTCAGGCAGCAGAATTAACATGGGCTGATATCTCCTTGAGGGCTCCCACTGGACGGGTGCTGAAGTTTCCCGGGCGTTTCTCACCCTAAGTGACCGTCATTGGTGTGTTCACAGCTTACCGGTGTCGACTTTGAGAAATGACAAAAACGCCCACATGTGAATGCAAGACCGTGAAAGTGATAGAAAGGTGAGAAGCCTTAATTTAAGTGCATTCCTTAAAAGCAGAGACTAGGGGGTGATTTGGGGGAATGCTGAAAACAATGAAGTGCTATGAAGCTGGTGTCCGCAGATGCCACCAGATACTCGCGGGCTCCTGCCGCTGCAGGTGTATTTAGACTGGGGAGGGGAAGGGTGGTGTGGTTAGGATGAAGTTTCATTCCCACAAATACTAGTGGCATGAACATACTTTGCTGTTAAGACTTCTCCATTTAGGAGCCTCACGGACCAGGGCAAGCCTCACATTTCTCTCTCCACCATTTGCCTGTTCTCAGCCACACCCCCACCCCTGCAGCACAGAGGATGCCGAGTGCTCACTTCCTCCCTCACGGGGCTGAGGCGGGAGGCACGTGTGCCCATCTGGCTGTGGGAGCCCTGCGGCTGGCCAGTGCCCCTGACGTCGTAACCAACGCCAGCGACAGCACTGGTGCTCCGAGTTCCAACTAAAAAGTGAGGTGGCCGCCTCGGCACGGAAGCAGCTGCTGGTGGGTCCTCGTTATCATTAAAAAGTCATAAAACTACACAAACCATTGCACCTGGTTACTGTTCAGAGCTTGAAGCTCAGCCCAGTTCATCATCATTAAACTAGATCAGCGATTTTCACCCAGGATGCCACAAGAATTTTTAAAACATGTAATAATACCTGACTATTGAGTCAGGGGCACTGACCTCTCTTCCCTTAGACTGTCAAATAAAAACGGCAACAGCCAATGTGACAATAGGCATCCAGTGTGAATGAGTCAAAACTATACCTGTTGTTTTTGTCAGACCAGCAAAAAGTATATTTTTTTTGGTCTGCCACAGGATGTCACTAGTTAATGTGCCGTGAGGTGAAAAGGTTGAAACTTGCTGACCTAGGGCATCAACACTCGCTTCCCAGCAAACAGGTTTCCTCAAACAAGCCGTAGCCTCAGCAACCACCGTGGGTCCTTGGGGATGGGCATTTGGTTGTGAAGTCGGCAAGGCTTTGTGCCGTTTTATACCGGGAGGGAATTACATCATTGCTTTTGCTGAAAACTTTCCATTCTGGGTCTGCTTTCTCAGGCCCGGCGGTTGCAGTGAGGTGTTGACAGGGCGCTAACTGCACTTAGGTGTGAAAAGTACCGACATGTAGCCTGGGCCCCAGCAGGGAGGATGCCCCTTCCAGAGCTGCCTTCCGGGGACCGAGCACCTGTCTGCAAGGCGTCTCCCGGGTCTCAGCACCTAGGTTCGGCCTTCGCATCCCCTGTCTGTGCATCTCGGCACGACAGACTTGGCCTTTAGGCAGAAGGGAGCCCAGGGTGGGATGGGTACCCCAGCACATCCTGCCCTAGCCAAGGAACCCAAGTTCTCACCTTCAGTGCACAGCGCGGTGGTCTAATCTGTTCAAGGCCTGCCTACACTCTCCACACACAACAGGTTTTACCCATGAAGCAAGAGACTATTGTCAGCACCCCCGCCCCCTCCCCCCGCATGCAGAACTCACATGAAGGAGACGTCACTGTGAGGGTGTGGGGCCCACAAGCCGGCAGGAACCAGACACAGCTGTGAGAGCTGACCACCTGCGGGCCCTGCACCCCTGTCCTTCCTCCCTGGCCAGACCCTAAGGCCGCCCCGTGGAGCAGAGTTACCAGTCCCACCTGATAGCTAGGGAGCTGGCGCTTGAGAGGCTGAGCGAGGGGTCCTCAGGCATGGGCTGCCGAGCCTGGGACTCAGCTTTGAGTGCCGCCCCCCACCACCCCGCCACAGCATGCGGCCCTACCTCAGCTGTCCTGACCTGGCAGAGGGGACATCAGACAGGTCTGGGAACCTTCATCACTTAGGGGTGACCCGCTACAGCCCGTCACTGAAATGGGGACACAGGTGCTGCCTCCCAGTCCGGACGCAGTCCCGCCCTCAACCTGGCTGAAAAGACGAGGCTGCAAGGAGGGGAGGTTGCATGCAGCTTCCCAACTGGGTTCAAAGGTCACCCAGTGGAGCCCCTTTTGTTCTGTTGACGGACTTGCACTTGACATAATTACCCCGAGGAGTGCCGTCCCGCAACGCGGGATATACAGGGTCACCCTGAAGGTGAGCCCGGTGCACCCTGCCCCCGTTTCCTCATGGAGAAGCGCGTTGGGGCCAGGCAGCCAGGCCGTCAGGGCCTTCACCTCTCTGTCGTGGAGGAAAATGTGGGCAATGGGTGGAAAGGAGCCGGACAAGGCAGAGGTGGCCTCGCAGCCCGCTGACTAGCAGGGGCTGCTGACGGCGGCCCTCCCTGCAGATGCGGGGTTCCTGCCCCGTGCCAGGAAGCACGCGGGTCCCACCTGGGCCAGGTGACCGCGCGCTAATCTGATTTGAGCCCTGAGGAGCCTGGTGGGTCCGCACTCACACACCCGCCTGGGAGTAACAAAGGCAGAGAGGCCCCGACGGGCCCGAGGAAGGAATCTTCTAAGTAGCTGGGTGCTGCGGGGCTTGTCAGGTGGCAACGTCAGGGCAAGTCCAGCATGGAAGCCTGGAGCTTGGCAGGAGCGCCGGCCAGCAGACAGGCCCGCCGTGGTGCCCCGGGGACGGTGGGGTCAGGCGTGCTGGGCTGTGAGAGTGCCCAACCACTAGGGCCCTACAACACCTACATCCAGACCTGCGTGGAGCAGCCGCTGAAAACCCTCACCTCGCTCTGCTGCTCCTCGCCTATTGGTTGCCATGGGGACCAGCGTGGGTGGAACTCCCAGGCTGCGACTGACAGGCATCTCATCCTCTCAGCTCAGACAGCCCTGTGCTGGCGGAGGAGGGCATTGGGTGGTGGGGGGGGGCCCAGGTCCTCTGGCTTCAGGGTTACACTGGAGCCCAGGTGGACCCTGCCCCCCGCCCGGCTCGTCCCTCATGCCGTCCTGAAGCGACGCCTTTAAAAGCTGCGCTGTAGCCCGTGGCCCTGTGTTCAAAAGGAACCACCCCCATCTGGGCACGAAGGTGCTAAGATCCCATACTAAGGAGATGGGAGCAAGCAGAGACGCCATTCATGTGCCGAGTTTCGATGGCTATGGGGACAGCGACCTCGCCAGTGTCTCAGAAGGACTAAGGTTCAACACGCCTGCTAAGCAGGAGAGCTGAGGGCCCACACCGCCAGCGGCGGCTGCTGAGTGTCCCCAGCACTGGACACAGCTGCAGCCTGGGCCCCTCATGTACGGTTCACCTCCACCGACCGCACCCTGTCCTCAAAGCCGCCTCCCCACCGCCTTCCCGCACAACAAGTGGGAAGCAGCCACCCCGCCCATTTCCGCAGCCCACATCCCCTCTGTCTGCCCCCATCACACCTTCAAGTCCATCCAGACTCGGCATCTGCAGCCTCTCATTCCCCCTCTCACCGTCAGCACCACCTGGGCCGGGATAGTCGCCAGAACGCCATTCCCCATCTGTTCCCACCCTCCCCCGCCCCCACCCACCGCGACCGGATGCCACGCACAGTGGCCCCGTAAACGCAGCCCCACTGGCCCCCAGCCTCATGCAAGGTGAGGTCCAGAGTCCCCACTCAGTGGGCACCGGGGAGCTGTGACAAGAGGAGAGGCGGGAAGCGACGGCTGCAGGACCAGAACCAACCTGTTGGGAGCCCCAGGGCGTGGCGTAAGCTGCCGGCAGAGCCAACCCCTAGGAGCAGGAACTCGGAGTGCAGACCCTCCAGGTCTCGTGCGGTGTTGCTGAGGGTGGCACCGTGACTGAGCACGATTCGAACCATGAGAAGGCCGAGCATGGACCACGTGACGGGGGGCTCTGAGCTCCTCACTCTGTTGACTGCCCCAAGCTCCCACTTCCTCACAGTCCCAAGCAGGCCAGGCACCTGCACATCAGATCCCCCACTTCCTGACCCCCTGCTAGGTGGCTGCCCCCAGGTAGTGCCCCAACCTTTCTGTTTCCTCCCACCAGGCAGTCCCTGACCCCACTGACCCCGCATCCGCCTTCCCGGGAAGCCTGTCGGCCCCACAAACAGCTGCGCTGCTCAGGCCCCTCCCACTCTGAGGCAGCTGCCTGCGGCAGGGTCCTCATCAGCCCGCCAGTCACACCTGCAGCACCTGGTGTGAGCACGGGCACACGTGGAAACAGCAGCGCTGCCCGTGCCAAGCGCACGCATCACGTGGGAAGGACAGGCGTATCGTGCAGAGGAGGCACGTGGCTGGTTAATTCCCAGAGTCGGGAGAACCTGTGGCTGTCTCCCAGGCAGCCGCTCTGTACCCAGACTCCGTCTGTCAGGGCGCTGGGCCCTCCGGCCCAGGTGGAAATGAGGGTGTGCTGGGTCGAGTGCCGATCTCTCCAGGAAGCAAACCCAGACGCTGACAGGAACACATGTGGCCGTGGACGGCCCAGGGGACCGTCCCCCTGCTTCTGCTCTGACACCAGCAGCAACGCCCCTGTGCTGACACTCCTCATCCTCAAAAAAGCGACAAGGGCTTGTGAAAGTAGTGCCTCAAGCAAACCTGCCTCTGGGGACGTTCCACCCAGCCACGCCAATGCCCAGGTACACCAGAGAAAGGCAGGGCTGGGGTATCCCGTTGCATGAGGCTGCGCCCGCCCGTGAGCTCAGCTCCGTTGTGGACACAGGATGCAGGACAGTCGGAGCTGGGAAGGCCCCCGGGGTCTGCAGTTGGACTCGCCCTTTCAGAGTCCCTGTCTCCGGCCCAGTCCCCAGGGCTCGCCGCTGGTCTGTGCTCTGTCTGTCTCTTCCGCTCTGCTTGAGTTTTCCTCCCGCAGCTGCAGTGGTCCTTGTGCCTGTGACAGCCCGTCCACTGGGACCCTGCAGGTCAGCCAGCCTCTGGGGGCCCCTCAGCCTGGACCCTGCCAGAGAAGCCGGACAAATGTGCCCACAGCCCCTGGGGTGCACTGAGGCCCAGAGGAAGCTCAGAGGCGGCTGCTGAGCGGAAGCTCAGCTCCTCTGGGGCGTCAGCAGTGGCCCCTTGGGAGCATTTCCAAACCATCCTCGCGATTTTCAGTAAAGGGTCGACTCTGTTTCCACATCCACAGTCCCTCTAATGTCTGGTCAGGCTCTCAGCCAGCGTGCAAGGGCAATGACCCCACAGGCTCTGGGCCACACCCTGACTGGTGACATGCACGCAGCTCCTGCTGGAGCCCACGTGGCCCTGTCCCATGGCGAGAATAGAGGGTGTGACCAATGGGTGGCCCAGGGCTGGATGAGATGAGAGAACTGTGTGTGTGGTGATGCTGCGGCGAGGACTCCTTGCTCTTCCCCCTGGCCTGGCAGCCACCTGGTTCCTGGGCCCTGCTGCGGGCGCAGCCTATGGGCCACCGGCCAAGCCCCCAAGTCTCAGGATGGCAGTGCTGGCTCCACGGCCACACAACATCTGACCTGAATGCCGGCACCGGCCTCCCAGGTGTGGCCTCATCTAAGGAAGACCCTCCCTAATAGTGGGCACCATGTCCACTTCTCCAGCGGCAGGCGGGGCTCCTCTGGGTGGCTTGTCGCCTCAGCCTGCAGGGCCACTGCCCGGTAGGACGCAGATGGAGGGGCCAGAGTACGAAGTCTGATACTCGTTGGGGCTGCAGCTCTGACGCCGAACCAAGTCCACGTCACAGACGGACGTGTCTGCCTTCAGGGTCTAATTCCACTCCTTGTGGCAGACGCCCAGAGGGCTGGGCACGCTCACTGTCGCTGGGACTTGGGAGTAAAACTGAGGCACGGGGTCCCCAGCTCTGTGGCCCACACTTAATGTCTGTTTTTAAAACTTTCCCCGGTCAAGAGCCAGCTGTCACCCCACCTCACAGTCTCTGTGTCCAGTGTCCAACCCTTGAGCTGGCGTCTGTGGGAGACACCACAGGATGGGAACCCCCCGCCCCTCCACTCAAGACAAAGTGACATGTAAGTCACAAAACATGGATGAAAGCCCAGCAGTGAGGAGACTCCAAGGGACAGAGGATGGGCTGAAACTCTGGGCCCAGAGCTGCTGCTGGGGGTGGGAAGGTGGCCAAGTGCCCGACAGGAAGCAGGGCAGCAAGTGCCGAGCGCAGAGGCTGTGACCCCACGAGGGTCATCACTGCCGGAGACCAGAGGGAGGCAGGTGCGGAGGAAAGGCCGTGTGAGGCAAACGCACCACCTGGGAACAAGCGCGCGAAGCCAGGAGAGGGAGTGGCGGGAGCAGCCTGGCCTGGGACTCCCTCCGTTAAGAGTCGCATGAGACGTCTGCGGTGCAGCTCCTTTCAGCCCGAGGGACCACACGCAGACCGCTGTTGGGTGTACAGGGCTGCACGTGACACTGGCTGCATTCCAATAGCAGCTGGGGACACACGGTGGCCCCTCTGTGGCTCCCCAGCCGAGTCTGCCCACAAGACAACTGGGCAGGCTGCAGCTGTACTCTTGAGACTCCACATCATCTTGTAAAGTGAGAAACTGGAAAGAAACTCCTCTGAGTTTGAGATTCCTCCTGGTTGGCATGCGAGGAAGTCGGCCCCCGGCGGACACCTCCCTCAGCAAGGTGACTCCCCCGACGCACGCCCTCGCCAGCAGACACGGGCCCAGTGCTGCTGGCCCAGGGTATTTCCACAGCCCCCCAGTGAGCTCCTCATATCACAAGCTGATTTTGCACAATCATCTTCCTTCACAGCATCATGTACGTTCCTAACATCTTAAAATTATTCAGACTATGAAAGGAATTAATTTTTAACTGTGTTTGTACGTCATCAATCCTTCACATGGTGCCACGTGCCACTGTGACAGTTACTATAAATGTGCTGGTATAACTGGTCCCATCCAAGTGTCTGGAAAACTGTTACAACACGCATGCACCTCATGTCTGCTTCCCCTGGAACAGCACTTAGCACATAACACAGGCATGGCTTAAATGACCAAGAGAGGAAATTTCAAATGATCAGCCTCCTTTTCCCAGGAAGCAATAAAACCAGAGAAAGGCCAGGCAGAATGTTGTCACGGTTTTTAACAGAGGCTTCATTTCGTGTTGCTTCATTCACAGCATCCCAAGCAAACCCCACTCTGAAAGCCCCACCTCCCAGCTCAGGGACTAATGGCCGATGGTGGGGCAACTGTCCCTGCATAAAAACGGAGGACTGACCACTCATGCTGAGGACCCAGGACCAGGAAACGGGCGCAGTGCAGGGAAGGAGACAGCCCACGGCCACCAGGGGCTGAGTCACCTGCACTGGACCCGGTCCTCCACTCGAGAGTGTTTGCAGTGAGCCGTGTGACTTGGCTCACGAGGACCAAGTCTCTGTGAGCCGCCCCCAAGCCCACGTGGTGATGAGACGCGACCGTGAGAGGACGCCAGGGAGTTGGTTCTCAGAACTCAGATCTGTCAGGTTCCCCAAGTGCCGGCAACTTTGCAACAAGTTCTCCTTTAACCCAAAATAGGTGGCCCCCGAATCAACATGTTCAGCAAATCAGGCGCAAAGGGCACCAAGATGAAATCCCGCCGCAACCAGAACAGATCAGAGCCAGTTCATACCGGGTTCCATTCTCTGGACAGAGACTGAGTTCACGGCGCCTACATGGGGACATCTCCCCTAAGGGGAATTAAGTGTTATCTCCAAATCAACCAGAATACTCTGGGTCAGTGAGTGTGTCTCACAAGCGACTACACAACATGGCCATCATCACTGCCAAGTCACGCCAGGGCCTGCGAAGCACCAAACCGAGGTGCTGAGATGCATCTCGTCTTTTCTCATGGGCAGGAACACCCTACAGCGGGTTTCACAAAGCTGTCGGCAAGCTGAAGCCAGAAATGGCAGGACAGTATGAGCTGTCCCTGCAGCACTTCCTGCGCTGTGACCTCAGGGAACCAGGGACCCTTGGAGTCCCTTGGCAGGTCCCAGCTGTGTGAGGGGTATTGACAGGAGTGGGGTCCCAACCATGAGCTATGACCAAGTCCCTCGTTTCTGCCAAAACCTCCCTTTCGGTTTGTGTCTTGGTCACCATGGACGGGACTGAGGCCAGGGCTGGTCACCTGGTACCAAACGAGGAACCAGAGGCCAGGTTACACCCGATCCGTCCACATCGGCGCTGCCTCGGGCACGTGGGTCTTTTGCCTGCGAACACTGCCCATTGTCTCCCTGAAACCATGTTAAGTGACCCGCCAACAACTCACTGTCTCCCCTGCAAACATCAGGGAACCAGGGAGATTTCAGTCCTCTCCATCCTCTTCCTGGGGTGCGCGTGTGCATGCACATTTGTGTGCATATGTGTGTGACATGTTGAAAGAGCTTTACCTGCTGCCTTTGCCACATCTGCTGTTGTCACATTCTGGACGTTGGCTCTCACCCTGAAGGTCACTGCCGGTCCCAGGACGCTGGAAGAGATCATTCAGACAGGTGTCAGGGCAACCTCTGTGGGAGCATGGGGACAGCACGACACACTCCCAGACACATGCACCCAGGGCCACCGCCCCAACACGTGACTTCTACCAGGTCTCCACGTCCCCCGTGTGCACCCAGGGCCATTGTCCCCACGTGTGAATGTGTTCTTGATACTGGGACTCTGTTCCGATTTTCCGGCAATTCTACTGGGAGGCTCTGCGTTTCTAGAACCCAGGCGGGGTGCTTACGAAAATTCGGCCCCAACAGCCCAACCACAACAAGCAGATATTCTTGCGAAGGAAGAAAAGTGTTTTGGAAAAAGATTTCAGTATTTGTTTCCCATGGGGGCAGAATGAATCAAACGCAGAAAGGAAAGAGATGGGTATTTTAAAAATCTTTTTGACAGCAACTGTTTAAAAAACTCGTCAAAGTTGTCAAGAAACATTCACTATAAAAATAATTGGTAGGGAATTGGCAGATAGGAATTACTCAAAACCCAAAGCTTTTAAACACTATATTGAACATGATTTTGAAAAACATATCACTTTTTCTTTTTAACAATTTGATTCATCTTAAGACCTCTTGCACTTCAGAAACATGTTATATACACAGCGACCTTCAAACAGGGCAGGATCTCAGGGTCGGCTTGAAGGCAAATGAACCCCATCCACAGACAACAGATCCTCACAGCATGACCTCCTCAAACATCCTGTGCGCGAAAGCGCCTCGAGGACATGTGACACGGGAAAGGACCCACTTCAGTGGGGCAGGGCCACCGAGGATGAGGGTGGTGCCAGGTCCCTCGGAAGCGCCCACTCCCCAGTGACACACCTTGACCTCAACCCTAGTGCATCTGGTAATCCAAGGCCCCAAGGCCCCCACACCAATCAGCACTCTTGCCAAAATGTAGAGAGAAGTCCCCTTACTTTGTTTCTTGAAAATCACCTGGAATACTAAGAAGGAACTGCACTAAAAAACAGAAGACGAAAACAATACAAGTGACGGAGGAAGGGAGGGGCGGGGCCCACAGTGCCGTAGGGACCTTCTAACCAGCCACCCTGTCTGCTGCTCCTCTCTGCCGATTGCAGTGTTTATGACAAAGTCATTTAAGAGGCACCGATGACAGTAAGAATGTTATGAAGGAAAGTACATGAGAGCGACAATCCACTGAGTGATGAGCCCGCACTCAGGAAGCCTTTAAGCAAAAATTAGAACGACTGTCTCAGAAATGGTCGACACACCGGAAGAACCTGCCACCTGCCTGACTGCATCTCCCGCCTGCCTCCCTCCCCGAGGCTCACGGTCCTAGGACAAGCCCCTGACTGCTAGGGTCCCAGTGACCTCCGAACCCATCATCATCCTGGGCACCTCGCGAGCTCTTACAGATTGAGTCCACCTCCACTGGTAACTCAGAGTGTTGGTGCCGCGTGCGGTTCCCTGTGGGGGTTTGGGCTCAGGTCCCTGGCCGCCAACCTGTGTGCACGCCCAAGGCAGCTCCTGACAATGAGTCCACAGCTCTGCGCAGCAAGGATGGGGTCCAGACCGTGGTCGTCCCCGCTGCCTTCCCTGTCCATAGTCGCCACGGTCTGCGGAGCCTCCTGGAACGTGCCCGCATCCCCGTCTTCAGTTCACGGCTGCTGCTGAGCGGGTTCCAGCCCTGCTCCCGCCCTGTTCTCCCGACTGCGGAGCCCAGGAGCAACGTCCTTGGAACAGCTGCACGGCAGGCCTCCCAGCAGCCGGGCTCGCACTGCTCACGGCCAGGCCGACATTCTCTCGCCTCTGCAGGCCCTGGTGCCCGGGGGGACCCAAACACCCCTGCCCTCCTTTTCCTCTAGGAGTTCACTGCCCAGCGGGGGTCGGCTTCTCTCGCCCATGATGCAAACCTGCCGCCATGTCCCCTCCTCACTGAGATGCTGGACGGCCCACCTCCCAAAGCCCCGTTGGTCTGACCCCCAACCAGCCCTCGGACGATGGCAGCTCCTCCTTCCTCTTTGATCTTCCAAGTGCCTGATGTTGAGCATTCAAATTTCAGGCTAATTGTGTCACCGATTGCCCCGAAGCCTCCCTGCGGGCCTGCTGGGCTCTGTGGGCAGTGCTGACTTCCTGCCAGGGCCCCACACTTGGTGGCTGCAAGTGCAGCATCTCCCAAATCAGGAGGAAGTCCCTGCTGTTTCGAGCAGCTCTCATCGTTGCTCTCGTTGCTGCCCGAAGGGCACCGGTAACGTCCCAGTGACGTGACCTCCAGTTCTCATGCAGCTCCAGGGCATTTCTCATCTGCGCTCCATCCCCAAGCCAAAATCTCCCCTCAGGTGCCCACATCCTCTCTGAAGACGGTGGATGTCCCTGGTCTCTCAGCGTTTGGAGCCTGTGTACTTGTGTCCTAGACATGATGGCCCCACCTGCCACCCCCTGTGGGACCAGCAGACAGGCAGACGTAGCACCACAGCCCCATCTCAGGGAGCCACGTGCCACCACCTTGCTGTTTAGGGACACATGACACCTGGGAACGCACCTGGTGCAGGGAAGCCCCCCGCCGCCCCCCCGCTGAGCATCAGCTTTACTGTTGTTGAGACTCAGTGACCCCTCACACTGGGGACGCACCAGGCCCCAGCACACGTGCTTTCTCAGGTTTATGAGGGAGTCGGCACGTGACAGCCTTATGTCACGTGACCACGGACACACTGGCTCCTCAACACCCGCTGCTCCTGCCTCGACGTGCAATGACGTGAAGCCCCTACACACAGGTCTCGACTGCAAGTCAGCACGGGTGTCAGCTCTCCAGCCTCAGTTCACTTTGCTGCAAGATGGGGAGGTGTGTTCTGACCCTGGAGGCCTGGCTTCCCTCGATGAGCCACCATGTGAGGTCAATGCCCAGTGATGACGCTGTCACTGGGCCGCATCCTGGGATGAGAGGAAGGGAGGCGGGAGTGCAGGGGCTGAGCAGGGGCCACTGACTTCGTCCCAGGCAACTTGCACACACCCCACCACACAGAGACCAGTCCCGCTGCCCAGCGCCCACTGCACCAGATGCACGGGTGCTCGCCACAGTCTTCCAGGACGAGTTGCCCTGTGAGTGAACACATCAGACACAATGGGTGCAAGGGATGTGGCCCACGTGGACCGCAGTCCTGAGGTCCCAGATCCTCAAACTGCACGAGGACCAATTTGAATCACGTTCAGCCGCGCTCCAGGGGGGCTCCGTCCACTACAGGGGCTGCACTGTGTGAGGGCTCGGAGCACTGCGCAGAAGGGCTTTCTCCCCGTTCTTGCTTCCTGCCCCTTGGAGCTAATTTCTCTTGGGTCCGTATGTCTTTCTGTGGCAATAAACAGGGGCTTCCGAGCACAGGTTGTCGGCACTGAACCGAGTGGGCCCCGTGCCGTGCCCTGACCTCTGCCTGCTACAGGTGGGGAAACTGAGGCTCAGGAAGGCCAAGGAAGCTGGCTCTTCTCCTGCGTGGGGACACCATTTCACAATCAACCCTTCAATGCCGACATCTTTGACCGAAGCACAGGATTCACCTCAAGTGAGAAATGGTCATCGTCACTCAAATGGAATGGCTCTGCGTGGGTGCACAGTGGGTCCTTCCTCATCGTCCTTGAAGATGAGGCCGAGGTGGTGTGACATGTGTGACACATCCCCAACACTTCGTGTTTCCAGGAAATCATCGGTCATGCCTTGGCAATGTCACAGGTGTGGAGAGAGCTC
The DNA here is from genome assembly GCA_004026545.1 of Mormoops blainvillei. NCBI lineage: Eukaryota > Metazoa > Chordata > Mammalia > Chiroptera > Mormoopidae > Mormoops > Mormoops blainvillei. Next base: position 132,453 of record PVJD01002507.1, on the reverse strand, counting down.
AGCCGACACTCCTGGTCTGGGACTGAGGCCTTCTGAACACAAGCCCTTCCCCCTTTGCCCCCCGGAGATGGTACCACTGAGCAAATCCTGGGCCAGGTGGAGCCAGGAGACAGCCTTTACCTGCGGCAGCGCCTGGGGCAGCAGGTGCCTCAAGTAGGGAGCCTCCACCTCCGACCAGGCCCTCCTGTGGGCTCAGCTTTTACTGCTACGGCTCTGACCTGGGAGCGATGTTCACATGCCCTTGGCGGAGCCTCTGCCACTGTAATTGACACTACCCCGGCACGCGGCCAACATTATCTAGGTTCTGTGATCCTCTGGGCCACCCGGCAAGCCACAGCAGCCAACCCGGCGGTCTGAAGTCCGTCCTGAGCCTCCCTCCTGTTTCCGCTTCATGCTAAATGTGTCCACAAGTCAGGCAGGCAGGACGAGGAGGCAAACAATCACAATTTTGCCCAGGAAACTAGAAGACACCTTCCAGAAGCCTCCGAACTCCCAGGGCTTCTCTCCCACATGGAGGGTGGTGTGGGGCGGGGTGGGTGAGGTGCAGGGCACCAGGGGAGGGACCGTGTCAGGATGGAGCTGCACCAGGGCAGGCCCTGCCCCAAGCACAGACCAGGTGACCATCCTGGAAAACCAGAACGTGGCATTTTGTCGCTGCAGTGACCACACAGACGGGAACCAAGCTGCTCTCGAGCCACAAGGACACACAGATCGACTGCGGAATCCGGCTGTCCACTGCCCCGGCTGTACTGGCCCGCGCGGGGCTGGCCCGGAGGCTCCATGAGGCGTGAGCGGCAGCGCGGTACTGGTCCCTACCTCTCGCCGGAGCCGGTCCTGCTGCGCCCCTGCCGCCTGAGCACTTGGTGCAGCCCCGGCATCCATCAGCCGCACGGACAGCCGTGATTAGATTATAAAGTCATGGCTGTGGTCGCCGTGCGTCTGCTGGCATAATTACATCAGCATGCTAATGCCGTTTTAATGGTCTCTAATGATGTAATAAGAAATAATGGAATTTACTTGACAGCTACATAACCATTAACAAAGCATATTGAGTATAACTCGTACGTCCATAAAACACGGATGGCCTTGAGAAGCGCCGGCCTCACGGCCTCCTCTCTCCTGGAACCATGAGCGCGCAGGGCCACGTGGGGCCACACAGTGTCCCTCCCCAAGCCGCCTCTGCCCTCAGCGCCTGCCATCAATGCTGGGACCTGAGCTCACACGGGCAATAATTAAAGGCCCTGGGGTGCAACACAGACATTAACTGGCCAGAATGGGAGTGTTTTAGGGACGCCTTTGGCACAAGAGCACCCAACTTCAGCTCTGAGAACGAATGGGACAGCAGGAGGGCCCCTCCAATCAGACCCCACCCGCTGGGATGCTCCCAGTCCTCCCCCGAATCCCTGGCTTCCCGACGGTCACGCATGCCCAGCCCAAAGCCAGTGCACGGCAGCGGCCCGGGAACTAAACAGGGAAGCGTTTCCCTCGGCTGGGGCAGCTGCTCCCTGCCACAGACCTATAGCCCAGCATCCCATGGTCCCCCGGGCCCAGAGTCAGATGGGAGAGGAGCATGCCTGCTGGTCCAGGGCCCTAGGACTGCTTGCCGTGAGCCCCCACCCCCACTCTGCGCCTGTTCTCAGTGTGGAGAGGGATCCAGCTGGCGGGTCCCTACAGAGTGTGGCTCAGTCCTGCCCTTGCCCGCCCACGTCCCTGTGTCCATCCTGCTCTGCCTCCCAGGCAGGTGCCCCTCTGCCACACCCTCACTGCCGCCACCTCACACCAGCCCCTTGTCCCCGTCTCGCCTGGGTTCTTGCAGACCCTCCTCCCCTGCTGCTGTCCTGGCCAAACTGTGCCTGGTCTGCTCCTCCGGGCCTGCCACAGTCCCTCTCCCGGGCCCCACTGAGTGTGCACAGTCCATCTGGGCACCAGGTGAGTGCGGCCAGGTGAGGGGAACACAGGCAGCTCCCAGGCTCCCTGTGGCTCTGGGCCCAGCCACAGGCTCCTCGTTGGGAACGCTCACTGCGTGGGTCCTACACTCCTGCCGGGTGCTGGGTGTGCATACCTGCCACCTGACCTTCCATTCTCCTCTTCTGGAAGCTTCTGAGCCCCCGGCTGAGTGAGATGCTTCCTTACTCCCACCCTAAGCACCCTTCGTGCTGGCCGCCCAGAAACGCATCCGCCTTTCCCAGTAAGTGGGCAGATGTTTGTGCAGAGCGATGTGGCCCAGCTCCTAGCCTGAAGCCAGGTCACCCCAGGGACACCTGTGTGTCTGCAGGCCTCAGTGGGGGCTCCCTGCCTCGATGCTCCTGTCTGTGGGTGCTCAGCTCGCCAGTCGCACTGCCCACGCCTGGCTCTCCACGTGGGCCTGCCGTCCGCCTGCGCCCGCACTCGGTGACCCCACTCGGGCGTTGCCCTTACGCGGTGCTTGTCCTCCCTGCTCCCACGCATTCCAAGAACAGAGCAAGAGCAGCCCTCCCACCCCTGTGCACGGCCACGGGCCTGCGCCTGGCATCCTGTCACTGAAGCGTGGCCCTGTACCCTGCAGCCACCCACCAACTGGTACCAAGGTTCCGCTGACTCGTGTGCAGTGGGGCCGGCAAGGGCCATGGAATGTTCCAGAGCCTCCTGGGTGCTCCTCGGAGCCGCAGGGCTGGGAACCACAACCTGGTGGGCCTCCGTGCTCGCTGGTTATAATTCTTATAATTACACTCAGGTTTCAGCTGTGTTTAAATAACTTACCAACCCCACTGGAATTCCCTTTCATTTCTTTCTGAAATAGTTTCTCTCTGGTGTAATTAACGGGAGCCACGGGCACAGGGCTCCTTCCCTTGCAAACCAATTTATGGTACAGAACCTGACGTGGACGAGAATCAAATGTGGGGACCCTGCGCCAGCACTCACTCGGTGTCCGTGATGATGCTTGTTGGCACCTGGAGCAGACGGGCGACATCCTCCAGCAACTCCTTCCCCATCTCCAGGCTCAGGGGGCTGTGGAGGGAGCAGAGGGGGCAGTGTCACCACACGGAACTAACTCGTCAGTCTTACAGGGGCTGAGGGTCCCCCGAGCTCCCACCCGTCCCGGGGACTTTGGCAGCCGCCCATCTGTATTCCTGCCACTGTGACTGGCTCTCTGGGCAACAGGCACGCGCTGCTTCTTCAGCCACGATGACACGCTTGGGTTTTCCAGCGAGAAGACAAATCAGCCAGTGCAAATGGGTCGGTTAGGACGTGGGAGGGGCCCAAGACGCAGCAAAGGGCTCATCTCGGCCTCAGTAAGAGCAATTTCGGGGGGCAGGGTGGGGGACAGAGCAGATGCTGAAAACCAGCCCTCAGGATGGGAAGGCAAATGTGCAAAGGAAACACATTTTTATTCTTTTATTTTATTTCTTTTAATCCTTACCTGAGGACATATTTACTGATTTCAGAGAGGAAGGCGGGGAGAGGGAGAGAGAGAAACAGTGACCGGTTGCCCTCCATATGCGCCCTGACCTGGGATCAAACCCACAACCTTTGGTGCACGGGACGACGCTCCAGCCAACTGAGCTGCCTGGTCAGGGCAGAAACACATTTTTTAATGGATTCATTCCTAAAATGATTTATGGGCCAATGAAGAGGTATCTAAATGTTTCACTTGAAGGGTCAGAGATGAGACAGGTGGATGGTCCACCAGCAGTGACTCAGAAAAATGGGGGCATGTTCCAGAGTGACCCCCCCCCCCAAGCACGGCAGCTCCAGGAAAAGAGGTAATTCCAAGTTCTAATAACAAATCCTAAATCCCAGCACGCAGTTCTGCAAGTTGCACGTCACCTGTGAGCCTCCATTAGTGCTGCCTCGAAGGAAGGTCCAATTAGGTCATCACACCAACGCGGTTTTACCCAGGCAGCTGTTTCTCCCTTCCTTGCACCCCTGGCAGGTGTAAGAAGGCCCTGGGAGCCCGGGGACAAAGTTTGCGTCCTGGTCTCCTGGGCTTCCTGTCCAGTGGGGACGCAGACAGAAGCCATCAATGAGTAAAAACTGAGTGGGCTGTGGGTTGAATGGTATCACCAAGAACTCATGTGTTGAAATCCCAACCCCAGGCCCTCAGGACACGACTGTATGTTCAGATGGGGTGGCTGCAGGTGATCAATTTAGGGTGAACTCCTGAAGGCCCTGACACACCATCCCCACTGTTGTCACGGAAGAGGAGATTGGGACACAGAGACAATTACGCGCAGTGGGCAGCTGTGAGCACAGTGGGGGCCAAGACCCGGGGCTGGAAGCCCTCTCAGCTCCCCCTCATCTCGGCCCTCCCAGCCCCGCAGGGCCTACAGGCTGTTCTTCCACAAGATGAGAAAGGAGAGGGTGTGAGGAAGCAGATCCAACCTGGGTCTGCGGTCCAGGGCTGCCCTCCCCACTGTCCTGTTTCATGAGTGGGTGAGTGACCCACAGGGTTGGGGACCCTTCCGTCAAGTGTTCATGGTCCCCCCAAACCTCCCAAACACAGCTGTCCAGCATTTTTCTCCACATCATGATGTAAAAGAAGAATGTTTTCACATGGGTGTGTGCATGGGGTCTGGAAGTGTGCCCTTTTACCTTGTCCCCCACCCCACTTACGAAATCCCCAGGACACCCTTCAGGGCCAGCGCCTTAGCCCCACAAGGGGTCAGATGCTGACTGGGGAAGGGGTCTACCCAGAACCTCTGTGTCTTCCTCATCATCCCTGCCCATCTGCCCAGAGCTGCAGATCTCAGCTTTGTTGCCATAAGCCAGTTGGGGCCCAGGGACATCTGCACCTGAATGAAGTCGGCCAGGAAAGGTGTCTGTGCTGGCCGCCAACCAATGTTACAAGGACAGGCGGGCAGGGCTGCCAGGGAGACGTGTTTGCTGGAGGCTGGACTCGGAGCGTCTGTTGGAGAAAGAGCCTCTGCTGGGGAAAGTCTGCTCCAGGATGCGGGGACAGTGATGTGGGGAGGGGCCGGGGGTTGCTCTAGGATGCGGCGCAGAACTCAGTGGTTATTCCTCCTGCAGGTCCGGCACAGGGCAGCGGCCAAGGAGGATCGGCACTGCGAGTGACGGGCCACTGAGGCTTACAGGGGCCTGGCTGCTCCGACTTCTAGCCTGATCATTCCCGAGCCAGCCCCACCTAGGTCCAGGCCTGCAGTCCACGCCACGCTTCACAGACCGGCCAGGCACTGCGCCCACGTCCCTAGCTCAGGTGCCCCCCTCCCTTAGCTCCCACTCTGTCAGGAAGCCCCCCTGGATTCACTCCCAAATCCTGAGCCCACAGCCTACCCCCGCCTGGACCCACCATGGCTCCTGGGGGCCTGGGCGCCTCCCTGCTGACATCCCACTCGGTACAGGCTGACTGGTGCAGTGGCGGCCAGGTGAGGACTCTACCTCTCAGCTCACCTCCTCCCGGCACCGCAAGGGGTCTGAGATGTGGCCCATCACTGGCTCCCTGGTAGCACCGGGATTTCACCAGGTGTGGCTGGGGCTTTAGCCACTCACCGCTGCCTGGCGCACAACCACAAGCTGGTTTGACGAATGCGTTAACAGCATGAATGTATGTGTAGGAAAATATCAAAATGTCAAAACACCCAACATTTCTTAAATCATTAAAATGTAAATTTCTAATGGAACCCCAGTAAGCTGACAGAGTTGCTGTGAAAATCAAATCAGGCATCTTGCACAAAAACCCCTTGAAATAGAGCCTCAGCCCAGTCTGAGCCGCGTTGTCACTACTGGCTGCCCCCCACTTCCCGGGACCCATGTCCTGGGGATTTCATGACAGAAGTGACCTGGCTCCTCAAAACCACAGGAACGTAGCTTCCCCACCCCCTCTCCAGCAGTCTCACCTCTGTCCCCTGACGCCTAGGCCCCACACTGAACATCTTCCCACTTCCAACTGGGGTCGGTCACCAGGCTGTGTGAACCTGCTGTCTGGCGTGTGTTACACCCAAGGGGGACATCGCTGAGCCGGGGTGTCCAGAGGCTCGGTCCTGAACCCCAGCCCAGTGTCTGCCTCCTGACGACCTCCTGGCCCTGCGCCCTTCACCCACCATGAGGAGATCTCACATTGTCCTCTGTAACAAGGTCATCACAGTGAAGTTCAGCAACTCAGAGAGCTGTCAGGAACCTGGCTGCCGAATGTGAGACGCCTGGCCACATCATGGCCCAGTGAGAGCCATTGGTCTCCTCCCTCTCGCCCCTGCGGGCTGCGGGCTCTAGGTCGGGCGGATGGGCTGTGAGGCCCGTGGTTCCAGCCAGTGAGTCGCACACACCAGGGGTGCTGACTGCGCTTGATGTGAGTGTGCGGTTGCTTCTGTTTTATTTTTAAAACACGTGGCCTCCACCCGTCATTTCAGGGCCTAAAATTCCTCAGGATGAGGTAACAGTTAATCTCAAAAGTTAATGGACAGCTGCAGTGCATGAAGTTTCATCAGTCGGCCCATGGACACTGTCATCCTGATGATTGGACGGCCACTGTCGCTGCAGATGGGAAGGGGACGTGAGCACTCAGCAGTTTGGGTCAGAGCCGGGACGGCTGGAGGGCACCTCACTGCTGGCCCTGCTGTCTGGTGACAGGGAGCTTCGGAAGCCAGGCAGTGTCTCCTTTTTGATGCATTTTGTTTTGAAGCACAGCGGGGTGTGCCAACAGCCCTGTGCAGTCACGATGAGGGAGGGTGGCCCGGGACCTGCTGGACACACAAGGCGGGAAACCACCAAGGACGTGTGTGGTCACTCAATGGGAGGCTCCCGTGGAAGTGGCCATGCCCGTTCTCTGTGGTAGCCCCAAATGCCACAGGCAGCGTGATGGCTTCCATGGGGCCCTAACATTGCCACCAGAACGAGAGAACGGACGGAAGTGAGAGCAATGGGATGTGAGGTGATGCCACCTCAAAAAGACGGGCAAGAACGGTGAAGGGGTGAGAAGTGCCAAGGAGCAGGCGCTCCCGAGGCCCCCTCATGCTTCCCGCCGCTAGGGCTCTGCAAACTGCCTCATTTACTGCTGGTAACAGTCCTGCGAGGAAGCGGCGGGGTGACCCTCATGTCAAAGGACTGGAAACTGGGACTGGAGAAATTAAATGCACTGCCTGAGGTCATGGGGCTGGGAACTCCCCCAGAGAAAACTGCTAACCTAAATGTAACTACGAAGCGACTACCGGGACACAGGCTTCCAGAACCCAGGGAAGCCTGGGCAGCTGCTGTGCGCTTGCGCGGGTTCCACCTTAACTGAGCTGAAGGGCGCTGGGACCCCAGTGTCTCCATGTTTTGTTTCTGTACCAGTGTAACTGTCTCCTCCTCAGGGGTCAGGGAGAATGGGGCCTGGCCAGGGCCGGACGTCCCTGTGACTCAGACGTCATGTCTGGGACTCTGTGCCCCAGAGCCGAGCCTTTGCTTTTGCCGATTCCCTTCCTGATGTGGATATTTCACTATTTATTTGAAAATTCACAGGTAGGGGAACAAATGATCAATGGACGGCAAAATGAAACCTGTCAACTTCCACGCAAACTTTTTGATGAGAAAGTTGAAACCACTGGATAAAATGAGATTTTCATGGGACCACCCCTTATTCTAGTTACCCCTCTCCATCATTATAACAAACAATGACATTCATTTTATTCAAATAATCTTACAAGCAACTTAAAACTCTCACTACCCCACAAGAGTTCTCCCCAATGCAGAGAAGGGGCACTTCTGATGGGAGCACACAAAGAGGCCAGAGGGTCCGTATGATTCCAGTTCCCACCTCGACTTGGCACCACCTCTCCCTGCAGAGGCCCAGGGTCGTAGAGTGTGGTCCCAAGCCTGCAGCGACATGTGTGGCCACACCGCACCCTCTGGCTTGGCCTCTAGGTGTCCCAGTGCACAGGCAAACTCGTGCCCAGGTGCCCGCCATCCTGAGTATCTCTTATTAGTAAAATTTTTAAGCCGCCACTGACTCCTCACAGGTGAGACAACAGTAGCTGCAAAACCTGTATTCTGACAACTTACTGTTTTCAACACCAAGGTAAGACTGTACTTCTCACCAGAAGTATATTCATTTCTCCAAATTTTGAGAAAAAATCACTTTCCAACAGCTTAATGCAAGTCTAAATTCACCATGTCTCACAGTTACCTTTATTGAACATGTGTGGACGTCAAAAAGAAAAATGGGAAAGTCGTGTAGAAGTGCAGGCTTCAGTGCGCATTCGCAGTGATCAGCTCAACTGGGTTGTTATCAAGATCCAGTGCTTTATGGGAGCCTCGTGGTGGCTGCTGAGCAAAGATGGCAAGAGACACACAGAGGAGAGCGAGGGATCGATGCCTGCCACCCCAGAAAGTCCTCGAGCCAGAGGAAGTATAAACAACCAGAAAACAACTAAATGGCGATATTAAGTCCATAACTATCAATAATTACTTTAGAAATAAATGGACTAAAATCTTCCATCAGAGGAGAAAGAGTGGTTGAATGGGTAAAAATAATAGTAGCCAACTATATGCTGCCTACAAGGGACTCACTTCAGCAGTAAGAACACACACAGGCTGACTGTAAAGGGATGAAAAAGAGATTCCATGAAAACAGAAACCGAAAGAAAGCAGGGGCAGATTATCCTTATATCAGACAAAACAGACTTGAAGCCAAGGTTGCAACAAGAGACCAAAAAAAGTCATTATACGATGATGAAGAAGTCAATTCATCAAGAGGATATAACACTTGTAAATATTTATTCACCCCATCTAGGAGCACCTAAATATAGAAAGCAGAAAGCAAATATTAACAGCTCTAAAAGAAGAAACAGACAGCAGCATGATAATGTCAGGGACTTCAATAGTTGCTTTCAACAATGGATGGACCAGACAGAGAGTCAGTACAAAACCAGTGCACTTGAGCCACTCATTAGACCCGACGGGCCTAACACACAGACACGGAATGTTCCACCCAATGGCAGGGAACACATGTTCTTCTTAAATGCACGTGGAACAGTCCCCAGGACAGACCGTCTGATGGGAAGGAGACAAATTAAATCAAGCCTGTCCCAGCCACAATGGTACAAAACTAGAAATCAATTACGAAAAGAAAACTAGAAAATTCACAGCTACGTGGAGACTAACCCTGTTCTGGAACCACTAATGGGTCAGAGAAGGAATCAAAAGAGTCATCAAAAACCATCTTGGGCAAAAGGAAGGGAAACAGAACACACCAAAGTACGGGACGCAGCAAAAGTAGGTCTAAGAGGAAAGATAAACCTCCATGTTATGAAAAAATATCTCCATAAACTTTACACTTCCAGTAACTGGAAAAAGAACAAACTAAGCAGTTATTAGACGGAGGGAAATAACAGAGATCAGAGTGGAAATGAAGGCAATTAAGAACGAAAAGACAACAGAAAAGATCAATGAAACTAAGGGCTACTTTTTGGAAAAGGTAAAATACACAAACTAGACTTAGAAAAAGAGAGAGAGCTCAAATACAATTGTAAATTAAGGAGGAGACATCACAACGGATGCCACGGAAATCCAAGGAGCCCCGCAGCATCCACGGGAGACACCGGACTCTGCATCCCAGCAGCCAAGGGGGCTGCAAACCCGCCTGACTTGGGGCATGGGTAAGGCTGGTCCTTCTAGAGGAGGAAGTGCAGAGAACTGTCCCCCTGCCTCTGTTGATCCCACACCCAGCATCTGGTGTCTCCGCCCTCACACCTGGCTGTGCCCCTCACATCCCAGCTGCCACAGCATCACCTCCTCCAGACCTACCACACGCTGGGACTCTCCACCAAGCTCCCGGGGACACGTGGCCTCAGCAAGGTCCCCACAGCGGGAAGGAGGGGGCACATGCCCTCCAGAGCCTGGCAAGACTGCCCACTGGGACCTCCCATGAGCCCACTGATCAAGCAGCCTGGGGATCAGAGGGGCGACACTGCCCAACGGGGATTTCAGTTCAGGCGGTTCGCAGCTGAGGTGACACTCTGTGGGTCAGCCGCATGGTACAGAGACAGCAGAGAGGGGGACGGGGCTGAGGGGAATGACCGGAGGGCACCATACCTCCTGGCTGGTCTCCCTCTGTCCTCCCTTGTGTCTGCCTGAGAGAGGGGGACCCTGCCCACCACGCACCTGCTTGGCGCCCTCCAGTGGTGTCCAGGACAGTTGCAGGACGTCACTGTGGGTCCTGCGGCCTTGCAGCCTCTCCCGCCACTTCCTGCTGCCCCCAGCCTGTTCCACTTCCTCCCGTGCCCCGCTCCCCAAGGCAGACGCATGGCCTCTTACCTGTGGAACCCAACGCCCATCCACCCACCTGCCCTCAGCGGACTCTAGGGGTTGCGGGTCCATGCAGCTCCCAGGAAACATCATCCCAAGTAAGCTACTCTCCCATGACTGAGTAACCTCAGAATTCTGCATTTCTTCCATTTTTCCTTTTCCCTCTGCCTTTATTCTTTATTCCCAGACATCTATTTTGACAGTCCAACAAATCTCCTCTTTTCATATCTTTCTCCCCTTCTCTTACTCCCTCCTATGTAGGAGTGAAATTTAAACTGCTTAACTCAGACGGACGCACGTCTAGGCCAACTGATGATGCAGATGACACTTTGCAAAAAATCAATGGCAGAGTTAGGCAATGAGAGTCCCTGGGGATTATCCTGCTGCAGAATCTCAGGACGGCACTGAGGAGGAGAAGCAAAGCTCCCCCGGCAATGACGGGGGCGGGGGGCCGCCAAGCCAGCCACGCGGGTCCAGATGTGGATGCAGACAGAGGAGTCGGTGTGGGTGTAGACGTGGACGTGGACATTAGTGAGAGATGAATGGGGAAACGGGCACAGATGTAGATATTCATAGTGACCCCTGCTGCCACCAGATGTGAGTGCGGCTGAAAGAAGAGAGAGGCCAGCATCGCCAGAATCTTCCAGACGTGCCTGGATTTCAAGCACCTGGGCTGAGCTGTGGGCAGCAGCCTTTGGGGATGGGCAAGGAGCAGAGAGGGTCAAAGGCTAGAGACGGTCTTTTAAGACAAACGAGTCAACGATGAATCATAGCAGCAGGGGACTTGTCACATGCAGGAAAGAGTGTTTACAGAGATGGCGGCTGCGCTTTCTAAGCAGAAAGTCCAAATGTGTCAGTGAGGTGAGGTCTGAGACAGAGAAAAACTAAAACCCTCATGGCACCAACATGCAGGACCATCACTGCATCCATCAGCTGTCTTCTCCCCAACAGGAAGGAGGAAGGGTCTGCACCTCCCTGCCCTCAGCCCTGTTCTGTGTCCTGAGGGCTCTGTCCTGTCCTTCTGTCCCACTCCCCCACCCCCCCTGGCAGCGGCCAGGAGCTGGGCAGCCCCACAGCCACCAGAGCAGTGGGGGAGCTGGGATTCGGTGGCATGGTCTCTTAGCTGGGGCCTCTTTGTCTCAGCCACGTGGCTCCCAGGGGACACAGGCAAGTCACCCCTGAGCACAGGGGGGTTTAGTCTTTGAAAGAGCGACCAGGAACAGGGTGGGCGACGTCGTCCCCCGAAGGCTCCAAATAACTCAGCTCCCAGCCCTTCGGATGAAGGAGGAGGAGGAGTTTGAGAGGAAGCAGGACGGGCCCATTGCCCACAGGCGAGCCCACGTGCTACCGGAGCATGAGTCCCAGGTGGCTGGCACACGGAGAAGGTGACTTCCGAACTTTCTTCCAGACTCCTAAGCCCAAACCCAGTAATTCCCCCGTGGGCGGAGGCAGAGCCTTGCCGACACCGGGGAAAAACCTCTCTGCTCAGAGAGTCCAACTGACCCCCATCAAGGGCAGAGATGCAGGAAGTGGGGGCCTTCACACGCCTGCATGAGGGGCAGGTTGTGGCTTGATAACCACGCAAATGAGAGAGTGAAGTGCCTGTGATTTCTCAGACTGGCTAACCCCAAGTGCAAGGAAGTTTTGTGGTTAAGAAGAACTGAAGGAGGAGAGTTAACAGCGAACCCTGTCTGTGTCCAGAAGGCTGACAGGCACTCAAGGGGGGCAGAGACTGGGATTGCCCCCTCTCTCCCGGGGGTGTCCTCCTCAGCTGCCCCGATGCCCAGCTCTCTGCCCGCCCCCTTCTCCTCCAGACTGAAGTTCACCAGCCTCTTCTCCCTCGGAGGCTGTGTTCTCTCGGGCAGCTGTTGTCGGGTTGATGTCACTTATTTACTCAGCACCCACTGTGTCCTGGCCCCCCAGGGCCACTGGCTCCACTGCCCTTTCCACGCGGAGACAGACTCTGGGGTGAGTCTCGCGTGCTGTGGGGCTGCTCCCCAGACAGTGGACGTCTTCGCCCTGGAAGGCTGAAGAGACCAGATGGAAACCAGGGCTTCACCATGACAGCAGAAGCTCCGAGTGCTCCTGTGGGGGACAGCTGGGTGCCTAACCGGCCTGTCCACAGCCACCAGAGCTGCTGGGGCAGCACAGTCCTGAGGGGCAATGTGGGACCTCCTCCAACATCAAACTGACGACTCCCGACGGCTGTCCCTCCGCCCACAGGTGCCCAAGACCACGGTTCACTGCTCCAAAGCCTCCTCATTGTCTCAAACAGTCCTTCTGTGGGGACGAACTCCACACCAGGACCTTTTTTTGTGAAGAGAAACAGACAAGTAACCAGGACAGCTGCGTGTCTCTAAAGCATTTATTATCAGATGTTACAGGAATTTCTTCTTTGCTGAGAGTAAACGGCGTCTTTGCTTCAAATCCACCTTTCAGGCTGTGGCCTCCTCCTGACAATGTCACTTGAAATAATTTTTAAATCGTCCTGGGAGGATGGAGGTGGCTGTCCTGCCCCTCATCCAGTCTTGAATAATCCATCTGGTTTGTAAAGAGATGAAATGTAAATAGGGAAGATTAAAGTGCGCACTGTCCGTCAGAAAGTATGAGTGAGGGGCTACCGGCAGAGCTGAACCACGGGGCCTCCCTCCTGCCTGAGTGGAGGTGGTGAGCCACAGACCAGCGATGAGATAACGTGGAGCAGGGGTCGTGTTCCTTCTCCTTTTGTGGGACAACCACACATACAAAAGCCTTCTTTTTAAAGAATGGAATGAGATTCTTGTCAATTAATAGCTGATCTACGAAGACTTAAACTGAGATCTGGTCAAATCTTGCCCCAGAGAGCCCAAAATTACCAATTAATCTGATAACAGAGTCAGGGCCTCCATCTCAGTCTCCATGGGGGAGGGGGCGTAACCCTCTCCTGCATTAGGCCCAGTGATAAACGGAGAATTATGGACGCAGAGCTGAGTTATCTGCACCATGGATAGTTCATCTACTGCAGCGGCAAAGAAAAAGTGAAACCAGCCACAATAAGATAGTGGTTTTTTCTTTAACTTGTGCACGTCACGGTCGTGTTCATGTCCAAAAGGTAATGCCCAGGAAGCGCTACAGGAAAGGAAATGGAGCGTCCAGAAAAGCGCTCCCTTGTGCTGCTGCCTGTCCCGCAGGGACATCGGCTGGAGCTGAAGAAACGCCAACCACCGACCTGACACGGTCTCTCCGGTGGAAATGCTGGCCGCTTGCTGAGCTGTCACTTCTCCGCAATTGCTCTGTGCTGACATCAGTGGGGGGGGCTGGCCCACCCCAAAGGTTCCTAGCAAACTGCCCCATCCTCGGTGGTGCACGCAGACAGGAGGTACTCATCCTCCTCTGTGCTGGGGGAGCCCAGGACCCCAAATAAGGGTCAGTGCCTACATTTCCCCTAAGCACAAGCCTGAATGAGCCTGTGAGTATCAGGACAGGAGGACACAGGTGGCCCAGGGGGAGGAAAGAAGCTGCACAGACAAGCTCACATATTCATGCACACACATCACACACTCATATACTCACACACACGCACACACACATGCACACAGTACCAACATACACACACACTGTACACACACCATGCACGGGCTTCTGTGTATGTGGCCACACAGGCATGCTTTTCTGGGAAGCACCCCTCTCACTGCTCGAAGGAAACAAACCCTCACAGAGCTGAGCAGCAAGCGTCAGGCTCCACAGTGATGCCCGGCGGGGTGGGCTGGCCCTGTTGCTGGTGGGGACACGGTGTTTGAATTCGGGGCCTCATGGGACTGAGGTCAGAATGTGATGAGGCCAGAATGCTTTCTCACCCCGGGGCCGATTTCCCGGAAGGATGACGTGTGTCCTGGTATTTGGGCGACTTTGGTGTGAAAGAGATAATGAGTTCGATGTTTTAACTGGTCCAGAGCCAGGATGCAACGCAGACCCCGCCCACCCGCCATGCCCTGGGTGCCACCCACCACCCAGGTCTGGCTTCTCCCCGCCCCTGCCGGCCCGTCCTCCCAGCAGGTGGCGAGGCCAAGACCACGGAACAGGAAGGGCTCTGTTTTGTGGAGAGTTGCTCCCCGAGCTTGGGCTCCCAGGTCGGGAGCCCCGGGGGACATATGGCTGGCTCCGGGCCGAGACCCCAGGTGCCTCCACTTGTTTCTCCAGGGGAGACAAGCGGAAACAAAAGCACTTCCCCACGCCAGTGGGGCACCAGCCTCCTGGGCCCAGGAGGGAAAGATCAGAGCTTCTACTCACTCGTTCTCTGTCACGATGTAGCCATAGTCCTCCCCCGGAGACTTGACTTCCAGTCGCAGGCCATCACCGGTGCGTCCCTGAGCTCCCGCTCCAAGGCGTGTGTCCTCCTGCTGGGCCCCCGGAAGCCACTGTGGAGACTCCCCAAGCCCATCGATCCTGGGCGCCCAGTGTGGTGGCTGCTCCCACAGCTCTTTGGAGTAGGTCTGACTCTTCACATTTTCCACACCGGCGGCATCCTCCTCAGAAGACAAGGAGGCCTCGGGGTCCTCGGATTTCTTGCTCCCCATAGGAGGTGGGGCTCCAGGCGGGAGTCGGGACCCAGGGTCCTGCAGGATGTGCCCGAGCCTGAGGCTCACAGGGTTGACCTGGTGGAAAGGAAATCACGTGAGATGGCTTCCAGGGGAGAGACTGTCCACCTACAGGATGGAAGGTTGTTAGTGACAGCAAAGTCCCCATGACGGGTAGCAACAGGCACCTTGGAATGAAAAGCTGACGAAGGCAAAGCTTTGACAGCTTGTATTTAGAATTGCATCTAGATGAGAAATTTCCAGGCAATGGAGGATGCGCATCAGAAACACTTCATAATGTGTCCTCTCTCTCTCCCTCTCTCTCTCCACCACCTTCTCTCATGCACATAAACATGCACACCTTCCCAAAGAATCTCAACTTGTCCAATCAGTGTAGGTCTTCAGCATCTACAGGTTAAAAATAACCCATGATTCCAAAACCGACTCCTACCTCTAGACACAGCCAACAATGTAACAACGATAATAATAAGAGTGATAATAATTTGCACGTACTGAACCCTCACAGCACATGAAGGCTCTGAGTCCTCATGATGACAAGCCTGAGTCAGGAACGGTCACACTCTCCCCACCCCAACCCCAGCCCATTTCACAGGGGCGTGTAGCTGCACCCTGGGGGACTTTTGGTCCTCACCTGTGAACGCTTGCCCCTCCCTGACCCTGTGTCCTGGGCCAGAGCGTCCCGACTGAGGAATGTTATCCTAAGACAGCACGGGCTCTGCGTCAGGCCGAGTGCAAAGTCTGTCCTTTCATTATTACCCAGCCATGAGCAGGGGCTGGCCTTGTCTCTAATTCGTAGCCCATGCGCCTGACTGAAGCTCATCGTGTGCACAAGGCCACAGAGGCAGGGAGCGGCAGGCCCGGGGTTTGAGGTTGGGTCTAACTGATGTCACAGGTGTGGTCACTGGGACTCCCTCAGATGCGGCTGGCAGGTGAAGGGACAGAGTGGGCTGAGGACGCCGCCTAAGATGGGCATGTCCTGCCTCACCATGAAATTACATCTCCGATATTGTATTAGACAGAAATGGGAAAACCGGATTCACTTTACGACTTACTTCACCGAAGCACATTGACTTAGGAAGTTAAGGAAGGACTATAAAGGAAACTAATTATTCCATTTTTTACTAATTACTACTAAATTACTAATTACTACTAATTTACAAAAAATTATGCCTAACTTTTCCTTTTGCTTTGGAGTGTTTACAGAAAGTAGTTTGATGAAAACATTTGCTCATACTTCGATCCTGAGCGGCATTTCAGTCACCAAATAGGGAGGGAACAATACCCTCAGGCTTTTGAAGGAAAGAGCGGTGTTCTCACATGGTGTTTCGTGTGAGGAGGGAACTTACTAAATAAACAAGAGCTCTGATACTACAGCACTAGAGGACCCTTGTGGGACAAACTGCCTGAAGATGCACCAGAGCGGTAGAGAAATGAACCAGCACCCAGCTCGCCTAGGATGAAACTGCCCCTGTGGAAGGGCTCTGGGTCCTCGCGGAGGGCAGGCTTGGGGCCCCCGTGGCTTGTGTGACTGGCAGACCCCCAGCCTGGTCCCGCGCTTGCCCGCTGCTCTTCCCTGTCCCTCCTCTTCACAAATTAGCATGTGTGCTCTTAGTGACCCCTCCACGACTCAGACAGAATACACCACCATTTCCCACGGACGTTTAAAAGAACTGCTGACTGTACTTGCTAACAGGCACGGAACCAAAACCACACAGATAAACTGACCAGGAAAGCACTCACCAGAGTCCTTTTTTTCCACACCGCAATTGTTTTGTAAAGCCACATGAGGTCATTGTTGTTGTTTAAGAATTGATTTCTGCATCCTTAAGACTTGTACTAATGAGCGAAGAGTCTTAAACAGGGAAAACCGACAAACCGCACAGGGAGTGGGTATTGCCTGCATCCAAGCCCTTTGCCTCCCTGGCTGCCGTGGTCCGGCAGGGCCGTCTGCGAGACGGACAGGCTCTGCAGCAGGGCCACCCAGGTACTGAGGACCACTTGGAATGGGGCGGGCACAGCTGAGAAGCTGAATGTTTTATTTAGTTAATTTTAATGAATGCCACACGTGGCTTGTGGTTGCTGAGCCACTGAGCTGGCGAAGCCTTCGACAGCCGGTCAATGTCCCTGTTAAGTGAACCCCAGAGATCAGCACACAGGACCGTCTCAAGTGGGATTTGATGGCATCTTGTTATCTTCTATACCCTGGGGAATTCTAAGGAATAGGAATTTTCTTCTTTGTATTAACCATTTTTCATATTTCTACAATGGATAAATATTACTGTAAGATCTGAAAATAGGTATTAGTCTGTATCTAAATATATACAATTTTGTAGGTACTGTTTATACTTTTCTCAATTTGGGGATTATGAGGGCTTTTCCATCCTCTCCTAGGGAAAAAAAAAACTGCATTTCATAAACCTTCCCAAGCTGCAAACCAAAAGGTGACTGGACAGCTCTGGGCTGACCATTAGCAAACACAGAGACAGGGCCTCTTACCTCTTCGCGAGCTCCAGCTTCATCGTCCTGCTCTCGGTTACCTGCAAAAGACACAAGCAAGTGTTACCAAAGTCCTCATCAAGAATGTTGTCGTGAGGGACCACGGCACGTCGGCAGCTGCTGAGGGGCCTTCTCTCTCTGATGCCGCTGCCCTCATTTCTGTCATACAGACAGAACCACTCTCTGTAAACACCACAAAGGAGGAGAGGCCCGCTGGCTGAATGGTGGCCATGACACCAGTCATCAGGCATGTGAGCAGTCTGTTGATCTGCACGTCGCCTGAGTGTCAGTCGAGGTGGCCATCCCGCTGCCAAGCCAGCCCCCGTCCCAACCTCAGTGAGAGACGTGCACCCTCCACCTGTGCTCCGGTACACATTTCTGTGCCTCCCGTGTGCCTGCACCGAGCTGCACGCTGTAATGTGGCTCAGGGACTCTGAGAGGCATTCAGGCACAGAGAAGGTCGATCGTCCAGGGAGCCCAAGCCTTTGTGTGTGTGTGTGTGTGTATATATAAGGGTGGAAGTATACATGTGAGTGCATGTGTGTGCATGCATGTGTGTGTTGGGGGAGTCAGGGACCTCTGCTGTCTCCTGGAGCAGCCTCAGAGTGTGTCTGTGAGCCTCAGGCAGACATTCAAATGAGTTCCTTTCACTTTATCAGTCAGATAGTTGACTCTGTCCACTCATGTGCCTAGCACAAACTGAAGCACTTTGGATAAGCCCCATTTTTCCCTAACTCGGAACTCCACCTGGGGACATCTGTCTCCTCACAGAGCACAGTTTGCCTTCAGCGTAATTGCTCTGCAGGTTGAGCCTGCAAGGGGAGCTTTCAGAGGCAGGTGTCCACCCAGACAGAAAACACCAGGCGCCTCCCCTGTCCCTGCAGAAAGAATGCATCACAGCTCAGGAGACCAGTCTCCACTGCCCTGCGTGCTGGTCCTCCCCGTCCACAACCACGAGGATGACTGGGACCCGGCAGCTCACCTTGCAGGCTGTCCCTGCCCTCGTCGCCGTCTTCGAAGAACGCTGCTTCTGGCCTGTATGCCGGCTCCGTGGGCTGTGCTCCGGCTCCTCTCCAGGGATCGTGCACGGCATTGGCAAGCACACGGGCCACCTCGTCGAGGTCCCGGGGGCTCAGTGTCTCCACATCAACCTCATGCTGTCTCAGCTCCTCCAGCAGGTTCTGAAGAAGGGCTCCTAGAGGGCAGGCACACACATGCACGCAAATCAACCCTGTGGAGCCTGTGTGGCCACCCTCCCAGCAGGGACAGGCACGTGTCACATGTGTAGAATCTGAGTCCCACGTGACCCTCTGGCCATGACCACGCTCAGTGTCTTTGAACCATGAAAATGAACGAGGGTGCTGGGGAGGAACTTCGAGCAAATGCATGACCCTATTGGGAGGCTGGAGGGGGGCCTCTGATGAAATAGCTGGACTTCCATGGCCAGGAAAAGAGGGACAGAGCAACCTTGTGCATCCTTAGGCCACAAAGAAATGAAAATTCACTTGCAAGAAAGATAACACCCCTAAGTGTGGGCACGGTGCCTGGAGCACCCTACCTGCCACCCCCCCACCCCCACAAACGCTAGCTGTCACCCAGCTTCCCACAGCCCTCCTGGCTGGCGCTGGCAGGAGAAGCCTGTGGGTGCTCTCCAGCCACTGCGGTTGCTGGGTCATCTGTACAACATGTAGCCGTCATGTACACACATGTTGTGTCTGAGGTTGGTTCATATGTCAGTATGAAACTCAAAGGGCATTTCCTCTTGAAACAGTGCGAGACACGGGCTCAGCAGCAAAGGCCCCTCCCACCCTTCCGCTGGAAGCAGGTAATAAAGAGAAATTGTTGTTTAGGGGCCAAAGGGACCCAGGGCCAGGAGAGCAGGGGTGAGGGCGGCATGGGCCAGGCACAGGTGAAGTCTCCCACTCTCGTGGTGTCCACCTTTGCCTTTGTGAGGAAGGTCCAGCTGTCACCTGGACAACACAGGCAGAGACGACAGCACCAATTGAGGATAAGAAAGTGCCATTTTCCAAAAAGATTCCTAAATGTAAGCTGTGTTAGCAGGGGGAGGGCAAGTCCTTGTCCTAGTCATCTTGTCCTGGGAGTCCATCTCCCCCACATGCCACAGACACCCCAGCCCTCTCTCCCCTGCTCTGCAGGGTGGACAAAGACTGAGACCCTGTTGAAGAAGATGGCACGGGCCACGGGGTGGAAGGTCTCGGTCATGTGCAGATGTGGCCCTGGGCTCCACATCGGTGTCCTTCTGTGTGGTTTGTTCGTTTGTTCACTTGACCATGAAGGGCATTACTTTTATAATCACAGAAAATACAACAGAAACAATTTCCTTCAGGGGGTGTGTACCTCTTAGGCATTTCTCCTAAATGGCTGGTAGTATTCTGAGGGATTACTCTGAATATAAAAGCAATACACTGTCATTGTGAAACAAATGCACGAAAACAATAAACAAGCCAAGTTGAAGGAAGATGACAGTGAGGTGAGTCCTTGGGGCCCTCGGGCGAAGGTGGGAGAAACAGGGATGGTCAGAGAAGGGCGTCCACACACCCCTGTTCACACAGGACTGCTCCTGCCTCTCGGTTGCAGCTGGAGTGTGGATCTAGGGACACGATGCTGTTGAAGTAACAGGCTTGTCTCCCATGATATACGACTAAGAGTTGGAAAGAACACATGTGGCGAAAGTTCCTAGGCGCTGAGATGTGGGCAGAGCCGCAGTGAGTGCTGAGGCCGTGAGGCGTGTGAGGCACCTGCACTCGCCAGCTTTACATTGGGGTCAGTTTCTGGACCACGGCAGAAGGAGGAGCAGCAGGACAACCTCCAGAGCTGAGGGGTCAGGGGTCAGGGGCCAGGGTTGGGCACTGGTGAAGTGACTAGCACTGTGGAAGGCAG
Source organism: Mormoops blainvillei (assembly GCA_004026545.1). Taxonomy (NCBI): domain Eukaryota; kingdom Metazoa; phylum Chordata; class Mammalia; order Chiroptera; family Mormoopidae; genus Mormoops; species Mormoops blainvillei. The sequence goes on along the minus strand of PVJD01002507.1, from coordinate 112,261 downwards.
CACTCTACGGGGGGCTTGCAGAGGGGTGCCCAAAAATCTGCATCCCCGTGGGTCCCTGTACAAGAGGCGACTACCCTGAGTGGAGTGACAGCTTCAGGGCTGGAACTGAGCAGGCGGCAGGCTGTCTGTGGGAGGTCGCTGAGTTTCCACCCCAGGAAGTCCACAAAGGCCACCACAATGGACCAACTCGAACAAAATATAAAACCTGGTCTGATAGGACTCAAATCAAAAGGATCCTCTAAACTGCTTCCAGGAAAAGGAAAAGATGATTCAACACCTTTTAGCCGGAGGTGAAACGGTATCAAGTTCCTACACACATAGTGTCCAGTGTGCAACAAAAATCACTAGACACGTGAGAATCAGAAAAATGTGGCCTATGACCAAGAGAGAAGGAGTCAACATCAGAGTGGGGGGTGGGGGAACAGGTAGGAAAAGGAGCTGCTATAAACATGGGCATGAAGGGCAATGCCCAGCCAGCCCCGCAAGGAATGGGAACTTCTCCAGGTGCCAAGTCCAGTATTTGAAACGTTAAGACTCTCTGGATGGGCTGAAGTGAATCTGGATGATGGAGAAGAAAGGGTTAGTGAACTTGAAGACAGATGATATTACAATCTGGAGGACACAATGACAGGGATTGAAAAGACTGAATAGAACCCCAGTGACCAGCAGGACAAAAAAAAATCCACCAATTTCCAAAAATTGGTGAAGAACTTTCACTTAGAGATTCAAAGCACTCAGTAAACTCCAAGAATAAACACAAAGAGAGGCAGGCAATGCCAGTTATGGTCAGATGCTGAGAACAAAGGTAAAGCCAGCAGACACCTTAGCAGCCGGAGGTAAAAGTCACATTATGTGCAGAGCGGAACAGTTGAATAGGGCTGGATGTTCGAGAGAAAGAGGTCACAGTCGTACCCAATGTCATCGTAAGAATGACACATTTGATATAATATATGCAATTACATATTTGATAACATACATATGAATGACATATTTGAAGTGTTCAAAGAAAAAATGTTTGGCTCTGAGGTCTGTATCCAGTGAACATATCCTTGGTTGAGGATCAACAATAACACATTTTTTTAAAAAGGCAACAGAACAAAACACTCTAAGTGACTTTTATCCAGATATATATACATACACACATACAGGGGTGAGCAAAAGTAGTTTATAGCCCTGGCCGGTAGCTTAGTTGGTTAGAGCATTGTCCTGATGCACCCAGGTCGTGGGTTCTATCCCTGGTCAGGGCACATGCAAGAATCAACTAATGACGCATGAATAAGTGGAACAAAAAATTGATGTTTCTCTTTCTCTCTTTTCCTCTCTAAAATCAATCAATAAAAAAATTTTAAAAAGTAGGTTTGCACATAATACAATACAATAATTAATAAATAATAATACATGAATAAACTGAGTTTTGCATACTTAACACTGTAAACTTATGTTTGCCTACCCCTGAATATTAAAAGCTCCTGCAATGATAATCAATAATAAAAAGAAAAACACTTCAATAAAAATAGAAAAAAAAGGTGAGCAGATACTTCACGAAAGAAAATATACAAATGGCCAATAAACCCAAGAAAGCAAGCTAGTATCACCAGCAGCCCCTAGGAAGCTATCTAACCCCACGTAAGGCACATTTTTGTGCCCCAAGAACGTGTAGATTAAAGAAAACAGGAGAGATTCCGCAGAGGCAATGGAGCAGCAGGAACTTCCACACGCTACTAGGAGCGTAGAATATGACAGCCCTGGGGAGGTGGCCTGGAGGGTCCTTCTAAAGGTAAACACGCACCTTCTTTATACCTAGAAAATGAACCCTCACGTGCTCTGAGGCCGCTATTTGCAGGCAAGTGTCTTTCCTGAAATACAACCAAACAACCTCCAAATTTTTATAACATAATCTACTTGTAAAGTACCACCTAATTTTAGCCTCAGAAATGAACAATTACATTGACATGTACTTAGACCTGATGACTGTCACTATAAAACATTTAAAATATAAAATTATAAAACTTCGGTCCGAAAAGCTAAAAAATTCTTATTTTAATCTCTGAAGAAGCTCAGTTTACTGATTTTTTAAAAAAGATAGATACGAATTATGTCTTTTACCAAAAAAAATATGATATTGTATAATTTAGGGATCTGAGTTACCCTTAGAAAAAAAATTTCATTATGTGTCAAGAATATATTTCGGCCCTGGCTGGTGTGGCTCAGTGGATTGAATGCCGGATTGTGAGGGAAAGGGTCGCTGGTTTGATTCCCGGTCAGGACACATGCCCAGGTTGCAGGTCAGGTCCCCAGTAGGGGGCCCACGAGAGGCAACCACACACTGATGTTTTTCTCCCTCTCTTTCTCCCTCCTTTCCCCTCTCTCTAAAAATAAATAAAATCTTAAAATAAAAAAATATATTTCAAATTGAAAAATCAATAAAATATATGAAAAAATAAGATAAAGAATAGGAAAAACAATTCTTGCTGTTTATTGTCACAAGTGTTATAAACACGTCAGTTCTCTGTGGTCAGTGTCATCGCAGTGGTAAAAGACGAGAAGATGAGATCACAGAAAACTAGAGCCCGATCGACAGCAGGCAGAGGTTCGTCAGAACCCATCCCCGCTCCCTGCATACATGACCCTCGGGGCCCAGTGCATGGAAAACCCACCAAAACGTCCTAGGGACACATACACCAAGGCAGGAAATGGACTGATAAATTCATGACAGATAGCTAACAAGGGATGAATCCAAAATGTGTTTCTGGTGAATGCAAGCTTAGCCAGAAAATTCAGTGGATGGGAACGCTCCGTTTGTGGCTTGCGATTACCAAGGACTTGCTCCTGGCCCCGACTTGCAGAGCTGAGTGTCCATTCCCACGGACTCCAGGAATGGGATGTTGCCCCACATCTGTGCCCGACGGCAGCTGGTCGGTGGGCATTTTTTATGTTTCTGATCTCCCCTGAGAGCGCACTCTGACTCATGTAAGCCTGTGAGCCACACCGCTGGCTCAGATCCAAGCTTGGCGAACATTACGTGGCGTCAAGGTTGAGTGTCCACTTTGTCTGTTCAGCCCCCTCCAACTCCAGGCTGTGAACATAACCAGAGGTGATTCCCGTGCCAGGGCGGAGAGGCACAGCACCAACTATGAATGATCCTGGGGGTCGGCAGCAACGTGGCCTTAGGTACCAGGCAGGGTGGGGAGTTCTCAGCACCCACCGTGTGATGCTGGGCAAGTCAGAGCAGAAATCCTAAAAGACCCACAGCAAAGAAGGGTCACTGTCCTCTGGAGAAGCAAGGTGACACCCTGAAGACAAGTGCTGTGTTCTGGAGTCAGCCACCCCTGGCCACTATGTTTGTCACTTAGGTCAGAGGTCATGTCTGTGAAAAGGAGTTGAAGATCCACATGTGAAGGGGTTGCTGACAAAATGAAATGACATAAAGCACACGATTGTCACCACATGTCTAACAATCAATACAGTTAGTGTGAAATTGTGTCCTCTTTCAATACAACATTCTGCATTCATTTCGTGACTCAAAAAATTATGTCTTATAGTCACCAAACACCTATATTCTCTTAGCTTCCTTTAGTTTTGAGGAAGAACAGAAGGAGGTTGTCACATGACAAGACTCACGTTTCCGTGGGCCTCTTAGAATGATTATAATAAGAAATATCCACCTTCAAAATGGAATAATAAAATATAATTCTTAACAGTGTCTCCTCTCATCCAAAAAGGCATCGTTTCAGGTTATCACTAGTGAAAAATAACTTTCAAATTGTGGCAATCAGTGGTAGACTCCCGGTGGTTGCCTGGCTTCCTAGGAGAACCTCTGTGCATATGAGAACCTCCTCCCACTCACCCCCGTGAACCACACTGAGACACCACAAAGCCTCCCTGTCAGTCATCTGAAGATGAACGGGAACGAGTAAATCCTGTGACAAAGTCCACCTCGCCCCGGTGGACAGGAGAGGGACCAAGCATGGAGCACAGTCAGATACCATGTGCATCAAAGTGGAACGTTCCTTTGTTCCGTCAACTGCACTGCAGAATTCTGAGACCCGGCAGCTTCTAATGACGTTTTACGTAGCTTTTGACGCTCCAGATGGCTCTACCAGAGCAATTACTTGAAACGTGGGGACATCAAATACGTAAGGCCAGGGGGAGGAGATCAGCTCACAAGCACAACTGTGGCAGGCCTGACCTACTAAATTACATTTCTTAAAAGGGTCCCGAGGCCAGTGCTATAAGCTTCAGAGAATAAGCAGGGGCGTGCTGCTCTGGCACAGCGGGTGTGGGCGACACACAAGAGGCTTTGCTCCTATGCGCCTTTATCGCCACGCCTACACGAGAGCACAGTTGAGCCACCTGCAAACACGCGTCACCCTCACCGTCACCATTATTACCATTAAGAGGAATTTACTGTCCTCCTTTTGCGTGGAGAGCATATAGTTCATTTAATTTCTGGAGGCCAACTCTCAGGTATTTGCAAATGCTTCAGATAAATTCAGAAGAGATTATTGTTTTATTCTGTCCTGATCTGGGCCTCCACCTGGGAAATATAGGCAAAGTCATATGTCAGTGTCCTGTCTATTTTCACTGAAAACGACACCAGCACCGCAAAGTGTGTTCTCCTTCCAACGTGAGGGGCTGAGGGCTTGACAGCTAAGTGGCGTGCACTGCTTCCTGGCTCAATGAGTGGTGCCGGGCTGCCACCTGGATGACAGGAGTATCTGTTCAGGTGGGCCGTCTGCTTTGTACGCATAGAATGGTGCCCCCAGTTTGACTCTCCCTCTGTCACGTGTAACAGCGAGGCAAAGAACAGAAGGATCCCATTAGCTTTGGTGCTAGTTACGTGACTCAGCTGGTGTCAGGGTTGGTGCCCAAATTGCTTTCTAAGGGTGTTTCTGTGAGAGCCACGTTAACATGAGTCTGCACACTGAGAACGTTAACGGATGGAGATGAGGGGTGCAGCCTGGACATGTGCTGTGGCACATGCCAGACTGGAGTAGGAAACAGTCCGGCCATGGCTCCCCAGGGCGTCAGCGAAGTCTGCCTGCAGCTGCCAGAAGAGGGCTGGACCCCACTGGCAGACGCAGCTCTGCAGAAGGGGAGGTGTGAATTCCCAGCTAGGAGCAAAGTTCCTGGCGGCAGATGACCAGCGCGCATGCTTAACACAGGTCTGCGGCTAGGAACTCAACTTACGATCAGGTCCAAACCCATGTGTGTTTCACCATGATTTAAAAAAATTTAAATATAACAAGTAGACATGGTACTTTTCATTACCTAAGAGTGGCCAAGTTCATGGGACTGGCCTGTGTGTTAATCCCGGCTTGGAGGAGGAATTGGCCCCATGAATAAATACACTGAAGGGACAGGAGAGGTGAAGCTGCAGCAGCTGACGGCCACCCCTGCGTCAGTCGTGTGCAGGAAGAGACGCAACCACACAGAAACTCAAGAGACAGGGACACACTCCCGATGCTGACAGCACTTATATTGGGTGATTGTGTGTTCTTCTATCTTTATATGAAATACTCAGGTTTTGCAGGGTAACCATTCACAAACATTGATAACTGGCAAAAAGTACAATAGATGTTCATTTACAAATACCAAGTTCCATAGCAAACGGGTCGCGAACAGGCAGGATAACCCTCTAGCGGGGAGTGCTCCACCAGGGCAGCAACCCAGGACACTGCGCCTGGAGCTGGGGAGCTCGACCAGATGATGTCTGAATCCGGCACTGCCACCCCGTGCTGTGACCTCTGTCCTTGCCACTGTCCTACCTCACATAGACCTTTGAGTCTTATGTTGCTTCAAAGCTTTGAAAGAGGACAAGGTATAAACAGTAAGTGAAGGAAGATAGTCTCTTTTCCACGGGAAGTTTTGGCCAGGTGAGCATTTACTGCATGCAGGAAGCCGTGCCCGACACATTGATCACTCACATGGCAGCAGGTACAGGTGGGTTTCCCTGGGGTTCCACCTGAAGCCTGAGCCCTGGGTCACAGGACATGTTAATCACCTGGCAGTTCTCATGGGCTCCTCGCACCCTGCCCTGGCATCTGGGATGCCAGCTCCCCCAGGGCCTCGCCATCCTGAGAAGCCATGGCACAGAGGCCCTCCAGCCCTGCCTTTGGATTTCCCTGCACCTCCCTTTCCGTGCTTCGTGGAGCGCACCGTGTGCCCTGCACCTTCATGGGGAGTCGAGCTCTGGCAGTGGCCCTGTCTGGGCTTCTCAAGAGGGTCTGGGGTGGCCATACCGAATGGTATGAGCACTTCCTAGGGTGTGGTGGGAAACGGCCTGGTGTCTGCTATCGTGGGCCATCGGTTACACCGTGCAGAGAGCTATTCAGAGAGGGAATCTCGGGAAGACCCTGGGCTGAAAATTTAGAGGAGCTGGTCGTTTCTTGACTGTTTTCACTCCACACGAAAGGGGAGAGGTCTGTACCCAGGTGATCTGGTCTGTTCCTCTGTCCCCCTGCTGGCTCGACAGCAGATGCTGCGCGCAAGGAGCAGTCAGAGAAAGTGGGAATCTGGAGCTCGGTGGCCACTTCAAACATTCGCGTCCAGGACCAATGAGCCAGAGTAACTAAGGATATTGTGTAAACCTGCATTTTGGACAGTTGGCTCATAAGGACTGTCTCAAGTGAGCTGCATTTGAGGCAAGACATCACCTACCCTCTCAAGCTGCAGTTTCCTCGTCAGAAAAATGAGGCTGAAGATACCACCATCCCAAACCCTTTATGTGGAAAAACTTATTCACCCACTCAGCATGTCCGGCACATGCTGGACCCCGGGATGAAAATGGTGAAAGAGAGACACAGTTGCCAGCTTCCCCAGCACTGATCAAATAAACACATGGGCAACTGCAGACTGTTCAGCGTGTTCTGGAGGGAAGGACGGGGCGCAGCCTGAGAGTGCGGTGCAGCCCATCTTGTTGGGGGATTGAGCACTTTTCCGAGTGAAATCTGCCAAATGGGCTGAGTGGCCCGTGCTGCTGGCATAATAAAATCAGGCACAGCTAGACAGCATCCTTCTCATGGAAGGACACACCACCACCTCTGAAGCCCTCTTGCTAAACACTGAAGAACAGTGGCCAAGCCTCTGGGTTAGATCCCAGTTCACAGAAAACACAGGGCTGTATGCTTTCTTTGGGACACAATCAGCATGTGAAAAACTATGAGACAAGTGAACCAGTTTCTAAAATAAATAAATAAATTTCAAGGAAAGGCCCCGGCTGGTGTGGCTAAGCGGATTGAGTGCCGGCCTGTAAACGAAAGGGTCACCGGTTCAATTCCCAGTCAGGGCACATGCCTGGGTTGCAGGCCAGGTCCCCAGTTGGGGGCACATTAGAGGCAACCACAGATGGATGTTTCTTTCCCTCTCCTTCTCCCTCCCTTCCCCTCTCTTAAAAATAAATAAATAAAAATCTTTTAAAAAATGTCAAGGGAAGAGGGAGGAGAAACCTTCTGTTGATTAAAAGGGGTTAACAGATATATCCACCAACTCTGGGCTTTCTTTGTATTCTGGTTATAAAAGAACCAACTGGAAAGAAAATGATGACAACTGAGAAATTTGAATGCTGATTAGGTATTTAGAACTGTTAAGACATCATGATGGATTGTGGGATAAAGCTGCTGTGGTCAGGTTCATGCGAGAGTCCTTAGCTTTCAGCAAGAGGCAACACTGAAAATCTTTTGTTTTAAAGATTTTACTTATTTATGTTTAGTGAGAGGAGAAGAGAAGGAGAAAGAGCGGGAGAGAAACATCAACATGTGAGAGAAATATCGATTGGTTGCCTCTTGCACACCCCCAACTGGGGGCCTGGCCCACAACCCAGGTATGTGCCCTGACTGGGAGTCGAACCGGTGACCTTTCAGTTCACAGGCTGGCTGTCAATCCACTGAACCACACTAGCCATGGCGCAACACTGAAATTCTGACAGAGGAAATCATTTGATGACCAGCAGGGTAGGAGGAGGTGCTGGGCTCACAGAGCAAGGGAGACCAGGAGCTGCTGCCCACTGAGGCCCAGGGGTGCATGTGAGGCTCATGATACAATTCTTTTTCTTCTGTGATGGACACTTTACATGATGTCCCTCAACGCACATAGTGTGGCTAGGGAAATGTTATATGTAAAAAGATAACCAACTTTGTAACAGCCCAGGGAAAAACGCCAACCAAATTATGCAGGCTCTGGCCATGTGGCTCAGTTGGTTGCAGTGTTGTTCCATGCACTGAAAGGCTGTGGGTTCGATCCCTGGCTAGGGCACATGACGAGGTGGTAGGTTCAGTCCCCAGGTGGGGCACATACAGGAGGCAACTGATTGATATTGCACTCTCTCTCTTCGAAATCAATAAAAAACATGTCTTTAGGTGAGGATTTAAGAAAGTGGAGAGAGAATTTTCAAAGAGGATGTGAGAAGGATGACCGCAGAGCAGGTCACTTCTGTCTGGCACCACCCAGCACTCTGGCAGATTTGAGTCCCTCTGGTGGGCCCTAGTATTACCTTTCCCATAACAAAGATGGAGGTCATCCACAGTGGGATTTTTAAGTTGTGGGAGGTGGAAAAGCAAGAAAGAAGTGGTGGTTAAAGACAGGACAGCCCGAAGCTACCAGATGTACAGAAGCGGAGGAGACAGGAGAGGGCAGTCAGCACCATGGACAGGGCCTGGGAGTCCGCATGAGTCCGCTCTGGGGCTAGCCAATGACAGGGGTGGCCTTCAACACTGTATTTATGGCAGAGATGTGAGGCGATGCTGAGTGGGGGAAGGTCAGAAACATGATGGCCACAGGAAAGCACACCAGCAGGGGAGGACCGTGACAAGTGGTGTGACTGTGGGAGCACAGAAAGTGGTGGCCAGGCCCGCAGAAGGGATCTCAGAGGAGTGCACAGTTTAAAGCAAAGAAAACCACCCCAAAGGGAAAACCCTCCCCCAGGGAGCAACCCCCCAGTAACACCAATCCCTCTGATGCGTGTTTCTGTGCAGACGGCTGGTAGTCAGGGGCCTGAGCCGTATCCGCACACATCTTCCTTCTCCCAGGCAGGCACAAGGAGAAAGCACTGGCATTGGCCCCACACAGTCCCTCTAATTACAACTTTGCATTTCTTTCATTTAAAAAGTGCTACTGGCTCTATGGGCAGAGAGAGAGTGGGAGAGCTACCTCGCTGAAAAGCAGCAATGTAGGAGACCTACAAAAACAGAATGCTGATATGAATGTGATTCTCGGTCAGTGTGTTTCTTTAAAACCTGTTACCTGCTTGATTTTATTGTTTGAAGATCTTCAAAGGAGAAGGCATATTTTATCAGAATCTCACTTTGTACTTAATGGTCTTAGGAAAAAGCTGTTAGAAAATGAATAGCTCAGAGCTTTCTGTGCCTGGGAGAGGAGTGGCAGCCAGTAACTACCCTTCTCCCTCAGACAAGCCTGCCAGGGCCCAACCCTCCACCGAGACTGAGAGCCCGGGCGCAGAGAGCCGGCCGTGTGGAAGGCCACACAGCGCGCGCACGGCATGGGGAGAGGCATTTGTCTCACGCTGGGCGCTTCTGGGAACAAGGCAAATAAGCATAAACTTGGGAGCTGGGCGTGAGTGTGAGCACAGCAGTGGTGACGTGTGTGAGAAAGTCATCACACGTGCCAAGCCTAAAGCATTCATAGTTCACTTTCCAGAATGCCATGTGGCCGACACAACTTGGGACCACATCTGGCCATGGCCCTGCCTGTTCCCTGTGAAGAAGTTTAAGCCCCTGTGACCACCTGTTCACTGGGGGGCAATCCACCCCTCCCTGCAGTCCCAGCTGCTGAAGTTTTCTGGCATGGACACGACCACCTTCCTTCCTGCCCACTGCACAGGGAAGTGTGCAGCTTGAAGGTGCCCCTTCACACAGGTACCTGGTGCCTGCCCCACCCTGGAGGCAGTGGGGGACAAGCCCTGGATGGCGCAACAAAGATGGATGGAGTCAACAACAAAAACACCAGAGGGGGTTGGGAGGCTGACTTACCATCATCTAGTCCCGGGGCATCGTTGGGGTCTTCTGGAGGCGAAAGCCGTTTCTGGGGTTCTCTCCAAGGCATGCGCATAAGGTCGTATGGCGTGAGGGGGCCCTTCTTGGTGGGTGAGGGGGGCCTATAAGCCAAGTAGAACATCAGCTGCCCAAGGACATTCCTCTTGCTCACTCTGCCATCCCCCTTCGGGCTGAGCTCATCAGGCTGGGGCCAGCTGAGGGTCTGTAGCGGGTGGCCCACGGGGCGCCCATCCCGGGAGGCAGGGGCATAGGTCAGAGCAGATGTTTGGTCCACATAGGTCAGCGCACTGTCAGTCAGGGGATCCTCACCCTGCAGGGGCGGGGTACAAAGCAGCAGTGGGTGAGTCTCCATTGCCAGCCATGTGCTAGAATGACATGTGGTCTGGATTTTCAAGGCCCTACGCAGCACCAGGCATCTGAAATGCACACCCAGAATGGGCACAATCACAGACCAGATTCCTGGGCTACAGGTACCGTTGCACTGGTCTTTAATAACAGCTTTATTGAGATTAATTCATATACCATGAAATTTACCCAACTCGGTTGTTTTTAGTGTAGCCACAGAGGTGTGCAAATACCACACGCTATTCCACCATTACACTAATTCCAGAACATTTTAATCACCCCAAACAGAAACCCCATGCCCACTCCCCATTCCCCCTCATCCACCCCCAGCCCTGGCAACCGCCCATCTACTCTCTGTCTCTGCAGGTTTGCGGGATGTTTCATGTAAATGGAACCCTTTGATAGGTGGTCCTGTGTGTTGGCTTCTCTCACATAGCATAGTTTGCGAGGTGCGTTATGCCATGTATCAGGGCTGCATTCCTTTTCATGGCTGAAAAATAACCCAGGTGAAGGACATAGTGCATTTTGCCTATTTATTCATTGGCCCTTGGACATTTGGGCAGTGTCCACTTTGGGGCCAATATGAGTAACAGGGCCATGGATGTTTGTAGGTACGCTTTTAGGTGGGCAGGTGTTTTCCATTCCCGGGGTGCACACCTGGGAATATGCACGTGCTGGGCAGTGTGGTGACTGTGCGTGTGACTTAGCAAGGACCCGCGCACAGGTCTGCAGCACGGCTGCTCCAGCAACACGTAGGGGCTCAGCTTTCTTCATGTCCTCGGCTGTGCTGCCCATGCGCCATCCTTTTTATCGTAACCCTCTTGTGGGTAGGAAGTGGTTTTACTGATTACTTAAATTACTTTGATATCCTATTCCCTTAACAGCAATCTTCAGCACCAGGGAAATCACCAGGGCCTCTGGGTTAATAACAACACACAACAGCAAATCCATGACCTGGCCCACGTGGCCTTCTGTGGGGCCTCCACCTGCATCTCCTCCTCGCTCATTTCACAGAAGTCCCCAGGAGGATGTGTTCTCGTCACACTTCGTTTTTGCTACTAGGCAAAGCGAGGCCGGGTGTTCTTAGCTTTGGGACAGCTAGAAAAACATCAGAAGTCACATTCTTCTGCCTGTGGCAACAGCACTGATGACCCTGCAAGGACAAACAGGGACTTCCAACTCAGACTCTCCGGAAGTTGATGCCTGCCCCAGGGGCATCCTCAGAGTTTTCTACCATTCATTCTCCGTTGCTGCACACTGTGCTATGGGTCTATGGGCCGTGTGTTTTAAATAGCACGCCCACTGACATTCTCTACACGTGCCTCCCCTGGGGCAGATGGTCAACGCTGAGTCAATGGGGCATGTGCCTGGGGATCTAGTGGAGAGGTGCAGCCACTGTGTTTAAGACAAGTCGCTCAGTCTCCCAAGGTCTGGCTTGGGTCTAGCCTCCCAGGACAGCTTTCGGTGTAGCAAGCTTGAAATCAGGTAGCTGAGGTCAATGTGGGTTCCAGTTTCTGTTCTCACATTTGAACTTGGGCAAATCACTTGACTCTTTGAGACTCCATTTTCTTCTGTCGAAGGAGGAGACTGGACGTTATCTCTAGGATTGTTTTATTTCTAAAATGATGAGATTTTAGCTGCCGTCCAAATTGTTTAATTTTATCTAAGTACTCACTGAAATCAACACTTTTCCTTTAGAAAAAAAAACATTAAGAGGCACGAGAGAAATAAAATACGCCACCACAAACATCCCCTGCAGCAATTCCCACAAAGTGAGTGTGAGTGTCAATCTTTCGTTTGGCCTGAACCCCTGCTCAGAATGGCTGTCTCTGAACACCAAGCCAGGACACCGCTCTGGGGGCTGGGATGACCACCCAAATCCCTCGTTAGCATGCCCGCGGCATCTATCCTTTCTTCACTACAGGTGCAGCCAACTTGCCACTTCAACTCAAGGGCCTTTTACTGGAGCCGCTGTGGAGAGCTCCTGGTTGAGGGCAGGCCAGGTTGGGCACAGCCCATGACAAATCCCAGCAGGATGTGATCTGCACAGTAGATGGGGATAAACAGCCTATCTGGGGTGTTTATGCCCCAAACCATGTTAAGGTGAAGAGGGAAAAGAGCATTTTGGAGGGCGGTGCAAACCAGAGACTGTGGGCCAAGAAAACACCCAGCTCTCGCCAGCCTGGCAGGCGCTCTTCGAAGCACAGCAGCCAGGCAGTGTCCTCAGGGAGAGGGCGCCCACGCCAGGACCAAGAGGCCTGGGAGTAGGAAGGCGAGTGGTGAGCAAAGCGTTCTCCTCCCTGCTTCCTCCTGTATGGCTCACGCGTAGGGGAGAAGGGCACACGGGGTGGGCTGCGGGGCAGGGCTGCCCGGGTTTGAATCCTGCCTCCAACGCTGCGTGCATCGTGGCCTCTGCTTTGGGGACTTGTTTAGCGCCTGAGCCATCTGTAAAGCCGGAGTGGCAACCTCAGAAGGGCTGGTGGCTCCCACGGCTGTTGCTGTTGTTTTTACTGCACCTGCTCACACCTTATTCTTTAAAGCGGCAGGAAATCCGTAGCCCCGTTGGGGACGAACCATCTAACCGTACAAACTTCTATTCCATGTTCAGCTCTGAGTTTAAAATTCTGTGACTCATTCTCAAACCCCCTATTTTAAAAACAGTTTAAAGCCTCAGTTCAACAAACCTATGACATCAGGTTTCTAAGGTAGTAGTGAATAATTTTTAAGACTCTCCAAATATGGGAATTAGCAACCTAAAAACGTGAAAATCGGCCAATTGCATGCGCACGGTATGGCCACTTCTGGCACGTTAATGCTTCCAACTGTGTGTCAGAGACATCGAGTCTGGGCACCGTGGTGCGGTCCACCTGTGTGTGCGAGTGCCTGAGAATGGCTGCCCACACCCCCTGATGTTCACAGTGAAATGGAATTGCTTCAGGCACATTCCTTACCCCGTGGTGAGTCCACGCGCAGAGCAGAGCCTGCTCATCCTCCCGTCCCCCTGGTGTCAGTGGAATCAGGAAGCGTCAGTCAGCAAGGGGACGGAAGGCTTGTCTGGAGACAGGCCCAATCCCCTCAGCACAGCTCTGTGCAGCCTGCACAACTGGGGACAAGAGATCTAACCTCTTTGAGCTTCATTCACTATTACCAACTGCAAAGCTTAGAAAATAATTTCTACCTTTTTCTCTTAAAGCAATTGTGAGGACTGGGGAGAGTACAGCTGAAAGTACCAGGTTGAGTACAAGGCTCAGCAGAGGTGTTCATCACAGCCACCATCATCATCACCACCATCCTCCTCCTCCTCTCCATCACCACCACCACTGCCATTATCATCATCATCATCACCATCACCACCATCACCATCATCACTACCACCATCATCACCACCACTGCCGCCGCCGCCACCAGCATTGCCAGCATGACTGCTGCTGTGTGCTAAGCTCTAGACCACGTTCTATAGGGAAGAATGATGCAAACAGAGACCTGTCCTCACACAGCTTGCAGACTGAAAGGCAAGTTCAGTCACAGACGTTAGCAACAATAATTGGAAGCATGTTATTAGAGAAGTTCAGTGACACAGAGATTGGGAGACGGTGATCATATTCAGCTGGGGAAATCAGGGCTGCTTCCCGTAGCCAGATGACACACATCCTTGAGCTGCGGCCTGCATGGCATCCCTTGCCTCCCGAACAGTGAGCTGTTCATCGAAGTGGAGCCCCTTGCTCGAGCTTCACCTGGGCCAGGGTCCCAGGGCTGAAGTCAGGTTTCCTTCCTCTCCCGGTTATCCACCCACCCCTGCCCCAGATGGCACTGTCATGAGCTCAGGCTGCCAGGAAAGTCTGAAGGCCCTAGGCGCCCACATGCCAGAAAAAACTGAGCGGGAGAGACTTCCATCTGCACACTGGTCTCTCACACTCCTCAGGTAGTCTCTTGTTCCAAGGAGCCTAAACAAATTAGGAAACCCAAACTGGCCATCTTTGGACCACATAACAAACATTTCTCCAGTTTGTCTCATAGCCTGAAGGCAGCGTTGACAAGCACATTGATCAAGATGTGCTTGCTGCTGGTGTGACATTGCACATGGCAGCGGAAGGGCTGTCCACAGGCTTCCTAATGAGATGGCCCCATGATGCCGCTGGACACAGCAAGTTTTGGGAGGCATGGGGGAGCTCAGAAACCCCCCACCTCCAGCTCATTAATATAGGGTCGAGGTGATTTCACTCTGCACTTGGGCACAGAGGGGGATTCTGGCAACTTGTTTTCTCTTTCTCTCTATGACTTTCTCTCTCCCCCTCCACCCACTTCTCTCTCTCTCTCCACACAGTGAAAAAGGTTGTCAGTGCTTAATAGTGTTCAGACTCTAAGTGGCCCGCCCATGTGCAGGGGAGGAAGATTGGAGATGTCACTCTTACTGACAGCGCCGTCACCAGGACAAAAGAAATCTTTGCATTTAGAGGAGCCTTGCACTGGTCTATCTTTGGCCAGGATAGCGGTGCTATCTTTGCAGCCAAGATACAGAGCTTTCAGGTAGGGGTGGGGTGGGAAAGTCCCCCAACAGTTTTTTACAGAGTTCACAAAACCCATGAGGGCGAAGAGGTGTTAAGATCTAAACTACAGGATCGATGAATTTAAACTACAGGTCAACAGTCACACGAGGGGCGATGGTAGCATGGGACACTGCATTACGCTAGCTCGGAATGACTCTAAGGAGACAACTTACGATATGAGGAAATGGTTGTTTCTCCTCACCACCCACCCTGCACTCCCTTTGTCATTACGCTCTTCTTGGTTTGCACCCTGCCCTTTCCAGAAGTGGCACCTGCAGCCTCAGACCTGGCCAGTGAGCAAAGGGAATGGCCAGAACTGGGAGCTTCGTCCACCTGTCTGTGTGCCTCAGGTAAGCGGTCACAGTGTGGGCCACACGTGTGGCTGCCGGGCCAGGCTGTGCTGTGGGTTTACATGTTCTCACCCTTGTTGACCCTGAAGACAACCCTACGGTGTGGACACACGATCCCCATTTTAGATGAGGAGACGAGATGACCCACAAGTAAGGAGCAGAGGTGGACACAGCTCTGTGTCAGGAACCCTGGGTTCGTCTGCCATCTGTGACGGAAAATGATACAACTCCTGCTCCCTGAGTTTGGAGGAGGGAACTTGGTGACCTTGGTTTGGGCTTAAAAAACAAACATGAAAACAGGTGACGGAGAACTTCCAGGTTCTGATTTTAGCTCAACTGCCAGTTGAGTGTTTGCCTCGCACATTCGACGCCATCTCTCAGCCTCAGCCTCTGGCTCTGTAAAATGAGATGACGGGATGGACAGCTGTGAGGGACCATCTCCTAGAAAAGTGCGAGTCGGCGGAAAGCGCAATAAAACTTTAGGGAATGAGGCTGTGGCGCTTTTCTGTATCCGCCCAATCAGCTCTGAAGACTCCAAGTAGGAGATGTGAACAAGTCTTGGCAAGGAGCCAGGCAGCTCCCCACACACAGTGACATGAGAAGTTGAATCAGACAAAATGGAGAATGTCTTCTGCCTGCACAGAATTTAACTCTGAAGAAAAATGGGAAAAGTGCAAAGGTTCCCGCAAAGCGCTGCTGCTGCTTGTGCTGCATCCCCACAGCCGTCTCTGGTGCCAGCAAGGGGGCCTCCCTCCTCTGTGACCGCACCCCCCAGGGCGGCACCTGGGACAGAAACACAGCTGGGAGGGAAGCAGCTGGGCTGGAACAGTGAGGGCATGTGACCACACTGTCTGTCACCTTAGGCGCTCGACCTGTCCTGCTGGGGGCACAGGTGAGTGTGTGGGTGTGAGGGGCTGCTCTCCCATTGAGCCCAGTTCTGAGCTGGTTAGCACCCCGACTTTCTGTACATAAGAGTCAGGCTCTCTGCACGAGCGTTTCCTCTGGCAGAGAATCGGGGATGCTGTTCACAGTAACCATTAGAACCCGTCATTCCCTCCCTACTCACAGGCACAACTGTGTGTGCTGCAGGGAGAAGGTGCACCCAGAGAACAGCTCTACCGCCAGAACGCGGCTGCCCGCCAGGGGTCAGCAAAAACAAGCAAGAGCAGGCAGCTTTTTCATCAGTGAGCCTTGTGGGTGTGGCCGGTGTGGCCATGGCCTTCCCAGCTCTGCACCTTTGCATGTGCTGTTCCCTGTGGCAGAGCTGAGTCAAGGGCTGGAGGGAACCCGCAGCCCCCAAAATCAATGTTCTATGGCAGCATGTCTTCAGGGTAGGAGACAGTCTCGGTGGGCTTGTTGGTGGACCTCTGAGTGTTTGCTGTCTGAGGCCGCTGGAAGTCAGTCAGGCCACCAGGAATGTCAACATGTTGGGTTCCTTGTGACCACAT
Organism: Mormoops blainvillei; assembly: GCA_004026545.1. Taxonomy (NCBI): domain Eukaryota; kingdom Metazoa; phylum Chordata; class Mammalia; order Chiroptera; family Mormoopidae; genus Mormoops; species Mormoops blainvillei. Next base: position 95,561 of record PVJD01002507.1, on the reverse strand, counting down.
GTCCTTCCCGTGGGTGCACGGCCAACAGCGGAACCACCACATCCCCAGACAGATGGATGTTCTGCCACAGAGAAACCCCAAAAAGGCTGTACCAGTTACTTGCCTGCAGGCTGAGGGGTGCCATCCATGTACGTTCTCAACAGAAGCTGGCATTATAGTTTTTTATAAAAATTCAGCCAATCTTGTGGACACGCAACAGTGGTGGCTCATCATAATTCCACGCTGCATTTCCCTGATGGGCAAGGATGTTTAGCACCTTCGATGCCCTTTTTGGTCATTTGTATAATTTTCTATAAAGTATCTGTTGAAAACTTTTACACATTTGTGTTGATTGCTCGTCTTTTTTTCTTTTTCATCTTTATTAAGGTATAATTGACATACAGTAAACAGCACACACTTGTCTTGACAGACTATGCACTGGTGAGACCATGGCCAGGGTCAAGGCCATGAACATACCTATTACCTCGGTCACCCTCATGGCTTCTTCGGGCCCTCTGTAACACCGCCCCTACACCTACACCCCACATCCTCAGGCAACCCCTGATTTACTGTCACTTGACAGCATTTTCCAAAAGTCTGTACAAATGGAATTTTAACAATGTTTACTCTTTTTCTGTCTTTAAGTCAGAATGATTTCGGAACTCATCCACACAGTCGCAGGCCTCCGTAGTCCATTCATGGTTGTTGCTGAGCAGGGCTGCGCTGGGCAGATCGAACACAATTTGTTACTCACTTGCTGTGGGCACTTGTGTTGTTTCCAATTGCTGGCAATTACTATTGAAGCGGCCATGAATATTCATGGTCAAGTTTTCGAGTGGACTGCTACGTTTTCATTTATCTTGGGCAGGAGTGGAATGCCCGGATCAGAGAGTGGGTGTGTGTTTAATTTCTGGAGAAACTGTGGAAGTGTTTGCTGAAGCAGCTGTGCCATTTCACACTCCCACCAGCGTGCAGCAGGGCGCCTGTGCCTCCTCCTTGTGACTACGCCTGGCGTGGCCAGCCTTTTAAACTTTAGCCGCTCTAACAGGCATAAAGAGGTATCTCGTTGTGACCTTAACTTTCATTTCCCTGATGAACCACGACTTTGAACATTCCATAGGGCTTATTTGCCCCCCATTTTTCTCCTTTGGTGAACGTCTTCTCAAATTTTTCTTTGCTTGCTTTTTTCTTTTTAATAAGTTTTTAGAGTTCCTTATTAACTGTGAAAAGAAGTACATTTCAGGTGTGTCATTTGTAAATATCTTCCCCCAGTTTGTTACCTTCTTTTTGTTCTCTCAGCAATATCTTTTAAAGAAGAAAAAATTTAATTTTGACAAAGTCCAAATTATCAATTTTCTTTCATGGATGATACTTTTAGTATTATATCTATAGCTCAATGGAGGATATTGCCACCTTAACACTATTACTTCTTCTGACACATGATCATGGTATATACATCTCCATTACTTTAGGTCTTCAATTATTCTCACCCATAATTTTTAATATTTAGTGTGAGCCTTATACATATTTTGCTAGATTTATCCCTAATGTTTTATAAATTTGGATGCTATCATAAGTGATATTTTTAAAATTTCAAAACCAAACTATTGCTAGTATATAGAAATGCAATTGGTTTTTGTATATTTACTTTGCATTATTACTTATTAGTTTTAGCAGCTTTTTCTGTAGACTCCACCAAATTCTCTACAAAGGTGATCATGTAATTGGAATGCCTTTTATTTTTTTTTTGTTGTTGCTTTATTGCACCAGCGAGGACCTCCAATGCGATACTGAACAGAAGAGGAGAGAGAACGAGTCCCAGTCTAATCCCAGGTTTTTAGGACAAAGCATTCAGTACCCCATCCCTCGCTGTGATGGCAGCTCTAGTTTTCCACTATGAATGGGCGTTGGTGTGTGTCAAATGTTTTTTCTGCATCCATTAAGAATATCACATAGTTTTTCTTTTTCTTGTTAATATGGTGAGTTATACAGGTTAACTTTCAAATGAACTAACCATGTATTTCTGGAACAAATCTCCCTGGGTCATGATGCATTATCCTTTTTAACATATTGTTTGATTTGAGTGGCTAAAATTATGTTTAGCATTTTATTTCTATATTTCAGGGGACAAATGATCTACAGGGTGTTTTTACTATCTTTCTTTGCATGATTTTGATCTTCTGATACTTACTGTGAATTACTTTATGGCCCAGTAAATGATCCATCTTGGGAAATATTCTGTGTGTACTTGAAAAGAATGTGTATTCAGCAGTGTTTAGGTATATCAATCTAAAAACATCAATTAGGTTAAGTTGGTTAATGATGTTCAAATTTTCTATATCTTTATAGATATTTTATCTATTTGTATAATCAGTTACTGAGAGAGGAGAGTTAAAATCTCTAGAAATGATTGTGGACTTGCATGTTTCTTTTTAGTATTCTCATATTTTTGCTTTATATATCTGAAGCTCTAACATTAGATTCTTAAAAATATTTCTGTCATTTTAATTAATTGACCATTTACTCACTATAAAATGTCTCTATCACTGATAATACTATTTGTCTTAAAGTGTGCTTCGATTAATATCAATATAGTTAATTAATATAATATTCTCTATACTTTTACTTTCAACCTATATACCTTTCTACTTCATGTACCTTGGCTTTAGTAGACTATATTGAAACATTTTTGTTTTTATTAAAGCTGAACATCTCTGCTTTCTCTTTGGAGGAATTAGTCCATTTCTATCTAATATATCATGAATACGGGCAGACTTAAGTCCATTTTCTTGATATTAGTTTCATATTCAGCCCATGTGGCTTTGTTCCTCTCTTCCTCTTCCTTTCTTTCCTTTGTATGGATAAGTAAGCGATTTTTAGCATTCTTGTTTTGACTTTTAGTTATACTTATTTTTGCTTATTTTTAAAAAATGGTCATTGAAAAATTGTGTCTTTTCATCACAATCTATCTTCAAATAATATTATAAAACTTCACAAATCACAAAAAGTATACTTCTACCCTTTCTACCTACTATGTCCTGTTGTCACACATCAGCTATAAGCCATACAATACATTTTTATGATTTCATTTTAAATATACAATAGTTGTTATCAAAATTTTACATACCTCATGAGTGTGCATATCTCTTATATTTACGTTCAAATGCACCATTTCTGGTTCTCTTCACTACTCTTTGGGCTTTTATTGCTACTGCTGTTCTTGAGCTGAAGCACTTGTAGCATTTCCGTATTGCGGGTATTCCAGAGATGGGGTCTCTGCCACTTCCACTTTTGAACAACATAGAATTCAAAATTGACAGGTTTTCTCTTTCAGTGCTTTACTGATGTTGTTTCATTGTCTTCTGGCCTCCTAACGAGTATTTATTCTCATCATTATTCCCCAAGATGTAATGTATCCTTTTACCCAGGATCCCTTTAAGATTTTCTCTCTCTCTTTTTTTTTTAAACAATTCTTGTTTTAAAAGGATTTTATTTATTTATTTTTAGAGAGAGGGGAAGGCAGGGAGAAACAGAGGGAAAGAAACATCAATGTGGGGTTGCCTCTCACATGCCCTGCGCTGGGGACCTGGCCCTCAACCCAGGCATGTGCCTGCCCTGACTGGGATTCGAACCGATGACCCTTTGGTTTGCAGGCCAGCGCTCAATCCACTGATCCACTCCATCCAGGATGAGATTTTCTCTTTATCTTTGGTCTTCCCCAGTTTGATTACAATCTGCCTAGATTTGGTCTTCTCTGAGCTTATCCCTCTTGACATTTATTAAGCTTCTTAGAATTTTGTTTTGATGACTTTGTCAATTTGAGGGAAAGCCCAGCCAGCAACTCTTCAAGTGTCTCTACTGCCCCCTTCTCTTCCTCTCTTCTCCTTGCAGGGTTCCGACAGCACACACATTGGATGGTTTGATATTGTTCTGTCCATCTTTGCTTCCTATTTCTGGCACCTGTACATTCTGTGTGTTTCACCTCTGACTATTCCTATGGGCCTTTTAGGAATAAAAGGCACCTGATCTGCCCTTTGCTGATTTTCCACTGTATTGAGTCTATCCCTGAGCTCATCCAGTGAATTCTCTACTTCTGATCTTACTGCTTTCATTTCCAACATTTCCACCTGGTTCTCTGCTATTGCTCCAACTCAGGTTCATTTATGTTTTTTCACCTTGCCCACTCAATGCTTTAACCTATTTATCTTGATTATCAATATGGCCTTTTTGAATAATTGCAACACCTGAATCACACCTGGATTTTCTTCTGTTGCCTCTTTCCTCTTTTGACAATGTGCCCCCGATTTTTGACTGTATGCTTGGAAATTTTGTATGAAAGGGTGGTAGAGGATGGAGCAAACACTATTTGTGCCCAAACAATGGCAGGCCCCTTGATCCATCAGTCTGGGCGCTGAGTCCACGCAGCCGCCAGTGGGAGCGGGTGTTGAGGCTCTCGCCGAGCCCGCCAGCCTCAGCCACTGCTGGCTGCAGTCAGAACGAGGGTAGGAGCAGGGCTGGGGCCTGAGCCCTGAGGATCGCGATGAGACGCTCTCGCTCTGGTTTATAGACTAATGCCATCTTATGGGTTCCCTCTTCAGTCCGCCTTCCTGCGCCCTTCACGATAGATTTTCTTCTCACACTGTTTTATCCCAGGCCTTCGGAGGGCAACTGGGGTCGCTCGGAAGCCCTGGATTTCCTCGGGGTGACTTCTCCCACTCTCTCCCCTTCCTGCACCCCCCCCCCCATCCATGGACTATCTTGGGGCTCTGGCAGCATGTCCCTGTGAACTTGGCCCTGCATGTCCATCTCCACACATTGTCAGCAGCTTCTACAATTCAGGCTGCCTTCCTCCTGTCCCCTCTCACATCAGGGTCCCCTCCTGCTGCTCCTGCCTGTGTGAATGTAGCCACAGTCTCTTGTCCCCTGGAATGAGGTCATCCCTTCCTGAATTAAGTGCATTCAGGTCTATTTGTAGTCTCAGCTCTCTGAAGTTTGTTTTTTCCCCAAGGTTTGATTTAGTAGTTCACCTGGATTATTTATGCTATCATGGTGGCATTGGGGTTGTCTCTTGATAGTCTGCAATTTAAGTCCCACCTAAACATCTTCCCTGGTGACTGCCTGCTATTTCTCCAGTGTCTGTTCTCTGAGCAGCCTCACTGCCCCTCATTACAGCACTTGCTCTGTTTTTAACCCCATGTTTCGTAACTCCCTGCCTTACCCATGGAGACGTAAAATCCTAGAGGGCAGGGATTACCTTTTATCTTTCTAATCCCAGTACCTAGCACAGTTTCCCGCACATTAAAAATGCTTCAAACAATGTTTCCACAATAAATCAGTTAATTCGCGGCACTGCCGAGTGATGGGCTTCTGTTTAAACCTCCTTGATAGCGCAGACTAACTGGGGGTTACAGGGTTGCCTCTAACAATCCCACGGCTGACCCAGCACCTCTGTGGGAGATGAAAGAAGGAGCTCGTCCCCACCACTCACAGGACAGGAGGAATACTTGCGCCAATTTACTGATCAGTACGGGCTCTGTGAAGGCACCGGGCTTCGAGTTTAGGCCGGTTTAGGAGGAGGACGGATTCTACTCCTGCTGGCTCCGTCCTAAAGCAGTCAGAATCCAAGCCTCTGGAGATAATGAGTTCACCCCGTTTCTCCAGTTGTACACTAGACTTAGATTTTTCATGACACATGCATAGAAAGGGGTGATTTATAAAATTATTTGTTGGGAATTGGTTGCCCCTGGAAAGATCATCAGTGTACCGAGCTTAAATTTCCACTGGAAGTTTGCCATCAGATGAGGGGCTGCAGCAACGCAGCCCAGCCTGCTGGCGGGTTCATGTGGCAGTGATCTCACGGTGGCGGCAGCGGCAGCGGCAGTCACGTTAGATGATTGCTTCCTGTACTTCATCCAGTCTCGGTTCATCCAAGAGACGGTGAAGGGTGTGCCCTTCTCTCAAACACGGGACTGAGAAAAGAACGAATTCTAGGCTCCCATGCATTTCTTGTGCTGAGAAGCACCCATCATAACAGAAGGAAAAACCCTGAGCCAAAAATGCCACCAAGTGCTCGTTTTCTGAGTAACCTGTGACCACTGTGACGGAGTGATCACAGAACTCTTTGTGCACACTGGGCGTGAGCACCAGATGTCACAGAGGCCAGACCCCGGGACAAGGTGGTAGGTGGTTGCAGATGGGATGCATGACAGCCCCTGTGCCAGCCCCTTCCCGCTGCCTCTCCTGAAGGGAAGTGCGAGTCGGGAGTGAGCAGGGGCTGAGGCTAATCCTCCTCCACACGCCCCGGGGCTGGGGCGCCTCAGGGCCAGTGGACCACACCCACCCACTCAGTCCCCACACCCCGTCATAAGCTCCTGAAGCGCTGAGCATTCCCCGCAAACATACACGGCAGCAGAGGACCCCAGTGCCGGAATCATAACACACCAGGGACATGGCTGGGAAGGCCCTGCCATGAGGAGAAGACAAACTCATGCCCCCACCCCCCATACCCCCGCTAATAAACACTGGGCTGCTGTAGCTCCAGCAGAATTATTTATGGGCCTGAGGTTTTGGTCATTGGAAGCAGCATGTCTGTCTCCAGGGGGATGCTTGCAGTTGCTCACTGCCACGACCCATGGCACTGCCCCAGCACCTGCGGTGCGTGGCCCCACAGTGCGCCGCTTGTGTCAGGGCCAAATGGTAGGAGAAATGGCAAAAACTCGAGGGGCCTCATTTAGTATCCCCTCCAGATGAATTTCATGCCACTCCTTGTCCAGGAAGCAGCTTGTAGTCTAAACCTGACTTTTTCATTCTAGCACAAGAGCGAAGTTCATAAAATAACCAAATCTGAAAGAGAAACACGACAGTGCCTTTAGCTGCCCCGTCCCTACCTCCGGAAACAAGAAAGAGGGCGCTGGGCAGAGTCCGTGTGTGTCTGAGTCTCCGTCCTGGCGCAGGAACATGCTAACCTGCTCCACAGAGAAATTTCAAATCATTTCCTTTTGCTCTGACTTCTTCTGAGTCTGTGGAACTTTTAACGACTCTCTCCCCCTTCCTTCCTTTATCACTGAAACTGTCTCTGGACCACACGCAGGTTTGTCTTTATTGATTATTTGTGTCCAACACCCAGGGCCACGATGCGATGTCTCCATTCCAGAAGAAACCCCACGGCAGCAGCCGAGACCGAGCACAGGGCTTCGTGTCCCTCTTGATAAAGACACGACAGGGGACGAAGGGGAGGACAAAGAATGATTTCCTGTTTGTATGTACTTAAATTGCCAACATTCAAGAGACCTGGGAGGAATGTTGGTTTTCTGCTGTGCTGTGGCGTGAACAGATGCAGCCTCTACTGAGCAGCGTTACAGCCGGAGGGAGGTCCTGGCAGCCGCATCAGATGCGCCCAGTATATGGATTAATCTGTTTTGTGAGCATGCCCACTCTCCTCCGATATTCCTTGGTGGAGCTGAGACCTCCATCAGTAGTCTAGCAGGTTGTTTTCAGATTCTTGACCCGATTCTCATTTTGTGTTTAAAAGACAGCTTATTAATAATAATAACAACAACAACTATGGACTGATCCACTGGCTGCGAGCTTTTGTGTGCCTTCTTGCTTGACCCTGAGAAACACTTGGTGACCGTCATCGCCCTGTGTCGCAGCGATGTTGCAGCAGGACAGAGAGGCTGAATAGCGCCCCCTCCTCCAGAGTGTCTGGCTTTTCTCCCAGCATGTCTCCCCATTGCTGATACCTCAAGTCAGGTTCACCTTTCACCCCACGGTACCTCACTGGGCACCTGGCTCACAGACAGTGCTCAGGCCGCATCAGTGAAGAACACATAGAGCCGGTGTTCAGTGGCCCGGCTCCGTCAGAGTCAAGGCCCATGCTGAGAAGCTTGCTGACTGACAGTTCACGTGAAAGGCTTTGAGACGCAGTGTTTGGTCTGGCCAACAATCCAGGTTACAGTGACCTTGAGTGACGTGTGGGGCAGCGGCCTCCCTGGTCTACCTGCTGCCTCCTTCCAGGGCCCAGAGCTCTGGGCCTACACATCCGTGAGGACCAAGGTCCCGCCCTCCCCACCCGCTGGGCCCTGATGCTGCAGGGAACCGTGTGGCCACTGCCCCTCTTCCTGGGCAAACACAGATATAGAGGCGCTGACGGGGGCCGTGGTCCTGCAGCCTGTTTGGTGTGATCCGGGGTCAGTTCAGGGACTATTCGCGGACCTCCAGGTCCCCACATCATCAGATCGCCCTCATCACACAAGGCCAGACGGCAAAGGGGCACAAGGAGGCAGCACACAGCATCCCAGAAGGCAGCTGGACGGCAGACGTCCTGTCTCTGCTGCAGGACCCTAAGATGCGGAAGTGACTTGGCTTCTCAGCCGAGCCCACACCTCACCTGACCTCGCCTGACCCCGCCTGGGTGGGTGCAGCTCTCTGGGAAGACACACGCCTGGCTCTGCTGTGCCCACTGCAGTTCATGTAGATCCCAAGTCGCTCTGAGGCCTCATCCACAGCGTGAGCTCTGTGTGTGCGCGTCGCCCAAAACACCTGCCCGCGTCGGCGCAAATAACCTCAGCATCTTTGTGACAGGACGGTAACTGTAAAAGTGGCCCAAGTTGCTTCCCACATGTTTCCAAGACCACAGCCATTTTCTCATGAAACTAGTGGAGCTTAAGAGCAAGCGAAACGTGGCCAGGCTCACCCACCCTTGCCAGCAGGCATCACGGGTCGCACCCCAGACGATGTGACTAACGTTCAGCAAGAAGGAAGCATGAGCAGAGCTGAGAACACCCCCAACCCCCGGGACCACCCGAGCTTCTTGCTTTGCCCGCAGTCCCACCCTCGGGGTGCAGGACAGTCCTCTGCTCCGAAGGCCACTCACCCAGCCAGCTCAGCCTGGGAACCACAGTGTAGTGGGCTGTCCTAAATAAACGTGTAATTTCCCATTTAAAAGTTCACTGTGATTTCTAATTGTCTCTTTAAAAGAGACATGCTCTTGAATGTGCTTCACACCCCAAAGTGGCACCAGGGCAGGTTTAGCATTGACATGAGGCACACTCCTACCCGAGGGCTGGCACAGGTGGTGCCCAGACCCCACCTACCCGGGATGCCTGCTGAGGGCAGGGGTGCCATCAAGGGGAGGTTTCTGGGCCATGGGACTTATGGAGTTCCCTTCAGGGCAGACCTCGGCAGCTGGAACAGCTGGTCACCCTGTGTCACCTAGTTCCAGCCAGATGCAGGGTCCCTGCTGTCCTCCCTTGCAGTTAAGCATCTGCTGCTGTCCTGGGTCCTTTCCCAAAGTATGGAACCCATGATCTGTGCTGCCTCCCAATGTCCTGTCTGCATGGTGGGCGGTGGTGCCTACAGCTCCGGGCCTGAACCATGGAGACATCATGAGGACTTGCCCCGAGGGCAGCGGGGAGCACCAAGGGGATCAGCATCAAGGGTGTCTGGGCAGCCACTGCTGGACTTGGGGCGTCGCCCTACAAGGATCCAGGGACACTACCCTGGATGTGTCCGCATCCCTTGCCGTACCACCCACCAGCCTGGGCGGAGCACAAGAGAAAAACTGAGAGATGCCACCAAAGATTTAGGAAATATTCCCCGTGTGTGCCCGCCAGAGAGCCCCGCCCCCGCAGGTAACACACAAACCTGAGCCGGCTGTCCATCCTGCTGTGTCCTGGGAAGCTCGTCTGGGGCGGTGGCCTGGGACAGGACCTCCAGGTACGGCAGGTAGCGCTCAAGGACCTTTGCCAGTGCAAGGTCGCCCTCCAGACGGTGCCTCCTTTTGTCGTCGGCACCCACCTTTAAGCTCCTGAAAAGCAAAAGAGCACATGAACCAGCGCCATATGCGCTGGCGGTTGGTCAGCCACCCAGCCCCCGCTGGACGCTGTTGCTGGGCTGTGCGACAGGCACATGGGGTAGCCTTGTTGCCCTGCTGGGACCAGGCATGTGGCCAGCAGCTCTTCCTGGCCAGGGTCCAAGTCTCTCAATGCTCCCCCATCTCTGCCAGTGGCAGCACCATTCTGTCAACGGCTGCTGGGCCACGACCTGTGGATTCATGACGGACTCGCCCGCCTCGCACCCATCGGCATCTTTGGAAAAAGGAAACAGATTCACTGCTAGAACACCAACCGTGTGCTAGTTCCCTTGTCAGTCACGGCTTAGCTAGAGGCTGCCCCGACCCCAGTCTGAGGACTGTCCCAGTTGTTGTGGATTGGGCCCTCCTGGTGTTTTTCCTTTAGCATGTATGACTGGCTGAAATTACCTTCTTTATGCAAACATGTGGTTTTTCTTGCTGGACACCCCTTCACCAGCACACAGGTTGCCAGGAAGCAGGGATCCCAGTTTTCTGCATTTTCTGTGTGTGGATCCAACCCCAGAATTTACAACAGAGGCTGACTCGCTGTAGGTGCCGAAAAAAAATGCGCGTTGACTGAATGAATGAACTTAATTCGTCCATGAAATTCTGGGTTTGTGTGGAGTTAGCTCAAAATGCTGGCATTTCCCTTTAGTAGCCTGTCAAATGACACTTTTTCTGCCACTAGGAAACACCTCTGGGAAATGTAAAAACTATTACCGCTGAAAGTGAGTTTGGGATAACAGAACTGAATATCATGGTGAAATGAAGTGATGCAAACTGTGGACTTACTTGAAAGAAAAAAGTCTCATTTCCTTTTTAAGGAAACAAATTTTGTAAATGATATGAAAGCATAGCAGTCTCTGTTCTTTCTGGCAGCCACACTCTCTGGGCAGAGGGAAGTGCACACACTTCCCCTGTCACCTCCCCGTCACCTCCCATGGGCTCTCCACAGAGTGGGCACGAAAGGCTGTGGCCAATTTCAAGATAACGAATAATTATAAGTAATTGTTCCCTGACAGTTACACAGCCTCGCATGTGGGGGCTTTGCATCCTAAATGCACTCGATCTTCATGTAAGCAAATACTGGGTTTAAACTTTGTATTTTGTGTCACCTCCCAGAAGCGCCCTTGGTGTCGAGCAAGAATCCCGACAGCCAGGAGGAGGTGCCATGCTGGGATGCCAGCGTAGGGCTTGGGGAAGTGGGTGCAGGGGCAGGACCTGGGCTCGCTTGAGGCTCCCTTCACTGCCCCCACCCCTTCTCTGTGGGTTGGCACCTGGAAAGAGTTGACTTTTGAGCAACAATTTGATTTTCACTTTTATTTACAAGAATACCAAATATGACAAAGTTCTGTGATGACTCCAGCACATGGGATGTTTTGATGGGCAGAGATGGGTGTCTTTCAGCTGCCCCAGCACAGGGCTGGCCTTGGAAAATGTGTGAATGTAGGAAATGAGGACACAGCCTTCGGGGGCTGCAGCAACCCAGCCCCTGGGAAGGTGTGGGGCTCCCCATCCGGGTCCTGTGCAATCTGGGACCTCCGGAGCCATCCCGGGTCTGTTGGACTGGTGCCTCCTTGCCACAGCAGGAAGACGCAGCCTCAGCAGGGTCTGTCCAGGGAGAGCCCTGTGGGCACTGGGGGTGGGAGGTTGTCACCTCTGAAGATGCATGCCAGCCTGAGCCCCCAGGAGGAGTCAGGGCCCCTGAGGCCTCTGTTAACTGCAACATGGGAGTCCTTCTACCTGCTCCTGCGGTCGCCCTAACCCCTCGGGCCCTACAGCGCATCCTCCTAAGACAAAGTGTCCTGTAAACTTCCTGTAGCAGCTCCAGAGTCACCATGTCTATCTCCTAAGAACCCAGCTGAGACCCAGCTCCCCGGGCACTGCTGGCTGGGGTCTGGAGCCCTGTCACCTGGGAGTCATCTGTCCAGATGCCCCAAGCAACCTCAGCCTCAGCAGTAGGCACACCACCCCTATTTTACGGTAAGGAGGCTGGGGCCTGGTGACACCGTGATGTCAACGCTGGGTGTCCCTGAAGCTGGACTTGCTTCAGGTCTGGAGTCAGGATTCATTGGCCTGCTGCAGCCTCATCGACAAGCATCTGCCTGGAGGGGCTGGTGCCAGGGGTCATGGACCAGGCAGTGAGCACCTGCAGTTACGCCAGCCTGCCCCACTGCTCGCCACCGGCCTCCTGCAGCTCAGGGACCACAACCTTTCCCTGCACGCTGACCCGGATGCAGCATTTCAGCCCAGCAGTGAGCACAGGACTTTACACGTGGGGATGCTCTTCCTTTTTGTGAATGAGGAATTTGGCAGTGACCGCGTGGTGATGTCCCCATGCCTGTGCATCTGTGTGTGTGCGCGCACCTGTCTATATGTATGTGTGTGCATGTACGAGTCTGCGTGTGTCTGCGTCTAAGTGAACATGTGTGCTTTGCACGTGCTCAGTGGCACTGGTAGTGCCAGCGCACTGCCCACTTGCTAATAGCCACATCCATATTTAGTGACCAGCAAACAACGTTTCAAGTACTTTACATCCAAACATGATGGTTAATTGCTCACATGTGGATCTTTATTGCGGTGTCAACACACGTCAGGAAACACACAGGGCTTTCACGGGCATGTGCCTTGTCAGAAATGGAGAACGGCTCCTGGCTGGTGTTCTCACACAGAAAGCCCAGTTCCCCAGGACGGGCCCCTGGGGTCAGGCACGCGGTCTGCGCACTCTTCATGGACACGGGGCTCATGAGGCGTCTTCCTGCTGCGCTTGACAAGCGCACCTAGTGGAGCCATGTTGTCTTTATTCCCAGCGCCTCTTTCAGCCCCGCCGGCTCACTCTGTGGGCACGCGGCCCAGAGCGGCCTCAGCTCTGCGCGTCTCGAGCCCTGGCTGTCATTTCTCTGACCGCTTCTAACAGATGCAATTTCATATCCTGTGTTGTGTCACTGCGGTCAATTCACTTTTCTGGTACTTTGTCCATTTTTCTCAGTAACTGCTCATCAATGCAGACGCAACCACTCCTTCTCCGCGCCTTTAAATCATCGTGTTCCTCTTCCTGCGCGCGCAGGTGGCAGCCGTCAGTGCCCATCACTATACCGAGCAACGTGGTGGCGACCAACCTGCAGACCGGAGTCTGCCTCTCCTTGGGCACGAGGCAGGCTAGAACTTTGTAAGTAGATGCTTTCTACCTCAAAAAGATCAGAAATGGTTCACCCTTAGGTCCCTTTTCCATGTGTGCTGAATGGTCTTCAGTCTCCAGAGAACATGGGATACTCTGTGCTGTCACCCCACTTGCTGGAGAAAGAAAATCCCAAATTATAAACAAAAATCTTGGCAAAGACGACACAGCGAGCCTGTTCTCATTCCTTTCCTCAGTCGTCCTAGCCTCACGTGCTGACCATTTGGGCTGTTATTTGTCACACAAAACCTCACAACCACCCTGACCCTGCGAGTCCGGTCGCCATCCTCTGTGCCATCACTGGTTCATCATGTCCAGCTGCCTCCTGGTCCTCTCGTACAGCCCTTGGGAGCTTCAGAAAAAGGGCTCCCTCGGGCTCGCAGGGCCTCAGCGTCCACTCAGCTCCCGGCTCTGCTCTCTGCACATGGTGCCCACCTTCAGTGCTTTGCCGGGTTTCCATGCGGTACCTCCTCTGGTCTGGCCCTGCGTCTCCGGGCTGCTGCCCCTCTGTTCTTTGGCCCTTGGGAGCCGCCCCGCCCATCCCCGCTCTTAGTCTCTAGCTGAAGGCTGCTGGACGTGCCACATGCTCAGGTGAATGTTCACGGAGAAGGAAGGAGAAGTGTCTGGTGCTTAAACGCTGAAGGGCCACTTAAAGACCAGTGTTAAGGGTTGAACTCATTTGGAATAGCTTGACTTTGGTTTTGGGTTACTTTTTTAACGGAAAAGGCTTACACACACCCACAGGCTATAGTGGCACATGGTTGTCAATAAGGGAGGTGTTCTGCGCACAAGGAACACGAAGACGGAGTTCCCGATGTTGGGTAATTCAGCGTGGCCGCGAGCGAGCTGGCGTGGTGAGCACGTATGCAGTGCGTGCATGGTCCCCACACGTCCCACGCGCCCTGTCCCGCAGGACTTGGAAGTGAACATGCCGGCGGCTCAGGTTGCTTCCCGTTGGACGACGTGAGCATCAGCTTTTCTGTTACTGAGGTTTTTCTAATCAAAGGTCATCGGTTTACAACAGTGTTTGAGGGAAAAAAATAAATTTTCCAAACCCAGTCTCAGGTCCTTCTCACTTTTTCTAAACACAAAGAGTACTGCACAGCGGCTCAACGCTGAGACAGCCCCAGCTGCCCACCAGGGTTTGCCTCTGGACTCCGTTACGACCTCCCTGTGGCTCAATTTGCTCCCCTGTAAGATGGGGTGACACCTCAGTAATCACCCTGCAGTGAGCAGTGGGGGTGAAATGAGATGGTGTGGAATAGATATTCAGCCTAGTATAGGTTGCTGTGTTTGGAGAATGGGAAGAGTTTTGTGATTAAATTCTGCTTTGTGCACTAAAGTGAACATAAATTCTTACTGGGAAATGAGAATTCTTGATTTCTCTGCTTTCCACCAAGGTTCTGGAGACGTGGGACTCTTCCGAGGGTCTAGGGGAGGGGCAAGGGAGGACCCAGGTGCTAGGACACAGTGGAGAAAGGAAGCGCCCCTCTTCCTCCAGGACACCTCATCTTTCTGGAACCTGCATTCCAAGGCAATGGTGGGTGCTTCGTGCCAGGACCCGGGAACCCAGCTGACTCACCTGGAGGAGTGGACAGCCCCGGGGTGCCGCAGATGGGCTCTGGGGAGGCGTGACAGCTCCTGAGCCAGCACGTGCTGGGTGTGATCATCCTGCCATGTGAAGCCTGCAGGGAGGTGGTGAAAGTTACATGTTAGCTGGGATGCTGAGCCAAAGCTCCCGCTCAGGGTCCCAGCAGCCCCCCGCCTCGCGCAGCCCGTGGCCAGGCCGCTGTCCCTGGGCTTTATGGGTAAGCCCCCTCCTTCCACGAAGTCCAGCTCTCAGAAAGTCCAGACCAGAGACATGGGAGTCCCAGAGTGAGCGTTCCAGTCAGGACAGAGGTTCTGTCCAACGGGAGGCACAAACCTTTCGCCGTGGGGAGTTCTGGCCAAGGTGCCCTGATGCCCGCTCGCCACCACCCCTGGGCAGTGCTCGCTAGGCAGCCGCACCCTGCTCGGAGCCCCGCGCCGGGAACGGAAAAAGGGGAATTGTTGCTGTGAAAGCAATTATCATGGGGCTTAATGTACTGTGTCTGGGAGCCAATTACATTATATTTATACTCAAATGTTATGACAAAGAGCCTTATTTATAACAAGGGCGAAGTGGTTATGAAGGCGAAATCCATGTGATTATGCATTAATTACATGCACTGCAGATCACATGATAATTATGCTCAGAATTACCAAATAACTCCCCAGAATAATTATTAAGCAATTTGTACATTTTAGATCTTATAGTAACACTTTAGCACTTAGAACTACCCCATGCAATTATCCATAATTATCTAATCACTAAATATCATGTAATTACAGAGATATATTTTTATGCCCTGTACAAAAACACATCAAAATCTTTGTGCCAGGACGGTTCTGTGCTGCATGAGGGCGCAAGGAGTTCCCAACTTCTGAGGACCACACATTCCGGGCAGGAGATGCAAGCTCCTTCAGGACACGCTGGAATACTTGTTTCAAATGCAAATCTAACATTTTTTAAAAATTTACAAATGACAAGAATCAAACAGTTGGACCTAACTGTTCTAACCCTCAGAGGGCTCGCTGGCATTACCCAACACGGGCACTGCTGGGAAAACTCACCCAGCTGGGCAGCTTCCAACGGCAGCCTTTCGGAACAGGACGTTTAGAGAATAAACTACTGCACGGGGACCCGGCCCCGTGGTCACTCTTGTCCTGATTTCAGGATTAAACATTCTGAATAACGAGCAAGTCTGTTCCACTTGCTAAAAGCAACTACAAAGCACCCCCACGAACTGCCTGGTGTGTGGCTGCTGTGGGCCCATCCATGACCAGGACCGCGCTCTCCGGAAAGCACAAGGGCAAAGCCTGCGAGCGCCTCGCCCTGCAGATCCAGGCAGTCGGCAGCTTTAGCCGTGCCCTTCCCCAGAGGATGGTCTCAGTGTTGCTCTCTATCTGGAAACAGGAAAAAATCAAGAGCCAAACAAAACTCTCTGTGAAAAAAAGTTTTAATTTAAATAATAGAATTTCGATACTGTTTTTTAAATCTAAGGAGCACGGAAGTCCGAGGCGTGTCAAGCCTGGGGCCTGGGCAGAGGGCTCAGTCCTTCCGGAACAAAGGCTGGTCTGTGTGAGCGGTGTGAGGGGACCCTGAGCCCTGGCCCGGGGATCTCAGTTTTCCTGGGAGGGGCAGGGACGGGGCCCTTGGTGTGAAAATAGGAAATGCATAGGTCCAGGGCTCAGAAGGCCCCTGTGTACCTCTCTCCTAGGCACATTGGAGGAGATAAACCCTGGGAAGATGGGGCCCACTTCCAGAAATGTGGAGGAGGCAGACATTTCCCTACTCCTCCCACTAAGCACAATAAAGACCCTGGAAAGTATACACTGGCGGAGGCCGTGAAAGGGGGAGAGGAGAAGGCAGCGCAGGCAGGGGCTTCGATCCACAGAACAAATGGGTTGTATTGTCTGGACTTGGCGCTGAATCAGCCGGCAACCCTGGAGCAGCGGTGGGTGCAGGCGAATCCCCAGCTCTCCAATCAGAGGGCCAGGAAAGGGCCACACAGCATGTTTCCCATGATGGAGCTCCACTCCTGCCCAACACCCTGGAGAAAGCACAGGCTCGCCCGTGCAAGCCCAACAAGGCCAAGAGGGCTACTGGGCGTCCTTCCTCAAGGGCTGTGAGGGGGCCCCCGACCACCTGGGACCCTGCCAGTGTGCTGAGCGGGCCAGCCTTCCATCCTGGCTGGGTGGCAACTGCCCAACCCCACCGCTGTGTTGGGGCAGAGCACGCGGGGTGTTGAAACCCCGCACAGCCCCTGCCCAGCAGTAAGGACAAGAGCCCGCTACTCGGGTGTCAGTGGAGGTCTACTGGGGGACCCGGATGTATACCCCCACTGGTCAGGAACAGAGAGGCATCCCCATCCCAGCAGAGGGGTGCCAGGAAAAACCAGTTAAAATACAAGGCTTAAGTGAGATCCAGAGTCTCGTGATATAACACAGAAATGCCCAGGTTTCAACAGAAAATCACTTTTCATCCCCAGAACCAGGAAGATCTCAAGCTGAATGAGAAAAGACAATCAGGAGCCGCCAACAGAGGGGCGATGGGGACATCAGCACCCCTGACAAAGACTGCAGTGCAGCCTTGGCAGGAATCCTTCAGCGAACAAGTATGGGCTCAGCTGAAACAGACAAAATAGGGAATCCTGGCAAAGAAATAAACATACAAAGAACCAAATGCAAATATTATAATGAAATGTAAACAGCTGAGTGGACGCCATGGAAGGATGGAGGGCGGAGGGAAGGCTCCATGAGCTGGAGCAGAGAGACACAGAAGGCACCAAACTCCAGCAAGGCGAGAAAATCACCTGGAAAACAATGTGGGGCTGCAGTCAAAGATCTAGCACTGAAGCCATCCGAGCCCCAGGGGAGAGGTGGAAGAGGGCAGGGGCGAAAAGGTGCTTTAAAAAAAAGGAACGGGTGAAACCTTTCAATTTTGGCAAGAGATCGAAACCTAAAGATTTCAGAAGCGGAGCAGCCCAAACAGGACAAACCCAAATCTCCTCCAAGATACATGATAATTAAACTTCTGAGAGGTAAACGCAAAGAAAAAGTCTTGGGAGCATCTTGAAATAATGGTACCTCACATACGAGGGAAGCAATTCCAGGGACAGAGGGTTGAACGTAAGCAACCGCAGCGGCCACAGGAAGGTGCGCGGTGCGCCTGGTGCTGAGGAAAAGGGCCGTCAGCCCAGAGTCCTGAAAGCCCCCCGACCCAGACACCCCGGGAAAACGGCTCTAAGGAGCGAAAGCAAATCGAGACAGTCTCAGATAAGGGGGGGAAACGAGAGCTTGTTTTTAACAGCAGACCTACCCTAAAAGAATTGCTAAAAGAGCTTCTCCAGATGCGCAGGCAATGATAAAGGCAGTGGCCTGGGAACAGCAGGAAGGAAGGTGAAGGTCTGGGTGAATATAATAAGCTTTTTGCTCTGGAGTTTTCTACGTTTTGTTGGATGGTTAAAGCAAACATGATAATACCGTCTGATGTGCTTCTAAACATATGCCAAGAAAATATTTAAAATGATTATAAGAGATAATGGGGAAGAGCCACGGAGGGAGGCAGGTGTCCTACAGCACACGGACAGTAAACGGCAGCACGCATGTGAGATGGAGCATCCAGGCCAAACACTGCGCTGGCCAGCAAGAGAGCCACTCAAAATGCTGCACGTACATCAGAATGGACGGCTGAAGTGTCCACATGACCTAAAGGAAGGCAGGGGAGAAACAGAACAAAGAAAGAACAAAAGATAAAATGGGAAATGCCAGCCTTATGATAGCAAAAATTACCTTAGATGTAAATGGGCTAAACACATCGAGGAAGACAGATGTTGACAAGAAGGAATTATAAATGCACAACTCAACTATATGCTGTTCATAAAAAATTTACTTCGACTGTAACACCACAGGCAGGCTGAGAGTAAAAGGGTCAGAAAAGATATGTCGTTAAGTAAAAGAAAGTAGCATTGGCTACATCTCTATTGGCTAATAGACATGTTTAGTCTTCAGAACAAACAGAACTGCCAAGGACAGAGAGATACGCAATGATCAAAGGGCCAACCCACTATTACAGTCTATGCCCTGGGCAGCAGAGCTGCAGATGTGGGAAGTGTGAACTGGTGGCACGAAAAGGGCAAGTGGACAAGACCATGAGCATAGCTGGGGACTTCAGCACCACGTTAAAAACTGAACAAGGAAGAGAAAATGCCCCAGCTAGAGAGAAGTTCAGCGGGGCCGTCAGTGTCTACAGAACTGTCCACCCAGGAAGAGCAGCACACACCCCCATCCCCGTCAGGGGCCCACAGGTCACTGATGAGGTGGGCCACATCCACGGTTGTAAAACAGATTCAGCAAAATGAAAAGAATCAAAATTACTCAGAGGACCTGATCCAATTACAATGGAGTCAAACTAGACATTAACAACATAAATACAAGAAAATCCCCAAACAGTTGGAAATTAAGCAACACACTTCTGAATAATCTAGGGTCAAGAAAATCCAGAGGATAAAACACATTAAATTGAGTGCCAATGAAAATTCAACAGATCAGCCCTGGCCAGGGAGCTCAGTGGGTTGGAGCTTTGTCTGTTCATGCATCAAAGGGTTGTGGGTTCAATTCCCAGTCAGGGCACATGCCTGGGTTGAAGGTTTGGTCCCTAGTCGACACGCGTATGAGAAGCAGCCAATTGACGTTTTTCTCTGACATCAACGTTTCTTTCCCTCTCTTTCTCCCTCTCTTCCCTCTCCCTAAAATCAATAATCATGTCCTTGGGTGAAAATTAAAAAGAGAGAGAGAGAGAGAAGAAAGAAAAGAAAATACAACAGAATCAGGCTTTGCTGGAACAGTTAAAGCTGCTCTGAGTGAAATTTTACTACCAAATGCTTACATTAGACAAAGTCTCAAATCAATCATCTAAATTCCCACATGAAAAAGCTGGGGAAAAAAGAGCAAACGAAACCCAAAGCAAGTTGAAGGAAGAAAATAATAAAGAGCAGAATGAAATAAAATTGAAATCAGAAAAAACTAAAGTCAGTAAAAACGAAGGCTAGTTCTCTGAAAAGATTAGTAAAATCGACAATTCCCCAGCAAGACTGACACTATCAGTAATAAAACGGGGATATCAGAACAGAGCCTGAAGACCCCAGGGAACGGACACATGCAGAAACGCAGCAGCTTCGGAAAACAGACCCACTTCTCAGCAACAGACTATGCTGCCCGCCCGCAGGAAAGTGCTCATTCCGTAGCCCCATAACTACTAAGAAGACTCAATTCATATTTAAAAACATCCCCCTGAAGAAATCTCCAGACCCATATGATTTCACTGGAGGATTCTACCAAACATTTAAGGGAGAATTAACATGAATTCTACACAACATCTTCCAGAAAATAGAAGAAGAAATAGTTTTAATTTTAAGTAGCTAATGTTAACCTGATACCAAAAGCAGATAAAGACAGTACCAAAAAAAGAAATGTACAGAACCTCCCTCATGAATATAGACATAAAAATCCTTAAGTAAACATTAGCACATAAAATCCAGCAATATATGAAAATAATAACATATTAGGGGATTTATCACAGGGATGTAGGGCTGAGTAAATGTTCTAAAATCAGTCAATGCAATCCACTGTACTGATGCACTAAAGAAGAAAAAAATCACATGATCAGACCAATGCAAAAAATGTATTTGAAAAAAATTCAACACCCATTCATGATGGAAAGCCCCAGAAAAACAGGAACTGGGTGGAACTCTGCCAGTTCGATAATGGGCACCCACACAGGCTTCCAGCTAACACACGTGAGGTGAGAATCTAGCTGTTCCCCACTCAAGATGCAAATAAGGCAGGGATGTGGACGGAGCCGTACGCTGCGACCGGTGCGGCGGGAGGATGAGGAGCTGAGAGGCGTGCAGGCAAGAAAGAAGAGGTCAGCCCGCATTGCTTCCAGACGGCACAGGTCCCTGCACGGAAAACCCCAGCCAATCTACTGCAAAACTCCTACCACTAATAAATTATTTTTCTATGTACTAGCTGTGAACTCACTGACCCCGAAATTAAAATAAAATACTACTTGCCCTCACTCAAGAAATTAAATACTTAAGGGTAAGTCTAACACCACATGGACAGGACTTGTAAGCTACAAGCCACACAATGTTGATGAAAGAAATCAAAGATCTAAATAAGTGACAGACATAATGTGTTCCTAAATCAGAAGTCCCAACATAAGATTGATGTAAGTTTACTCCAAATTAAATTAATATCCACGTTTAACACAATTCCTATCAAAATCCCAGCAAGATTCGTCACAACTTAATGGTTGAAAAATTGCCTTTTCAACAAATGATGCTGCAGCAATCAAACATCCGTACGTAAAACAGGAACCTTGGCTCTAAGTCTGGCAATTTATACACACACACACACACACACACGCACACACACACACACGGCCCAACGGGATCGTAGAGGTAAGTGAAAAAAGTAAAACAAGGACAATTTTAGGGGGGAAAAACAACAGAAAATCTTTGGGACCTTGTATGAACCAGTTCTCAGGCTACGCACCAAACATCATCCAAAAAAAGAGAAAAACTGGGCCTCATAAAAATTAAAAGCCTGTTCCACAGGAGCCCCTGTTAAGGAGATGAGAAGACAGAATGGGAGGAAATGCTTCCAGCCGCAGAGCCAGCAAGCGATAGTGTCTGAAACATAGAATTCTCAAAAGTACGCATTAAAAATATCCAACTAGAAAATGGGCAAAAGACATGAAGAGACATTTCACCCAAGAGGACATCCAGGTGGTCAATGTCACTGGCCACCAGGAAACGGCAGCTCGGCCCACGATGAGACACAACAATGCACCCGTCGGGGGGCTGAGCTAAGGAGCAGCCACCACCCCAAGGAAGCCCCAGTGCCGCCCTGCGAAGGCCGGCGTTTTCCGCGTGCAGTGGGCAGCTCTAAAAACTTTCTAAGTGCAACAGAAATATCCTTGTCATAGAAAGATGATAAAAATAACAACACGAACACCGTGAGATCATCAGCAGCGTCTGCCCACTGAGCCTTAGCCTTGAGCCTCGTGCCGGTCCAGCACTTCCTGTCTCAACCCATAGGTCTGTGAGTGAGGAACTGAAGACAGTAGAGGAGTGAAAAGCAGTCGTTCAAGTTGTAGGAGTCTGTTACAGAGATAATAAGGTTGTGAAAATGCAAAGACTGACAGTGGAGATGGTTTGAGAGGTGATTCAGAAGCGGAACTGATAAGCACTGATGTGTTCCATTTGGGAGAAAAGGAGAAAGAGGGGTTTAAGGCTGAGGACGCAGTGCGCTGGCTGTGTCCCTGGAAACAGGGAATGGAGCCGATCAACAAGCGTGAAGAGGGTGGCAGGTGAGAAGGACAGGCAGGCTGCTGAGACAGAAAACAGGAGGTAGATGAAGACTTGGCAAAGGTTGTGGGGGCCATGATGCATGAGCCAAGGACAAACAAAACAAACACAGAAAGTGCCAGAGACACAGGGCCAGTAAGACCCAGGCGTCCAACTCTCCCTGGGGCGGGCGAAGATAAGACACCCACTCCACAGTGAGGCCCAGCGACACAGGCAGAATCTCACAGAGCACTGCTTTCCTCGCCATGTGTGCACCTGTCATAGGACTTTACTCGACTGACTTGCTTCTATTTCACTTTCTAAACTCGGTCCTGATCCTTAGTGGCTCCTTGCTCACGGTTTGAGAAACACTGCCTCTGGGGATGCCCATGTGAAGGGATGGTGTCAGGCTGAAGAGCTCCGGGGCAGAGCGGCACAGCCAGTGACTCGTCACCCCGTGCACGAGGGGAAATAGAGGCAGGACACTGTTAAGAGAGTAGGATGTGAGACAGCAGACAGGAGAAACTCTGTCTGGGCGCTGAGGTAGGACGGGAGAAGGCTCTGGAAAACCCTGCCAGAGTGACGAGAAGAGGTCTGGACAGAGGGGAGCCAGAAATAAAGACAAGACAGGAGGGTGCTGGGGGCCAGGAGGAGAGGGGCCCAAGGCTGAGGGACGTCTCAGCCAGACAGTGAGACTAGATCAGAGGGGTCAGCGGGGGCTGCACTCCCTGTCTCACCTAGAGCAGGCCGAGTGAGGGTCCAGCCCTGGCCTGGTCACTGAGCCCAGTGTCCAGACGTGGGCGCTGGAGTTGGGCGCTGGCCCCAGCAGGCTCAGCTCTGGTTCAGTCCTGGAAGGATTCACAGCATTGCCGTAAAGTATGAAGGCTTCTCTGTGCGTCAGAAACCCGTATGTCCCAGACTTTCAAAGACGGTGCCTTTGTTGAGGATAGTTTCCTCTGCCTCTTTGGAAAATGTTTTCAAAGATAGTTTATAAAAGCACAAGAACCTAGTCTTATCATTGCATATTCGCACTCCATTTTCACTTTGAAAACAGTGTGATAATCAACTTATTCATTGACTTGGTTGTAAATCTCTTATTTATTTCACCTGGAACCAAACAACTTTACATGCTTGCCCACAAACCCACCCTCCAGGAGCTGATATTCATGGTTACTGGGAATATTTGGAGATGCTTTATACCACGTTGGTAAAGGAAGACCCCAGAAGAATTCAAATGTTTTGAGCGACTGCAGACATCTTCCCCATGTGAATGATCTGAAAGGAAAAATATTTACACTGATACATTCCACACGCTGGTGTGCTTGTTGTAAAACGCCCAGGGCACCCATTCGGCTGTAAGATGCAGTTTATAAAGAGTGGAACAGCTGTGGTCCGCACCCCAAAAACCCAGTCAGCATTGCATGGGGGGCATCACAGACGAGCTCTGACCTTCCTGCTGTGCACCTGTCATCCACGGACATCTTATTCTATACCACCTGTAAACTTGACCATCAATGAAATGAAACATGAACCCATTTATCATTGCAGAAAGTACATTATTTGAATATTTTTATCTGACCGTTGAGTTCATGGTTGAGAACAAATGGGACGTGAAATTCGTGTTGGTGTCCTTGGCAGCAGAGCCAATTCCACCATCAGTGTTATTAGTGAACGTTAAGACGCGCACTTTACTTAAAAAAGAAAAATGGAAACAAAGCATAGGATAACTGAACTTGGTTTCCATCGGGGGGGTGTGTGGGGTGTGTGTGACCCCACACCTTTCTCCATGTGGTTCCCCTGCCATATGCATTCTTCTCCGGTAACTACCCCTGTGAGTTTCAAGGGACTGAAAAGCATCTAGGGCCAGTCTGGCTTCTTTAATGCCACACTTTGCTTCTTTGCCTCCTGGGCATACAAACATAGCACTTGACACAGGGCTAGAATCTGCCAAATACTTGAAATAAGTTGATAAAGCAGAGGGAGTTACAAACATTAGGCATTCAGTTTCCTGATCTGTGAAGCCATGACTGTGAAGATAGGCTTCCTGCTCTCATTATTTTCTTCTGATGGAGAGAGGCTCACTAAATATAAACACACAATTTAGCAAGGAGCAACTGAAGGTCCCTTGAAGAGGTGATAACACCAGGGGCCCAGTGACAGAGGGCGGCAGGACAAAGGCAGGGCCCCTGCGCCCTGGCCACAGGCTGCCTTGCATCCCCTTGGGGCTGTGCTGGGGAGCGGGGGCAGGGAGCCACGCAGGCTGACACCTGAGACCTCGGCCTGTCCGGGCCGGCCCGGTTGCTGTGTGATGTGTCACATTGGTCCCCACCAATGCCACAGGCCTGACCACCTTCTCTGCAGTGAGTCACAGAGCAGGTGGTCCTCCTGGGACTTGTCCAAATAGCAGGGTGGTGTAGAGGCTTCATGAGGGACATTTGTGGGCCGGTCCCCTGGGCTTCCCAAGTTGCCGTCCCTACGAGAGGGAGTAGGTGGCTCCTCTGCTGGAGCCACACAAACACGGCACTGCCCAGACTCGGGCCTGGCTCCTGGCACAGCCGGCCAAGGGCTCCGGACATGATGATCCCTCCACCTCCACCTTGCTGTCCTGCGGTGCTTCGTTTCAGTCTGAAGGCCTGGCTGCTCCTGGTGGAGGCAGTGCCTGGCCCTCTGGTGCCCTGAGCTGCAAATTGTTCACGCCTCCCTTTACTCTCAGAATGTGCCGGAAGGATGTGTGATCGTCTGCCTCCCCGTTTTCACAGCCGTCAGGTCAACATGGAGCGTCACAGTCTTTTGGTTGCTGTCCACGCTCCCTGGCCACCATGCTCATTCTCGGCTCAGGCGTCCATCTGCAGAGCTCAAGGAAGTGCCAAATGATGCCCGCGTCACTTCATACTCCTCCCAGGGACTGCGGTTTAATGCCTGGGCAGCCGCACAAAATAAAATTTCTGTGACCAGGTGACAGCTGCATTTCACACCTCTGGGTGTAGCAGAGATGAGGCGCCAGGTGTTTCCTGCACGAGGAGAGCGGGTCTTGCATCTCCACACCCTTGGGATGGTGCCTCACAAATGCTGGTCCCTGAGGAGGTGTGTGACAGGCACTGGCATCTGTCACAGGGAGTTAGTCCTGGGTGCAAGTACCTGCAGTTCTAAACAGCAAGGGACAGTGGTCCTCATGGCTCAGACTTCCTCGTTCAAGGTGAGATCTGCACCCAGCTCTCACCATCTGAACATTCAGGGTGCTGGACGGTGCTCAGGTTCACATGCACATTTGGGGGGACTAACGGTCTAGCAGTTCCTTTCTTAGAGGCTGCTTTCCTGTCTCCGATGGATGCGAGGAAGCTGGTTTGTGAAGACTCACTTTCTCCCTCCTATGAATAGGTCACAGAAAAATGACTGAGGGGGAGTCACAAGAACATAAAACCAGCACATCAGCCTCCTAAATCCATAGGAGGAGGGGGGCAGAGAGGGAAAGAACGGTATTCAGTATTTTCTAATAAAGGCCCACTCTGCAGCTCCTTCATCTCCGCCCACCAGATCTTAATATTCAGTCACATACTGATTCAGCGGGGACGCACACTTTTCTAACAGCAAAAGGGAGAAAACCATTAAATGACTAAGATCAAATTCTTATCCTCCAACGCTCGTGAACAGGAGCCGGAAGTGCTAGCTGTGACTGGGGGTCAGGCAGAGGCTGTGGTGAGTCCTATTTCACTTAGTTTAGAAACCCAGGGACCCTAAAGCGTGTCGGTGCCGGGGCGGGGCTCAGCCTCCCGGGTGGGCACCCTCAGCCCAGAACCCCTGGGAGCGGGGCCCCTCTGTGAGGACCAGCTCAATGAGGGGAGACTTCAGAGATTCCCCAATCAGCAGGTGGACTTTCCCCCATTTTGGGAACTTTTCCTTTCATAACAGATTTGCTGACAGTCTCCACCATCTAATTCAAATCTTTCACTTTCCTGATAGACTGCAAAGCACACATCATCCACCCCGCCTAGGCCCGGATGAGTCTGCTTCCTGGCACTTCACTCCCTTGCCTTGGGTGCCTCAGAAGGAAGAAATGCCCTGCCCACCCTCTCATTTCCTTCCTGGGCCTTGTGATTGATTCTAAAATTAAGATGTGATGGCTCGTGTTCCCCTGACAAGACGTCAGAGCTTTGGGGTCCCCCCAAATGCCTACTAAGTAAGAGCATATTTGGGGGCATTATTTTCTAAAGTAAAGCAAATAATAAGCAGGGCTCCGACATCCCTAAAAATGCACGACTGCCCAGGAGAGGAGAGACTGTGCTACTGAAGCAACACTGACATCTGAACTCTGCTTCCAAACTTGGACACAGGTGTGGTTTCAACCAGGAGCCACGTTTCCACAAAAGTAGCTTTGCTTTTGTTGTCAGAGCACGTTTGCTCGGTTTTGCTGCTGTTTGTTTCCAATTTCTTTTTTCTCTTTATTTATTGATTTTACAGAGAGATAGAGAAACATCAATTTGTTGTTCCACTTATTCATGTGCTCACGGGTTGCTCCTTGTATGTGCCCTGACTGGGGATAGAACCCACAACCTTGATGTATCAGGACAATGCTCTGACCAACTAAGCCACCCAGCCAGGGCTTGTTTCCAATCTTAATGGAATCTGTTTGGCCCGAATTGCACCCAAATGGCTCCTGACTAGCCCACAGGACCCCCTAGTGTGTGATGTCCACCCGTTGAGGGCCAGGGCTGCAGAGTCCCCACACAGGCTCCTGTCCTCACTCCTCTGTCTACTGTCACCTCTGTCCACCTGGGCACATACCCCCACCTCTCAGTGCAGGGCCACCTGTTCAGAAAGAGCAGAATTCAGACAGATGGCAGCAAACCGAGATTCCGAAGGTGAGAGTTGTATAAAGATGAAAATCGGGGACTAAAGGGAGGGAGCACACCCAGCAGCACCACTCCTTCTGGAGATCGAAGCCTGGGACCCAGAAAGCTGGTGCTGGAAACTTCCAGCCTAACAGTGTGGACGCTCTCACTCAGACCTCAGCCTCTAATTGGAGCAGACACATCAGGAGTGAGCGAAGAAAGAGCAAAGGAAGTCTCTTCTTTCTCAAAACTGACCTGAGCGAGCAGAGCACGCCATCCGCGTGCACACAGGCTGCATCTCAGGGTGAAGGGTTCCCTAGGAGCCCAGCACCCTGGACCTCGTGGCGTAAGAAGTCCCAGTCACAGCAGTGAGAGAAAAAGGTCTGAACTCACTTGTCTGACTTCAGAAGAAACACTCAGTCCAGAGATGGTGTCTCATGTTTCCTAGGTTGTTCTGGGAGCCCAGACGTGGTCACAGGCACATTCTACCCCAGGGGGCTTTGGGGGTTCAGCTGAGGGGCCTCAGGGGCTCCAGGAGGCCCATTCAGGGGACATGGACACCCCTCCACACAGGGAGCGGCTCCACCCCTGAGGAGCAGCAGCCACCTAATTCTAGGACTAAGTGCCACCGAGTCCTGAGGGAGTGGCCTCCACTCTGGCCTAAGTATGACTGGACCTGAGCTCCTCAAAGGGACTTCAAGGCAGGAATAGCAACTAAAAAGTGACCAAGCTAAGGCATCGCACTGAAGTTTATGGCTCAAGTGTCCCCCCAGCTCACCTTGTCTGTATTTACAAACACACAGGAGACGAATGGAGCTGTCACAGGACTTCCTGAGTCTGCTGTGAGCGTTAAACAAGGCAAAACTCGTGACAGGTCTGTTGTATCGCTTGAGGTATCCATGGAAACTGTAACATGTGACAGGAGGTCTGACTGACGTGCAAATGCTGATTCAAAGGAGTGAAAACAGAGCCCGTGGTCCCAGCCACTGTCACACGTCCTGGGGCCAAGTGGCGACAAGCTCTTGGCCTTGTGCTCCACGGGAACATCGCTTCTTAGTGAGTTCGGTTGACGGGAATGAAACCCCTTCACCTGACCAGGAACGCGTGGCAGGGGTTGCTCATTAGACTCAGGAGACGCCTCCCTCCGAAGAGAGGGTGTGCCCCCACCAAGGTAAAACAGAGAACTTCCATCTGAGCAGATCCCTTGAAATAGAAATAAATCTCCTTGTAAAGAGTAGGACTAGCCCCCATCTTACCAATTACCTGGGCTGAGAGAGCTTTTTTTTTTTTTAAAGATTTTATTTATTTATTTTTAGAGAGAGGGGAAGGGAGGGAGAAAGAGAGGGAGAGAAACATCAATGTGTGGTTGCTTCTCGACTGCCCCCTGCTGGGGACCTGGCCCACAACCCGGGCATGTGCCCTGACTGGGGAATCAAACTGGCGACCCTTTGGCTCACAGGCCAGCACCCAATCCACTGAGCTATACCAGCCTGGATATCTTTTCAGACTGGACTTATCTGGCTGGCTGCAAGTGGAACACTGCACAACCGAGTGAGGCCTCTTATAAGCTGCAAATTAGACCAACAGCCCACACGGCTGCTGTGACAACTGACAGCACAGAACACGAAGCAGCTGGCAAAGGGTAGAGCACAGTCATTACTGTCACCCACCTGGAGCCATGATCGCCCCCTACTGGGCACCCACCCGAGCTACCTGTGAAAGGACTGTGCTGGAAAGCATTTTTTTAATTTACAAGGGACTTGGGGCCATGTCGCTAGAAGCAAAAGTCGAAAATGTGGTTCACACTCCTCCTAGGTGTCTCCTGAGAAAGAAGCAGAGCCGCCACCTCTCTGACAGCCAGAACCAACACCCGCAGGCCTCAGAGACACACAGCAGTGGGAGCAGGGGGACCACAGCAGACAAGGACACGCCTTCCCATGGCGGGGTGCAGGCCCAGGGCCGGGCTTCTGCTCTCTCCAGAGAACCCAGGGAGGTTTCTACTTAATCCTGATTTTCCATGTTTGCAAGGAAAACACTGTGTAAGATGCAACAAAATAAAACAAAATACGAATGTGCATACATCCACACATACACACACGTGCACATCTACACACACATGCCCACACATGTATATATCCACACATTCATCTGCACACACGTGCGTATCCACACGTGTTCTCACACGTGTGCGCCCACACATTCACACACACATGCACACCACCTGTGAGGTCAGTTGGCCTGAGGCCTTCAGTTTGTGACTTATACAACACACACAAATGCTCACGCAACCACACAGAACCAACAAGAGAAAGAGTCTTATAGAAAAACAGTAATTTTAAAGAGAGTTTTATTTTCTATGATGAATCTAAATCTAAATTCTCAGTTTTTGCCCTGTTGGCTATTTTTTGATGTGACACAAAACACCTTTAATTTCTGAGCCACAGTCCTGATGTTTTCTGTCAAATCGAATCAGCTAATGTTTAACACTGTTGTTTACTATTATTTTGTCATTTTTCAACCAGTTATAAATTTTCCTCCCCAACTGTGTTGTTATGAAAGACTATTTCAGTTACCTTGCTCTCTGGCAGGAAAAAAATTAGCAATTCACCGGTTCTTAAAGTGCTTGCGGGAAATTTTTCTAAGAGAAGAAAAGGCAGAACCACTGACAGGGACTTGAATACGTGTTGACATGGATAGAACAAGTACAGAGATGAAAGTGCTATTGAAATCCTGGTGGGAACAGTATAAAAATAGAGTTTAGGAGACAACTGCACGTCTAGGCTGAATAAAAACCCTAACACATACATAAGGTAACGAGGCCCGCGTGGTGTGGTGCGCCGTGAGCACACCTGCAGGAGAGCAGAGACCACAGCAGCTGAGACTCGGCCTCAGTGTCCTCCCGGGACCCAGCGGTCAGCCGTCTCTGAGCTGGAAAAAGTGCTGCTTCTTCAGCATCACCTCCACGTGCAACCACCTGCAGGCGTGCGTGAACTCAGACCAGTCTCGACCGGCAGGTTCGCTTGTGGATCCAGGATGCACGGGCAGAACAGCAGAGACCTGGGACCTGCAGTTCCTTGTTTGAGCTACGTACCCAGGACCCCATTAGCACGTGTACAGGATGGGAGCCCAGGGGAAGGGTGAGAAAGCGTGTGCCACCCACGGCAAACTGGGCCACATCACACCCAGTGCCTGGTCTTCTGGTTGCCTTCCATGACACTATTGTTTCACTAAAAATAAAGGCTTGGTGGGAAGCAAAGGTCCCTCTGTCATTTGCCTGAGCAGACGGCCTCCCTGGTTGCCATGGCGACCCAGCATTCCTAGCTCTCAGCGTGGGTGGGAAACCGTAACAGAGGCCCTGCAGGCTCACAGGCCTCACCTCCACTGCACAGCCAGAGCTGGGACTGGACTCTTCGCAGAGCTATGTAGACAGGTCTCTGGTTCCAATTCCAATTACTTGGAGGAGACAGGAAACCCTCCCAGCACCTCTGCGTGGTGAGTGGTGTGCCACTTGGACAGTGCAGAGATGCAGACTTGAGCACATCACTATTAAATTATCTGTGTTGTTGGCTGTTGCCCCAGACCCTGGAGCTGCGTCCTCTTTGCTCCCTGGCCTCCCCTCGGCCCTGGTCGCCATGGGCAAATAAGAGACACATCCCCCAGCAATCGCGCTCTTAACAGCAAGCCCTGTCACCTGCCCATCTCCAGGAACCGGGTAGCACAGCACAATACAGTGTGACTGCCATGGCCAAGGACTGGACAGCAAATCAGATCAAGTGCCAACTGCAACACGGCACAGCAGGTCCCCAAGGAAAAGGGACGCGATTAACGAGAAGGGATAGGATTTGTCCTCTTTCCAACTCCCAACCACCTGAGCACAGTCTGCGTGTCCTGGTGGTGGCACTGATTAAAAAGCTAGAACATACGAGGGGGACCTAAACCCCTCTGAATTTATTTATAAAATATTATGTATTTATCCTTACATGTTTAAACTTTAGTCACCTCCAAAGTACTCTATTTGATGCAAGACACCTGTTGAGACGATCTTTCCACTGCTCAGAACATTTTGAAGTCATTGATTCTGATGCCTTTTAGTACTTCTGCCATTTTTTGTTTCACCTCTTCCATATCGGCAAAATGTTTCCCTTTGAGGACTTTTTTCATCCAGGGAAACAAAAGAAAGGCACTCAGGGTGAGATCAGGTGAAGAGGGAGAATGGGGCATGGGGGTCATGCCATCTTCAAAAACTGCTGAACACTCAGTATGGTGTGGGCAGGGTGCATTTGTAAATCACCCATCATGAAATGAGCAAACGCAGTGGAAGAGTCTTCAAAAAAATTTCGCTGAAGCTGAACGCAGCCTCTCACAACACCACCAGTTGGTGCACTGATCCAGATGGGTTCCTAGAACACTCACCAGGCAGGGGAAGGCTGTCCTACAAGGGGTTTGTTCTCCAAATGATAATTCCGTGGTTTTGGGGGGTCATCCCTTGTAAGCTCCCTCAGCCAAATTGGCACAGTTTTCTTGGGGAAGATCTGACTGTTCTCCCTGAACTTGGCCTAGGTATGTAAGAATCAACTGATCCAAAACCTCTCTCCGCCTCATGAACCCAGGAATCAGACACAAAGGCACAGTTTCCTGGAACAGGACTTACCTGTCCAGATCAAACTGAAGCAGAATTATTCTCTTTTTCCCCTCAGTACTTTAGGTGTGTGTTAAGTACAAATACTGGGAGAATTTAAAATAAATGTGAGTCTTTGCTTCCAATAAACTGACTGGAGCTCACAGATGTGTCTCCAGGTTCACTTTCTAGATGACCTGAGCCCAGACATGCAATGGAAGCTGCCCTGCATGGAGCCAGTGACCAGGCAAGGGCCCGGTCACTGCAGCTGCGTCTGGTTGGTTAGTTGGTTTTTAACCTGTTCCTCTCACAAGACAATAAAACCATGGGGTTCTTTTAGGTTGAACTTCCCGGAAAGGGTCCAGAGGTGCTCCAAAAGAAAGAGGTCCTGGCCCCACTCTACCAGGTCCTGGTGCTTACGGGTATGCATGTTGCTTTTACAAGGAACCCTGCACGAAACCAAATGTCACCTGAAACTGGGCACGTGGGGGTGGCTGGCCCTGCCTAGTCTGCCTCCAGTGGGAGGGTGCCTGCCAACAGAGCAAACGGGAAGAACAAGATGTGGCTCCCCTGGGCATCAGGGTGTCCAGCATGAAAAGACACCAGAGAGCAGGAGGACACTGAAAGAGATGAGCCTGTCAAGTCTTGTCCTGTGCAGCACTGGCTCAGTCGTCAGAATCGAGGGGGACAAACGCGTGCACTCAGGATGGGGGTATGGACCACAGGGTTTGCACCTCTGCAGAGCCCGTCCTGCTCTGTCCAGAGGTTCCACCCAGGCTCCCTCTGGGACAGCATCCTTGCAGCAAAGGGGTGACCTCAGCCACTGACCCCCACTAGGGTGCAGGCACACTCCTCTCTGGGCTCCCGTAGCTCATCAGAGGAGCCCCGGATCCAATCCGGATGTCTGTGCTCAGGACAGTCAGTATACTCCCCTCCCCGTCCCCCTGCCCCTCCCCCTCCTGCCTGGCACTGTCATCAGCACCATCTCTGGGCTTCTCTGAACCTGGAATGGCCTTTTCCCCAAGAATTCTCCTCCAAGGAAGCACCATTTCCCCGGGAGGCTCTCAGGTTTCACCGTGATGCTCCTGCCACAGTTCTCAGTAGCCCATCACAACCAGCAGAGAACGCAATCATGAAAGTCACCCTCAGTTTGGCTGAGACATGCCGTTTCTCTGAGCCTATACCATGTGACCACACAATGCCACAGGCTGGTGATGCTGACATCAGCTATAACCGAGGGTCCCCAAGGCAGCTGCTCTCTAGGAATGAATATAAAGTATTTCTCCCACTTGCAACATGTTGGATGTGTGTCGCCTTCCCAAGCACAGGTGGCCGCACCGTCTGTGCCTGGACGTGCATACTGCCTGAACCAGAAGTAGTCCTGAAATGCAAATGAACGTATCGACCTCACTCCTGAGAAAGTAGCTCTAGATCAATGACATGACTGAAACCCGCTTTCCTTGGCAGAGTTTCTGAACGCAGAACAACCGTAAGTGATTCCTGAGTGCAGTTGATGTGTGCGATGACCAGGGATGTTTCCCAGGGGCCAGGGCACCCAGGGCTCTCGGGTTGTGTTAATCTGTGACCCCCTCCTCAACAGCGTCCTTAGGAAATGCTGCTTCTCCCTGGGTGAGAAGGCTCGGGCTCCTTTACATAAACCATAACCCTTCTGTGAGAGCCCACACGACAGGTCTGTCCAGGAGCTGAACAGCAGAGACTAGTGTGCCCGTGAGGACCAGCAGTGTCCCTGCTTCTCGGGTGCGTTTCCCTTGTCTAATGCTGATGACCAGCCCCCCAGGATGGGGACTGACAGCAAAGTCCACTTGTCCTCGCGGCTCTGTGTTGGCGGTGGGAGGTTCTGCCGCCCTCCTGGCTTCATTCCTGTGGCCTCAGCCAGCTGATGACTCATGGGACCAGGGGTCCATGGTGACCTCCCTCCTGTGTGCAGAAGCTTGAGCCTGCAGCCAGGAGGCTGGGTTCTCTGCTCCTGGAGGCCAGCCTAGGGCCCGGCCCCTCAGTGGCCTCAGCACGTGAGAGAGCAAAGGAGACGGAGTCCAGGGGCAGTGCAGCCTCACTCCTGCCCACTCCACAAGAGAAGCAGGCTGCATGGTCCCCAGAGATGACGGACTGTCTCTGAGAGATTGGTGCCACAGGACAGAGCCCTCCTACCTGTGGTTTTGGGAGACTCTTTGGAAATACATGCAAGCACATACATGCTTGACTGGCCTTCCCGCTGTTCTTGGGAACTCCAGGTCCCCAAACAAAGCAGCCTAAGCAACACTGCTGGATGGTGAGTGGCAAGTGGCTCCCTCTCCCCATCACCCCCGCTGACCTCCGCCAATGCCACCCACTTTGCCACAGGCCAAGCCTCTGTCCACCCAGAGCCAAACGCCCAGATCACAGAGGCCCTAGGTGACCCACTGAATGGTGAGTTAAATCCGGCCACTGGGGCTACAGCCCCAGGTTTGGGTGGTCCACTGTGTGGCAAGGATATTCTCTGGGGCCAGGCCCTCCCTCCTGCAGGGCCAGTCGCTGCATATCTGGCCCTGACCCAGCTTCCCAAGCCCGGTGCCACCCCCGCCTGCCCTCCCATGCTCTGTGGAATGTCGCACACACAGAGGGAGCCCAGGGCTTGCACGCCAGCCAGCAGAGGCTGTCTCCAGCCCTCCACTCAGCACCCCCTCTCCTCATCGGAAGAGCCCTGAGCTGGGCTCTGGCCTTGGCCGCTTCCCACATTGGCATCAGGGGTCCTGGCCTGGGCTAACCCTCCTTCCTTAAAAGCAGAAGATTCCCAGAAATACTTCAATCTGATTTCTCCTTATCTGTCTCACAGGACTGAAATAAGTGACCCATGACCAGGCATGGACACCTGCCTCCATCACAACGTTTGCTTTGCTGGTCACATGGGGGGTCAGGGGACACCGTGGGGAACCTGAAGACCCACAGAGAGCTGCCACAGCACCGTGTCCTGGTTCTGGCAGCACTGCCACCAGCCTGGGACACACCAGAGGACAGCCCCACCCCTCTCCTTTCCCTTTCCAACCCGCAGAAGGATTTCCCCTCTGTCCTGACTCTCAGCCTGTGGCCTCCAAAAGCATTGTCACATCTCACACAACTGTCTACGGTGAAAGGGTGGGTGCCACACCCAGATCCCACCTGTTTTCCCATCTGATTAAATTTCCACTTATTGCTGTAGAAATGTAACACTGCACGTCCACTGTCCTTCCACCCAAGGGACCCCCCCCCCGCCCAGTGACAGCTCAGCTCCCACTCTCCAGTACCCTGTTTCTGGGAGGGCACGGAGTGACTCCCGTGGGGTCACCCATCTTCTCCAGGGTGTCCCCACCTGCTCTTGTCCTGTGCCACCATGTGGGCTTTGAGGGGCTTTGAGGATTTCTTTCCTGGCTTCTCTCTCTGCAGCCTTTCTTTGGAGGTGGAGGGAGGAGGCCTGGGAGCAGATCCAAGTGCCATGGATTCTCGTGGATTCTCAGAGCTCACATGCTTTTTCATAACTACCAGCAGTCAGCTTCACTACCTCCATCAGCGATTTTCCTTACTCTTTATTTGTTTGTCTGTTTTGGCCTGTTTGTTGTTCATTTGTTAGGGTTTGGGGTCACATTCTGAGGTGTGGTTTTACATGTCATCTGAAAGCAGAAGCCACAGTCACGTGGGTTCTCTCACAGCAGACACCAAGCAAATGCAGCGCTGGCATGGCAGGTGAGCATCCTCAACATCACGGTTTAGTGAAGAGACCCCGCGTGGTAGGAGCCCAGGGAGGTCTCCAGGTGCCCCTTCCTCCAATACGGGGCATTTCTATCAAGTTGGAGTCTGGTCCCAAACTTCACTCGGGTAGAAACACAGCTTGTAGAGAAAGTTCTACAAGAAGAGGACTGCTTCAGGTAGACACTCTGATGTCGTAAGTGGTAAGCTGCAGCCTGAGGACACGTGTGACAGCTGACGTGCTGGGAGGGCAGGTGGAAGGAAGCATGGAAAATGCTGCAGTCCTTGTGGGCGAGGTGAGTGTCCCTGCGCCCGTCCCTTGTCAGCTCCTGCAGCCCCCGCAGCTATGGGAAAGGGGCGAGGTCGTTTGGAGGAGCCTAATGGGGTTTCCATACCATCTGCCTGAGACTGTCTTCACCAAGGGCAAGAGCATCACTTCAGGAAGTCGGAGAAGCGCGTTTCTATCACCTTGAAAATGACACAGCACACTCTACTCCCTGGCTAGGCAGCGGCTGGTGAGAGGGACTTACAGACAAGAGTGCCAAGTAGGGTAGTCGCTGCTTTCCTGTGGACCCCAGCCCCTCCCACTCTGGGATAGGGAGACGCCCCCCCTTGACCTCTGCCAAGGAGCAGATGCAACTGCATGTGCCTCTGCGTGTCTGTGTGCACACTTACGTGTCCATGCATGTGTGTCTGTGTGTGCGCGTGCATACATGTGTAGGGGATTTTGCCTGCACATAGGCTGAATGCCTGTAAGTGTAACTGATGAGATGTCTGTCAGTCCACGGAGCTTAGAGGTGCACATCGGTGCCGTCGCCAGACATTCTAAAACCCAGCAAAGCAAAGCAAATTACCAACATTGAGCATTCCCGAGCCAGGACGCTGCCACAGGCCGCCTTCCCCTATCTGCTGCCGGCTTGACAAAGAGTTTCATATCAGTGCCTGCAAGATCGCCTTCTCAGCACACAGCTCAAATTTTATTAAGCAATTCCATTGGGAAATAAGATTTTGTACACGAAACTTTGCTTTATAAATAATTTGTAAGTAATGTAGAGTAATGCGTACATTCATAAATCATGGTTAAAGAAGTCATGAGTCTGGCTGGATCTGACTTTTTGTGAAGGCCTGAAAAAGAGTCTATTTGAATACAGCCCAGAAGGGCCATAAAACCCCACGTGCTCGCTCCATGGATCCCAAAGCAAAACAGGAGCCTGACTGGCTCCTCCTCCTGGCTTCTCCTTGCCTGAGATCACCACGGTCTCCAATGTCCAGGAGCCTGGGTGGCACCACCTTGGAGGTGGAGACGCTCGCAAGTTTCGGCTGCCTCCTAAGGCTCTTCCAGGCGAATTCAGCTGCTTTGTCCTGAAAGCTCCAACCAGGAGGGCAAACACTTCCTGAGACTCCCCTTGTGTCCTAGAGTAAGACGGTCAGGAATTGTGCTTCCGACAAGGACGAGCCCAGCAGCCGGTCACCAAGGGTGGGCGTGTCATCAGAATATGAATGAGAGGGATCCCTGTTGGCGTTTTTGAGCGGACGTCCTTTTCCTTTCTTTGAGGGGCTTGCGTGTGTGTCCAAAACCCGCTCACTGTTCAGAGGGACACAGTCCCGAAGAAGTGAGTGTGGAAGGTTCTGCCTCCTGCCTGCTCCCACGCTGGACAGGCCTGATCTGTGCTCCTGGCAGTGACATGCTGCTGGGGAGCATACAGGCTGACAGCAGGCAGCCCACCCCCCCTTGTCTGGCCAGGGAGAAGCCAGGTCAGCAGCCAGGTGGACACTGGGACGGTCAGGTCAGGAGCCAAGTACCTGAGTCCTGCTGTGTAGACTGGGGTTGTGAGCAGAACAAGGAAGGTGAGAAACCTGAGACTCCTGACTGTTCACTTCCTTTCCTGCTAGTATAGCCTGATGGCCTGAGTGGTTGCTGCCCCGATGTCCCCCCCACCCACACACACACAGGTTTGTCCACCACTGTCTCAGGCTGCACCGGGAACCCAGGTGCTCAGGGGCTCAGCGGCTCCAGGGGCTCAGGTGGGCACTGGCTGCACCCAGCTCCTCCTCTCACTACCTTGGCCCACCCAGCCTCACCCTCTGGCTCAAACTGCAAAGTAAAGAAGATGATCAGCTAGAGCGAAACTTCCCTTTAAACAGGGCTTTTCCTGAGGCTCAGAGACACCCCTCGACTCCCACGGATGCCCCGCACTGCAGCCCTTCCCAGCACATAACTACTTAGAGCAGGGACCCCGAGGGCTGCACCCCTGCGCCAGCACCAGTGTTGTCACCACTGGGTAACCCGGGAGCAGCTGGAGGGCAGTGTAGCTGCTCCACACACGGGGTCACTATCAGCTGCCTCAAGCCAGGACACCACGTAAACAACTCAGGGGCACACGCAGGTGGCCTTCAGTCCTGCCCCCCATACACACACAGTCCCCAAGCCTCAGAGAAAAGGAGGGCAGGGCAGTGCAAATTAGGTGAGGGAAGGGGATAAGAAATAGGGAAAAGCTAGAACCTTCCATCAGACCAAAAGTCACCCTCAGAGTATGGCAGGGCACAGAGGGGTCTTGCCCTGGGGACTCTGGACAGTGTCCATCACAGGGTCACATTTGGCAAAAGGAGGCCATGAGGACAGAAACCATGGGCAGCAGCTCCCTCAGCACCAGGAGATGGGCTGTGAGGGGGCTCACAGATGGGGGCTCAGGGGTGGGTTGTCCACTTTCAATCCGCAAGGACATGAAAGCTCTGTTACTGATGACTGAATTCATTGTTTAATAACTCAAAGTATCACTGTCTGACACCATCAAAGAATGGAGTTCAAATATGCCAGATTAAAGAAAATTTTATTCATTGGCTAAATTGTATGAAGAGCGGTGGCATTATTAAAATGCCTGTGTTAATGGGGGTGCTGACAGGGGAGCGCCTGGGACAGCTGCCCTCCAGACTCTGGCCAGGCCCCGGGTGCCTACTCCCCCACCCCCACCCTGCACTCCAGATGCCGGCATTTTCCATTTTCTTTGCTGGTAAAGGGCAGAGGAGCTGCGGCGTAAATGCCTCCCTCACTTTCAAGCCTTGTTTGTGATGATTTATACATCACACACCTGCTGCAGCTTCTGCCCAACACTTAGGAAGCTCTTTAATTGAAGAGGTTCAGAGACGCTTACACCTTGCTGTGTATTTCAAAGACTGCTAATCAGGTGGACGCAGAGCTCACATGGGGGGTGGTCATTGTATCGAGCCCCCCCCACCCCACACACACAAGCCAACAGCAGCCCCATAGAAATGTGTCTGGAGAGCTGGGCTCCCTCCATCTTGAGGGTCCTTTGGCATCTGAGTCACTTGTGTGTCTACAGTGACTGTGGGTGACACCCTCAGCACCAAGGGACAGGCACCCCTTGACACAGAAATCCCCATCTCAGAGCTGCAGGGATTCAGAAAAGGCAGACATGTGCTCGGTGTCACACCCCCGGGGCACCGAGCTCAGGGTGGTTGTCGGGGGCGTGGGCTGCCAGGCGCCATCTCTCGGAGGACCTATGACAACTGGACGAGGGAGTTTGCACTGTAGTTCGAGTTGAGCCTCATACCTGGCTTCACCACCACTGCACAGAGAAGTCTAACGTCCTGTGGCCCTTTCCTCCCTTCCCTTCATGTCTCTCCTTCCCTAGCTTAAGACATTGAACTTAGAGACATTTGTAAATAACTTGAAGCTCACCAACACCTTAGGGCTGGGGACAGCCCAGGGCCACCCAGGAAACCCAGCCTCCACCACTGATTATGCTCAGCACCCCCACCAAGGACACAGCCATGACACAAACAGCATGGTTGGGTACTTGGTGGGCACCTGGTGGCATCGCCTGAGGGTTCTTCTTGCATTTCTCTGATGACTGACTGACCAAACACTTTCTCACTCATGCCCCCACACGTGTACCCGCTGTGGCGAGGGGGCCTGTCAGGCTGCCTGCCTTTCCCACTGACTGGCAGTTGGGTGTGTTCTGATGAGGCACGTGCATGGCTGCTTCATCTCTCTCTCTCCCTCTCTCTCTCTCTCTCTCTCTCTCTCTTTCTATTTCTCTACCCCTGCTCTCATGATGAAAAAAAAATCATTAATTTCAATATAATCTAATGCATCAACAACCCTTTATGATAACACTATGTACCCGAAAATATTCGACCCAGCAAGACTCATCTATAAGGGAACATTCTGTAACTATTTTAATTTTAAAGCTATTCGATGCCCCGGCCGATGTGGTTCAGTGGGTTGGGCGTCATCCCTCAAAGTAAAGGGTCACAGATTCGATTTCTGGTCAGGGCACATGGCTGGGTTGTGCATTCGGTCCCTGATCTGGGTGCGTAAAAGAGGCAACCAATTGATGTTTCTCTCCCTCTCTTTCTCTCTCCTTTCCCCTAAAAACAAACCAAAAACCCCCCAAAATCTATTTGAGTGAATTCAAAGAAGAAAGCAGTCAGCTTGAGCGCTGGAACCCAATTGCTTGTCTGAAGTTGCCTACATGGGAAAGGTTGCCCAGGTTTTGAAGAGAGACACATGCCGCCTCTTCCCTTTTTCTGTTAGATCCAGGTGAGAAAAGCTGAGAACAGGAGATTTGGATAGGGGACCTGGGATTTCCCTGAGAAGGGGCTGTGGCCATTTTTCTGTGCTTATACTAGATAAAGACAAAGACAGAGACCGGGACAGAGCTGACGCACCCAGGCCTGGTGGCCCGTTCACGGCCTGCCTGGACGCTCCAGCCCTGCCTCTTCAGCCCTGGACCAGACAGTGGCCAGAGGTGTCCTGCAGTGAGGGTAGCCCATTGGTGGGAAAGGGGCCCCAGGACACAGGCACACCACTGGAGAGAAGCCCAGCACAGACATTGAAGCAGGTACTGCAGGGGACAGCTGTCCAAAACTTGGGCCAGTTTTGTAGGAGCAGAGAGGAGCATGGGTGAGAGTCGCAGGGGCCTGTCCCTGCACCACCGTGCCAGATGTGCAGATTAGGAGAGCCGGTGGCGGGAATGGGCATGTGTTGCTGCTGTCCCAGTGAGCTGGGCTCACACAGAGAAATGGGGTTCCTGAAGAGCCCCACCTCCCTGCAGCTGGCTGAACTTCAAGGTGAAAACTGAGTCACATCAGAGCAAAAAGATCCTGGCCACTCTTCCTGCTGGAAAGCTCCTGGAGAAACCATGTGTGATGAGAATGAAGATGAAGTTAACAGGCAACGGCAGGGCGATGGGTCTGCTCCCTCCGCTGCCCATGTCATGGGTGCAGCAGAGTCAGCACCAAACCACTAGCAAACACGCCACAAACTTGTGTCACAGGCTTCAAACACAAGCATGCTTCTTACACACTGCACAATTAACTGCACGTCCGATAGTAAATGAGTAAATACTGACAAAGCTAGGCTAGCAGCAAGTTAAAGGATATGATTGCATAATTCATAACGAAAAGCCACAACCAGCTAACACCCCCCCCACACACCCCACTGCAGGCATCTCAACAGCGGCAGGTCTGGAGGGCATGGGGCATCCTACAACACGGTCAAGCTTGGTGCCCAGGCTTCCCTGTAGACGTTGCCAGTTTTCGGTTTCTCCTTGCCAAATTCCAGTAAACATTCATAACTCACGTGGTGGGCTACTAAAAAGTAACTTTTAAGTATATGCATAGATGGGTTTATTCGAAGTTCTCTGAGAGACACAAAATGGATCTCCACGGCCGAGACCTGTCACAGGCCGAGCAGCAAATGTTCTTGCCAAAGAGCGGCCTGTTGATCTACAGCAAGCCTCACAGCTCCTGGCTGGGCAGGTGGGGCTCGGCCTTTGCGTAGGCCCCGCTGGAGCTTCCGGACAACGCTGAGGAGGGACCGAGCTTCCGGGGCAAGCCGCAGCATGAGTACGCTCAGCTGCCCTCTCCCCACCAAGCCAGCTCTCAGCGGCTACTCCCGGAGACTCTGGGCACCAGGTGTGTCATCCCTCCCGCACTCACCAGACGCGTCTCTGACACAGGCTGACGTCCCAGGTCTGTCCCCGTACTCACTGTAGACCTCCTAACGTGCTAACTTTCCACAATTTGGTTATTGTTTTCTCCTGTGATAATTGGCTTTTTTCATATAATTTTCTTTAGTTGGTTCTTATGAATCTGGCCAACTCGGCCATTTGGTGAGTCCTGGCTGAGATTCCTTTCATTGAGGAGGACAGAGGGCATATAGGAAACAGGCTGGGGAAGAAAGGGAGGGTCTGCATCCAGAGGAATGGGTCCTTGGGAAAACTGAACCCTGAGGAACTTTCTGCCACAGAGGAGTGGCTGTGACCGGACATGTGATGGTCACTCTTGGGCCTCACCCATCTTCATGCAAAAGCTGGTTCACCCCACTCTCTGCAAACCCCTTGGTGTCAGGGGTCAAAATAAGAATGGCACCCTTGAAAGCCTGTGTTGCACAGTACTTCTGTGGTGGCTGGTTTTATCAGTGGTTTTTGTCAGAAGAAGAGATACAGCTTGAATCACAGAATTTTGAATTTCAGGCACTGCTTACCAAACACATGGACCAGGTTTGCTCAGAGGACACAGTCCACGTGTCCTAAGATCAAGGTGTCTCTCCCCATCCCCACTGTCCTGTCTCACTCTCCACAAGCACACGGCTCCCATGGCAACACCACAGGTGAAATCCGAGTCTCAAGCCAACGTCACAAGAGTATAAAACTTCTGCAGGGTCAGGGTGTGCCGAATGCAGTGACGCTAGAAGGCCCTGTGCAGCAAGATTTCCTTCACTGAACTATGACGCCTAGCTGTGTGTGCCTGGTGAGGGTGTCATAGACGCAGGTGAATGGCTGGGGAGTGGGGAGCGCTGGCCCAGAGATCGGAGTCATGGTGACTGATGACACATTTCACGGTACAGACCTGCAGCAAAAGCCCTGCTCCTCAACACATGCCAATTCTAGCTACTGTGAGGGCCCGTCTCCCAGCAGTGCTGGTCCACTGACTCTTAAACCTACTCCAGAAAAAAGCTTCCCAAGGCCTCCAGATCAGGAAATAAACAGAGTGGGGAGAAGAATGGTCTTTTTGCAAAAGAATTAACTTCAAGATGCTTCTTCCCATTCATTGCCCAGTTCTGCCCTCTGCCCTTTGCCGTGCTGCCTAGTGACGCTGGTTCATCTGGAAAGACAGGAGCTTCTCCTGAGCCCTGGGTGGGTGAGGTCATGTCCATGAGCAGACGTTTCATCGTCACCATCTCCACCCACAAACCAGACGGCCGCCTTGCTCAACACCTCATTATGGTAGCTCACGCACCAGGCAAGTTCACTTAATCATGTTATCTCTGTCTCATAGTTGATTTTAGTGGCAATATATATCTTTATTAACTTCCTTAGTTCTATTCATATGGAATCATCAAGGATCTGAAGTTTTCCTTAATGCCTTAAGTTGTACAACGTCTGTTGGGAAAAAGTCCAGCCATTGCTAATATAACGAGAACAGTTT
Source organism: Mormoops blainvillei (assembly GCA_004026545.1). Classification (NCBI taxonomy): domain Eukaryota; kingdom Metazoa; phylum Chordata; class Mammalia; order Chiroptera; family Mormoopidae; genus Mormoops; species Mormoops blainvillei. The sequence goes on along the minus strand of PVJD01002507.1, from coordinate 52,996 downwards.
GCGTGACGGAGATGTAACCTGGCAGCCAAGGAGAGTGGATTGGAACACACATGTGTGAACAATGACAACTTCACTGTACCAGTCAGTGGCGGGGGCGGTGGGTAGATGCTGTTCAGTGAGCGTGTGTACTGTGTGGCCGTCACATTCAAAATGACTGAGTGAGCAGAGCAATGAATCTGCATCAAATTTTCCATTAATCCTGAACATTCCTCTACAGAAACTACTTGAATGATTCAGGTGCTTTTGGGGACGGTGTGATGAGTGCAGTACACGTAGGAGTGTGGCACAGACGCATCCAAGATGGTTGACAATCTGTTGAAAGTGATCCACATTCTGGAAGGCCTGCAACAAGCAGGACGCCTGAGAATACCGATTGTGCACGGGCTGCAGTCAACGAAGATCGCGACTGACAGTGCGAGAACCAGAAGCTGATCTGGGGATTCCAAAAGCTACTGTGTCCGAGATTTTGACTCAGGATCTTGGCATGAAGTGTGCCATGGCAAAATTCATTCCACAGCTTCTGCCACCAGAGCAGAAGAAGCATCATGCTGCAGTTGCTAATGACTTGATTCAAACCACTACCAATGAACCAGATTTCCTCAAGTAGTTCATAACCAGAGATGAAATGTGGGTCCACGGCTATGATCCAGAAACAAAGGTCCAGTCATTCCAATGGAAGTCACCTAGTTTTCAGAGGCAGATTTAAAGGCGGGGGCACCGGGCGTGCGCCCTTGGCCCCGACTTCTGAAGGCATGTATTCTTATTTTCCCTGTCTCTCTCTCTTTTTTAAGGGGCCCAATATTTTCTTCTGCTCCTGGGGCCTCAACCGACCTTAATCCACCTCTGCTAGTTTTCCACGCCCAGAGAAGCTGTGGGAAAGCTCCAGCAAGGTCAAGACCATGTTAACTGTTTGTTGACTGGGAAGGTGTTGTCCATCACAAGTATGCCCCTTCGGACCAAACAATTAATAGGTCCCGAGGTGTCTACTTTGAAGGGGACTGGTGCATCATTGTCCTGTGTACAATGTTTCTTGTGTCTTGTTTCTTCTTCAATAAACGTCCCTATTTTTCAGAGTACATGGCTGGGTACTTTCCAGACATGCCATTTGATGTAGATTAGGTACTGCTACAGAGTTAAATGAACACATTTTGGTGTTCACAAAAGTCGTACTTGATGCCCATCGTGAATGCCAAGCTTCTGCCCCAGTAATCACACAGCAGCCTTATGATGTTTCCATGTCAGCGTCCCCTGGACTGGGACTCTCCTGTTTTGGTGGTGTTACAGTGGCAATAACAACACTTCAGCCACTGACAGGAAGAAGCAGGACGCCCCTTCTGGAGATGGCTCGGGCTTCATCTGCTTCTCTCTTGAGTTCTACTCACTAGGCAGAGGAACAGAGGGAGGGTTTTTAAAGTTTCAACCCAATGCACACTCGGCACCGAAGGACGCCTGCACTAGGAAATCACTTTCACTTAGTGTGGCCAGAGCTGGCTTCTTGCAACAGGGGTGAGAAATGGGAGCACCCTGCCCCCGCCGCCCACCATCACTCAGAGCCAGCACGTGCCTGCCATCGCATGCGGCAGCCAGGATCCCGAACATGAGGCTCGCTGTCCTCTTAGCATTCCTGGAAAGGGTCATGTTAGCTGTTCCCACCTCCCTCTTTTCCTCTTTTTTATGTTTAGTGTACAGACTGATGCTTGATCTTCAAACTTCACCTTCGCGTTCTCTGGTTGAATGTGTGGGAAGGGAGCTCACTACGCTTGGCTTCCCTTCCATCCCCCTAACCCTTTTGCCTAAAGAGACGTTGGCAGGCACCACTGCGGTTTCCACTCACAAAGACCCAATCAGCACAGGCTGAAAAGGTCAGAGGTGGTTCCCGGGCTGCCGCTCAGAATTGCCCTTAACAAACGATCAGGAATGAGCGCAACCCTGCTGGGCGCCTGTGGGTTGCAGAGCATCCTTGCCAGAGTAATTTAAAAAACACACTTGCTCAGTAAAACCAGCAGCAGCGCCCTGTGCTCTTGGGTCATTGTGGCTGCTGCCAGGAAGCAGGGCAGTCAAGGGGGTGGGGGCAGGGCAGAGCAGAGGGAGGCAGGAGAGACAGGGTGTCTCTGCTGTCCTCTCCACTGTCCCTCAGCCACGGAGGGTGCACTTCAGTAACCTTGAGAGCATAGTTCCATTCTTCTGTTCATTACTTACTGAGCACCTGTTGTAACTCAGACATGGTGCCAGACCCCACAGCACACAAACACACAACCTGCATTTAGTTTTGCCCTTCTCTGAGATTTGACCTCATTCTCTCCTCAGCTCACTGGGCACAGTGGCCACGCACACATCCAAATGCGTGTTAGTTTATCATCAGTCACTTTTCTTCCAACTGTCTTTTCTACCACAGCATTACATTCATTTTTTACATTCTGTACTGGTGATTTTATGCTTTATTAATTTCATTTCAGAGTAGCAAAGGGAGCCTTACAAAACATTCGCTATAAAAAAGGGCCCGGGTCTGACAAGGTTGAGACTGCCAGCAACTTTCTGAAGTGGCTGTGGACGGGACCTTGAGGGGCAGGCTTTTGGAGACTGAGCAGCAGGAGGAAGACACAAAGCAGGAAGGCGCTGAGCACACGTGATACCCTGTGGATGACATCGACTCATGCCTGTGCCTGGCTGATGTCCTCACATCAAATGCCCAGGGACGGCGTGTCCAGGACCTTGTCCACCACACTGAACAGAGCTGCTGTCTGAGAGGTGGGGTCGCCGTGGTCCTGACTTGCTCAGGAAAATGCAGTAACTTGTGGCCACCAGTTGGCCTTCCGTCTCTGCGTCTTTGGCTGCTAGTACCCACCGTTTCCAATAGAAAATAAATACAGAAAGGGAGTAAACACACTGAAGTTTCAATTAGGAAGGGGGCAGTGGGGAGAAACCATGCATAGTTAAAATGACTAATTTGCAAGGGCAATAAAGCGCCTTCCCAGATAAATCCAAGTCATTTCATTTCTGAAGAATTTAGTTGGAATATTTATTTGCTACTTGACAAAGGAGATGACAGATTTCATCAGGGATAAGATCCCCTCCTTGGGTAGACAGAGACAGTTGCTGGGTTGCTTTTCATATGCAAATCCACTGTGATTAGGTTAACTCTCCAGCTGGAGAGCCCTCACCCTCCCGTCCCCGCAGCTCTCTGCAGTGCGCCTTCCCAAGTTGTGAGATGGCTGCTGCGGAAACGGGGAAATCAGGACACCAGAGCCCAAGCAGCCGTGGTGTCCAGGCCCAGCCCTTCCCCAGCCCTCTCCCCGATGAGGGCCAGCATCCTGTGACCCAGCACAGTGGGCCGGACAAGACACACTCCCTGGAGCTCTTCCCCTAGTTCAGCTGCTGTAAGTGACTCTGGACAAACTGGACAGGAAACGACTCAACAGGCAGGGGCAGAGTCTTTCCACATCCCCCCATGAAATAGCTCCTCTGTACCATCCCGGATCAACTCTCCATTTTCACTGCTCTTCCCAGAGCTCAGTTATTCTGCTCCCCCAAATATCCCACCTAGCAAATCGTACTGAACAAAGTACCTGGAGAAAAAAGCACCCAACAATACACCGGAGGCACCCCTTGAATGAAAGCATCGCCCAGAAAATGCACTAAATTAGGGTTTAATTGCTAGAAATTACTTTCAATTACTAAAAATTACAACAAATTACTTGTTGAATAGACACATTCTTTTACCACCATTAATAATTTAAAATTGCTGATTGCGTGTAATTGTAGGTAATCTTTGTTCTTTGGTGAACAACAAGGTGCTGCGTTACCCAGGCTGCTTTGCGGGCTGCACCAGCCCCACCCTGGGCTCCTGTGAGGGCCAGACCTCCCAGGAGAGGTGAGACCAGGGGGTGGTGGCCCAGCCCCTCGGTCATGCCAAGGACCAGGGACAAGGGTGTCAGCGATCTGCCGCTTCAACAAAACTGAGGCTCTGCCGTCAGAAAGCACCGCCTTGACACTCAGCACCCGTGTCGCCCTGAAGCCCAGCAGCCGGCCTTCTGGTCCTGTGCTCTCCAGCTGCCCTTGCTTCAGCCAAAGGGGTCTCCACTGACTTCTCCATGCACAGCCCCCTTCCAACCCCTGAGTCCTTTTCCACCTGCAGACCCTGCGGCAGGCCCCTCACGGGCAGGACCGCGCCTTCCGAACACCTGTGGGCACTTCCGATGAGGGAGGCGGTCAGCTCTGAAGCCGGTGCTGTCTGTGGGCGTTCACAGGAAGGAGAGGCGTCAGCGATCGTTACTGTGCTCCCCAGAGAGCCCTGCCTTGTCTCCAATGTCCTACCTCCAAATTGGGCCAGAAAAGAGGAAAAAGCCGTGTTGTCCCCCTCCTTTGGCCCTTCATGGGCCCTGGGCTCCCAGTGGCACCCATGTGTCCTTCCCACGCTGATCCACCCTTGGACAAAGGGAGGCTCTAGCGGCTTCCCCAGCATCTCATTCCCGCCCCAGGGGGTGGGCCGCACACCCACTGCACGGAGGTGCTGTGCAGGGAGGAGCTGCCACAGCACAAAAGCTGGTTCCAGCCAGCTCCGCAGGGCAGGACTGGGGGGAGACATGGGAACCCCTCCTCTCTGTCCTGTCCCACCTGGTGCTGAACTGCTCTCAGTGGGTGAGCCCCGATGCCTCTCAGGCAGCACGGCCTGGCCCTGGGCCTTCCTAAATGTCAGCAACATGAAAGGAAGGTCAAATCTTCGCCTGGCATAACCCAGAGAGAGACGTCTATCAGATTCAGACACATCACCCTCCCTGCCCCATGCCATGCACCTAGGCTGCTCACACCTGCTCCTCCAGCTCCCCATGGATGCTTCCAGAAGGACACAGGAATCACCTTCCTGAATGCCACTTTCCATGGACAAAGGAGTGGGAACTGAGTGCAGGAACCTGCCTCTACCCAGGGGACCTCCTCCGGCCCAGAAAGATGGTGTGAGGATCCAATCACATCACTGACAAATAGTCGGTGTGCTCAGTAACACTCCCCCTTCCTGATGGGAACTGAGAGGGGACTAGGCCCCACCAAGCGTACCCTGAAACACACACCTAGGTGTCACCAGACTGCTCCACAGAAGCTTCTCAATGGCCCCAAAACTCTTAAAAACAAGTTGCTCTCCAGCAGCTAACTCGTCTAAGGCTTAGATTTGTCTTCCAGTTCTTTTTCCACAAGAACACAAACAAAACACACGCTAGTCCACAGCTGGACTGTCACTGGTCCTAAAGCCACAGCCCCCGCATTTGGTTGTCCCTCTCGTTCCCATTGAGGCACCCAACCCACTGGGGCTCTCTCCAGGCGGAGTGCAAGCTCACAGGGGGGGCGCCCCTCAAGACCAGCTGAGGGACAGCTCGTAACCAGCACTGCTCTGAGGAGGAGGCCCACTGTCAGGGGCCCAAGGGGTCGTGACAATCTGCTGAGAAAGGGCAGGGGAGCTGCAGGGGGAGCTGCAGGTGCCTACCAGCCCCTGAGCTCCACCTGGACTGTCAAGTTAATCTCTGTCCCTGAAGCCTCCAGTCTCCACACACAAACTGTCTTTATGTACTTAATTGGCCATCTCCAGAGCCTGTGTTTTGAAACTAGGTCTTTGAAGACCCTTCATTACGGTACTGTGATAAAGACAGCAAGAGCTGGGGTTTATGGAGAGAAAAGCACAGATAAAAAGAGAAGCAACAGATGAAAGGGGTGACGGATGACAGGAGGGGGACAGCTAGGGAAGGGCACGCAGGGGCCCAGACACGGCCTTTGGGTTCTTCCCCCACCCCAGATTCCCTGGGCCAGTTCACTGACTGAGCTGGAGAAAAAACACAAACCTCTTTCTTTCAGCGGACAGCATTACCGATTTTTAAATTTTCCCAAACATTGAACCATGGAAGTGATACTGGCAGAGTTACTGCTGAGTTAAAGTAGAGAAAGGCCCCTAGGGGTGGAACGAAGGAGATGGGAAGGAGGTGCAGGCAGGCCCAGGACTGTGCCGGCGGCCGGCAAGTACACCATGTACCAGTGTGAGGACAGGGCAGACACAGCTGTGATCTCTGGATTCTTCTTTGCTTCTTTTATTTAAATTTTTCTGTGCTTAGAAGCATACAAACATCAAATAAGTGCACGCATCCCCAGGGAACAATGCCCCATGAGGACAAGGGGGTCTGTGCTCAATGGTCCTTCCCTGGCAGCAGTGACCTGCAAACCGGAGGCTGGGTGGAACCACAGGCCCAGGAAGCACAACTTACAAAGCACCGTCAGGCCCACTGTCCCTTATGAGCCTTCTAGCCCTGAGTTTAACACTGGGTCCCCTGGCGTGACAAAGGAAGGGGCAGGTCCAGGCTGAGGGGGACACAGGGAGGGACATTGTGCCCAGTTCCTCTGATCTAGAGGGCTGACCAGTTTTTCACTCCACCACATGCCATTAAAGGTCACAAGAACCGAAATGGGCCTGTGGTCCTGGCACCTCGTCCTGAGGGGCCACCTCCCCGGGTCCTTGCTCCATAAAGGCTGTGAGTCAACCAAAGCTACATCCTGCTCGTTTCCATGGAACTTGAATGGTCTGATGCCCACGCCTCGCAAACTTGCTTTTGCCCACAGCAGAAGTGGGATTTATATTTTCTAGGGGGGCAAAGGCATTCCTCCTGCACTGAGGCTCCCACTCAAAGTCCAGCCACCATCTCCCAGGCTTTGTGGCCTCATGGAAGTTCACCTTGTAAGAGACCTGGACACCTGCCCAGGGCCAGGGTTTTCTCCAGCGACTGGTGAGGAGGTACCTCATTCTGAGAGGGTTCCGGTCTCTGGCCAGTGAGATTCTGCTCTGAAAGCCTTTGTGCAGAGCCAGTTGAGCCTGTTACAGAGTCCCTGCCATAAATGACCCCATTATCCTCAGGAATAGCTCTTTTTTAAATTTAAAGCAGTGGGAAAGAAGAAATTAGATATGTGCCCAAGAAAGCTTCAAAATACCTTTTATGCTACGCATAAAGAAATTCTCACCCAGCACAATAAACACATAACACTAAAAATAACTGAGTCACTCGTCTTTGCCTATTGTTTTGGGAAAGTGACTTACCCAAGGTTAGAGGAAAAAGTGTGTTTTGCTTCTGAACTGTAGGGTGAGGCCAAGCACACTGGGACTACAAAGCGGCTTCAGAGTGAGTATAAAAGCACTTATTCCCAGGCAGTGGGCAGAGTGTGGACAGAGACACTGACCTGGGAATCTGGTCTGGTCCCGTTCACAGACCCAGAGCCTCAGCAGCGTGTGGAGACTCCCGAAGGCCCCCTGGGGGCACTGGTAAAGCGGTGATAACTGTGCTCATTTTGGGAGATGTGCTGAGTATGAAATAAGATGACACCGTGACTGGCTCAGACACTGGAATACAACTTGTTCCCTCCCGTGCCTGTCCCTGACCTGCAGGGCCCTCAGCTCCTGGGAAGCACAGAGAGAAGGGAGCACAGAAAAGAATGACGTGAGGACAGGTGTCAGGTGCATCTGGTTGTCTGCATGAAAGAAACCATGCTGGCACATCATTTATAATTTCTTATTTCACAAAGAAGAAACTAAGCACATGTCTGCCAGACAGTGCCCGTAGCAGAAAATCAGTTCTTTTTCCCTTTTTATTACAGAAAGAGAGGAAGGGGGAGTTGGAGAGGGGAGTGAGAAAGAGACATAGATTTGTTGTTCCACTTCTTGACGCATTCATTGGCTGATTCTTCTAAGTGCCCTGACCAGTGATCGAACCCACAGCCTTGGCGACACTCTAACCAACTGAGCTACCCAGCCAGGGCAAAACCAGTTCCTACTGAGGATAGCAAGGTTACCTCAGGTCAGCCGCCCGGATGCAGAGGCAGGGGCAAGAGCCGGGCAAGTAGGAAGGTGTCCGTCTGCCGCTCATATCCTCCAATCAGGGCCTCCGTGCCTGTCAAGGCCAAGATGGCCAGCCCACAAAGCCAGGCAGGAAGAGTGGAGGAGAAGAGAGAGCTGAGCACAAAGCCACTGGGAGCCACGCACCAGCACCAGTCGGCAACTGGTAGGGCCGGGGAGGGCAGGAGGTGAGCCAGAGGACCGTGAGGAGCTCTGGCCTGTCGGGGGGTCAACCGCATCCACACACCCACAGCAAGTCTGTGTTCCAGGGCTGGATGCCCAACTTGCACCTCATCTTCCGCCCGGTGTGATAACACATAGACAGTCTTGGCCTGGAGGAGGAGGTCTTGCCACACCGGCTCCCAATATGGCATTCTACGGTCCCCTAAACGCATTCGCGCATGTTCACCCATGCGACCCTCACCGTTCTCTGCGATGTGGACCCAGCTCTCTTGCTCTGCTTTATTTATAAGGTCTGATCATCTTCATGCCTGAAGGTTCTAGACAAACTTGTGACGCAGAAATGCACACATGCCGATCGGGGAGATGATGAAGATGTCTTTAACTGCAGTTTGTGTTGTTCTGTTTTTTAGTCTAAGGACCAGGAGCAGTTCCCCCCTTTGTTTTGGTGAATAAACTAGACTTCGGTTAGCTTCTAATGTTGTACAAAAAGTATCTGCTTATTGCCTTAAAACTTGAGGTTTGCTGAGAACATAACCCAAGAACAGCTGAGGCAGACGGGGACAGTGTTGGGTCTTCTGGGCCTGGCTTATGGCTTCTGGTCTGTAATAGCCCCTAGAGGCTGCATACAGTGCTAAAAAATTCTCTGTATGCACCAATGTTCCTGCACTTTGTGATTCAATTCCTTACCTCAAATAAAAGGGGCCTCTTTATTAGCTTTGCCATTTACTCATCGTTCCAGCCAACGCCCCAGAACCCAACAAGACCACAAGAAAGTTTAGTGCAGGAGGACGGAGGTGAAAGGAGCGAGGAGGAGGATAAGTGCTGTTTCCAAGAGCAGATGTCCAGAAGCCAATCTGTAATTACCTGCCCACGTGCATCTAAAGGCTTTTATTTGGTAATGCAAGTAACACACAAGACTACAATGTGAATTAATTTCAGACAATAAGAGCATGATGGTCTCTATGACCTATACAGCTTTCGGTGAGGTTTAAAACAGAATTATAGCCCATAAATGTATCCCCTTTTGCCCACCTTCCTGTTTCTCTCAGGAATGTAGGGTTTTGTGGCATCTGTGAAGCTTTCAGGTTTGTCTGGGTCTCAATTTCCTCCTCTGTTGATATTTCCTCCTCTGTTGAAGTCGCCATCGTGTCTGAAATGAGGCAAAGACGCACCGTGCCCCGGGATGTCTGAAAGCAGGTGCTTGCCCATCCACCTCCCTGTGCAGCTTCTCCATTCATGCTGAGTAGGGCCCTGAAACCAGCTATGGGCCTAAGTTTTGATCCTTCAACCTTAAAGTACAAATCTGTAGTTTGCCTCAGTAAAAAAAATGCAAGCTTTTAAAGCAACCGAAATTAGAAAATCTAGTTTTTTTAATTGATTTTTTCAGAGAGATTGAGGAAGGGAGAGAAAAAGAGAAAGAAAAACATCAACTTGTTTTCCACGTATTCATGTGTTCACTGACTGTCTCGTGCCTGTGCCCTGACTGGGATCAAACCTGCGACCTTGGCACATTCGGACAACGCTCTAACCAACTGAGCCACTGGCCAGGGCAGGAAATCTCGTTTCAATTGTAAGAGTAAGGTATAGTTTGCGAAGATATCCAAGCACCTTCTGAAGGACAAAAATGCGATCTTCAAATACATATAAATAAGAAAGACTCTGGTTTGCCTACAAAGTGATGAAACTGCATGGGAAGTCCTTGTTTTCATTTCTGGTCCCATATTTGACGTCTTTCCTGAAAATTGGAGGTTTGCTCCAGTGTTGACTAATTGCCCCTGGCTCAGGATGAGAGTCTATTTTCTGAGTCTACTTTGCAACTCCCAGCCACCACTGGCTCCTAAATGACAAACTGCAACATCAGGAAGGTGTCCACAGTATCTCTGCCATGTGAATGAACCAGAGGAGGGGCATGACACGACCAGCCTGGGGAGACAGCAGAGACAAGAACCAGGGAAGAAGGGCTGGTGGAGGACATCCAGGAAGGAAATCGAAACGTGGGAGCAGCTGGAGGGAATGGAGCTTGGCCATTTCCACGTCCACATGCATGGTTCAGTCACCCGGCTGAGAAGCGGGATGCATGGTGTCCACTGAGCCCGGCCTTGTCAGCACCTTTGTTTCATGGTAACGTGTTTGTCTGCTGATATCTGGTCTAAGCTTTCAATCATCAATCATGTTGTCGACTTTCTCAGGCAGATTATCAGATACCATGTTTGCGGTGGTTAGACAGATAAACAGAAAGATGAATTTGTGTTAATCTAACCCTCTGGGCCCATCCTCTTGTGACCAACTCTCTCTTTGAGGCTGTGGATGCAGCAGAGTGCGTGGTTCTTGGACACAGAGGCCCCCGGCCCATGGGGCTCCTGGGAGACTTGTGGCATCACAGACACAACGTGTGGGACCCAGGAGAAGGCAAGGCTTGGGCAGCAGACATGGTCGGGGTCAGCAACGGGGAGTCCTAAATGCCTTAGAAAATACACGATCTTTTCATCCAAAGACATTGATCTTCCTGGTTATGCTGCTCCTTAAGAGAAAGTGGCGACAACTCATTGTGTGAAGTAAGACCAACTCTCGGGGTCAAATCCCCAGAGGGGCAGCACGGAGCGTGAGAGGCTCCTGGTGTCATGGCTCCAAAGACCTGGGGAAATAAAAGCTCTAAAAACCCTTCACATTTTCTGTCCTACCTACAGGACTATTTTCTCTCCATTTCAGACTCATCAGCATCAGCGGGAGCTGCTGATACTTTGGCTTTCGATAACCTGGAAATCACCTCTGAAAGAGTGGGGATGGGGGAGTTCTGAGTTTGCAGGAAACCCGCCCCGGTGGCACTGAGGAAGACGGAGAAGCACTCTCTGCTGCGTTGACAACGGCTTGTCTCCCAGCTCAGCCACCCTCAGCCCGCAGATGGTGAGCTCCCTTGACCATTCTTTCTACTTGTTTAGAGGCAGAGGGAAAACGTTTGTCTTGGGAAGGGTCTTCTTTTAGTTAAGATCCCTCATTTATCCTTTGATTGCAAAACCCATCAGGAAGGAGGGTCCTTTACAGCCGCCAATAAGGAGATGCTATAAGCAAACAGGGACCCAGAAAGAAAATTCCAGTTCAGGGGTATTTTTCCCAAACAGGAGATGGTAGTCAACCCTGAGTGACACGAAGGCCAGCAGCGTTTAAGGTGCTACGTGCACACAGTGCACGTTGGGCCCTAAGGGGACACAGGTTTGGCATCCACGACTGTGTACTCAGGGCTGCACCCGCGTGCCTGCAGGAGGCCAGGCCCACGCTGCGGAGAGAGACCTCCCACCACAACTGGAGGCCACGCTCACGGCGTGCACAACTGCTTTTTGAAAATTCAGCTGTATAAAGTTTTTAATGATTCTAGGTTTATTCACGTTTTCTACACCTTTCTGAGTCACTTTCACTGGCTGATAGTTTTTTATTATCTTTTCACATTTCTTAGAACATACAGCTCATGGTGTTCTCTTAGGACGTTCCGACTCAGCTTACCTAAGGTGGCGCTGCTTTCTATAAAAGGGCTGTAGAAACTGTTTGTCAAGCCCAAATCCAAGTGGCAGGTAGCAGGCTGGCCAGCCTGCGCCCACCCTGGGCCAATCTTCCAAAGCTGCCAGAGAAGCTCCTGAGGAAATCGGGAGCTGGCATCTGTCTGCTGGGCCTGCACCCAGAGGGAACGGCTGGGTGCACCCTGGAGCCATCTGGCTGAACCACATCCCGCACTGGACCTCCGCTGCCTGAGGGTGAATGTGGACGGGTGACTAAGTGACTGGCCGCATGTCCTCAGCAGCTGTGACACGTGCCTGGTTTTGTTCTCAGCCTTCAATTAAGTACCAGTGAGAGGAAACACGCCAGGAGGAAAGTGCCCTGAGCTAGGCACACACCTGCACCTGTCCTGTTGGCCCAAGAGTCAGTTACCTTCCGGGCTCCTCCCCGAAAGTCCAACCAGGGCTCCTTCTTCCCTCACACCTGCTCAAGAATCCCCCTTAACCTGTCAGCAAGTGTACAAGTAAAGGACTGTGACGGAGACATAAGGTAGATGATGCTTGACTTTCGATGCCACTGGGTCACTGAAGTTCATAGGTGTTGCCTCTGCCCCTCTTTCTCATCTCTGGTCACACACACTCTGGTGGTGAAAAGCGTAAAGTTGGCGTGTTTAACAGCAACTCCTTCACAGAAACGCCCCAGGATGCAGAGCAGCTGGAAGCATGAGGGTGGGTGGGGAGGGCTGGGGGCTGAGACCAAAGGACAGGAGTTGGTTGCTGCCTTGTCCCATCGGCCCCTCATGACCCCCCGCTTCCCACCCTTAGCAGTCCCTCAGCCATGTCCCGCGCATGTGAACGTCCACCTGATAGAACGTAAATCCCATGAAGAACACACAGAGGCCTTGAGACTGTACCGGCCGCAATGCGCGCATCTGCCTCCCCCCGCCCACAGCACGCAACCACCTGAAGTCTGGAGTGGGGAGCAAGGAGGCGGGACCCTGATTTCGAGGGCACAGCAGAAAACAGGTGAGAGCGCGGGTGAAGGGCGAGCAGGAACCACACTGGAGGACAGAGACCCAGGGTAAAGCTGAAGCCCACCTCGCCCACCTGGCCCCTGGAGGCTCCGGCAGAGCAAGTTCGGAGTGCGTGCTGGCCCCAGCCTGGTCTGAGCTTGACTCTGGCTTTCTGTCTCTTGTTCCATGCCATTAGGGATTTCTTTCCATTCTCTTTCAAGGAACTACGACACTGTGGTAGATATTTTTTTCAGTTTTGCTTCCAAATTGATTTTGCTTTTGACGTACAGCTCAATACGTCAGGAGGCCCCCACCAGGAAGTAAATCCATAGTTGTTTTCATGACGGCAAATTACATGCCAATGAGCAATAGTTCAATGCTGAATTGTAATGGCTTGTCAGAAGTGAAATATATTTTCTAAAAATTTAATCCATGAGAGAACAATGTGTCCGCCCATGAACTAAAGCTGCCTGTGGGAGAGAACACCGGTAAATAAAGTGAACGGATTTGTTCCTGGACGGACATGTTTATGTGGAAGACGGAAGCTGCACAGTTAAACCCCACCTCCCTAGCGGCAGGGGAAGGAACGCTCTGCCCCCGAGACCAGCATCTGTGTCTGCAGGACATGGTCAGGACGCAGCCACTGCCGTGCAAGTGCAGCAACCTGGGTGGAGTGATGGTGGGGCCCTGAAAACGCTCCCTTCCCCAAACAGTCCAATATCGCATGGGCCACGCCCAGGAAATGAGCAGGATTAGGGCCTCTCTCCTTAGGGCCCCCCCTCCCACCATAGCTCAGGGGTGCTATCTACTCCTGAGTCTCTCGTGACCAGGGCAGAAAATGAGGGGCCAGCTTCTGCCCCGGCAATAGACATGGGCTTCCATCCTCCTCGATGACCCACCTCGGATCCATCGTTCCAGGCCCCGGTGTATGAATTGCAGCCTGGGAGATACACTCAGCCAGCTCCCACACTTGCCGATGGCCAAACCCTGTGACTGATCACGTGACTAATCATACACAAAGCCCCCTAGTGGGTCCACTTAGGTTGAACTTCGGCTGAGAATTTTCTGGGGCCGTAACAAGCCAACACACACCATGAACACCCAGGAGGAAGGACAGCAAGGGCTGTTTCCCAGACTCAGTGGACACGGACATTTCTTCATGAAGCAGCTCAGAGTCCGTGGGTGCCAGTGACCCGGGTGAACGTGGAGCCCAGCCGTGGTTCCTGGCCCCTCACTTCCAGCCCTGCCCCCACGCAGCAGGTCCTTTCGTGTCCTGACCACCACACAGGGGTTTCTCCCTGCAAGTGCTGCATCCGCCTGCTCACCCACATGTGTGCTTGCTATCGGCCTCTCGTCCGGGCTCTGGGGTGTGAGGAGTCCTCACTTTACCCCAGAAACAGCACAGGCCACACTCACAATTTGCCCTCAATTTTAAAAGTATATACATAATGTAAGTTATGAAGAGTAAGTTATATAGAATGATTTTCAAGTTATCAAAAATTTTAAAATGATCTGAGCAGCCCACAAAGCAAACAGGTAGCAGAAATCTCTGAAATGATTGGAAGACAACACTTGGAATAACAATGGTATAGGTGGAGGTGACCGATTTTGTCCAGGTTGACTGGCAGCGGGGTCAGATGAGGTCGGCCGGGGTGAGCAGCCCACCCACCCGCCCATCCACGTGAACTCCGGCGCGCCAGCTTGCCCTCCAAACCACCCGACCACCTTGTCCCCTGAAGGGAGCGCCTGCCCCAGGACCTCCTGCGTCCACGACCACCTGCGCCCATCCCCCTCTCTTCAGGGCCACGCTGGCTCACTGGGCCCCTTTCCCTTTCCTCGCTACCTGAGAGGTCCCCGGATTTTGACCAGCAAAGTGTTTGCTGAGCATCCAGTGGAACACCAGCCCCTAGAGCTCCCTGATCGGACTAGGGCCACGCCTGCCTACCTGTGCGGGACAGCCTCTGCAGGGTGGTTGTCAGGTGCTGCAGGACCCCCGGCGACACTTCATAGCGGTAGGTGTCTGTCACTGGAACCTTCTGGCACCTTCCAAACACTCCGTCTGTGGGAGAGGGGAGGCAGGGAAGAGAAAAGTGATGAAAGTGATGTTTCATTTTCAGAGCAGGGGAAGAGATTACACCATCCTTGCTGGTGCTGAGGCTTTGGAAATAGCTTCGGAAAGTCACCAAAGGGCTGTGAGAATTCAAGAGGCTGGGAGAGCAGTGGTTTACTTAAATAAAGAGCAGAATGCATGGGAAACAAAGGCAAAACTGGATGGCAGACTTGGGAATGAAGTGCCAGGGGGGGTTTTATTCCACATTCCCATCCCTTCCTCCCCAGCCACTCCCCTTGCCTCACTTTTTGTAATTTCCAGGCTGTGACTTTCATATTTTTGACAAAAAAAGTCAGTAACACTCAGGGTCGGTTTCCCAGATGAGAAACAGAATGCCCGGGAAGTATAGTATTAATTTGCAGAAGCCGTTAGGAATGTGGAATATGTCCCACGAAGGCGCCACATGGAGGTGCTGGCATGAGGGTGGACGGACACAACAGCCAGGTGGATGCGAGGGAGATTTCCAAGAATGCGACGAAGGAGAGGTGCTTGTGGAACAGGGTGCACGAATGGGACAACTCATGCAACTCCCTCCCATCTGAAGTGACAGACCCTGCTCATCAGCGTCCATCCAGACCACACCTTCCAATTAATTTAGGCCCCAGCAATTCTTTCTTCTCCAATTGCTCACTTTGAGACAAGCTTCCTGTGGGGGTTCAAACATTCAAATGACTGCCTTTCCTACACACAAAAGACTGATTCAGGGCCCCGTGCGGCACACACAGAGCAGCCATCTGCAGTTTCAGGCTGGACGGAGGGAAACGCGTCTTTCATTGTTCACAACAGTTTCATTGCCCTGAGTGTAGCTGAAGAAAGCCATTCAAATGCAACAAGTTTAATTAGCAGAAGCACATGTGCCCAGTGCCAGGCGGACTGGGTAATTGCTGGTCTGATCTTACACATGTGTTCAGATGGATGGCGCCGCGCGATTAGCAGAAAATCATCTTACATGTTGCGAGCATTTTGCAAATTTCTACGGGACTTTGCAAAGCCCAGAGACTTTGGGAGGACAACCTGCCAGCTGCTGGGAGCAGGCCACAATGGCCATGAGGGGTCTACGTCTGCTGCATCCCTGCCACGCTGGGCTCCCTGGTATTGCCCCGCCCGAGGGCCTCACCAAAATTCACGCATCTGCCACCTACACCCAGAGTGATTTGGTAACAGCTCCCTTAGAGGCAGGGTATCATCCCTACTGCCACCACCCAGGGAGATGAACGGTCTGCGGCAAGAACACAGACAATAAATGTCGCTGTTCTCTGATTTGGTTTTGTGCCAAGAACTCTGTGCCTGTGGGTGGTATGGGTGCGTGTGGGGGGTGAGGACGAAGGAGGGCGGGAGGGGGCAAAGGAGAGAAAATGAAGACTCTTTAGAATGTACCTGAAACTTTCATCTTTTCTTTTTTTTAATTTACTAATCTATACCTATTTTTTCTTTTCATTGCATTTTTTAGGGTGACACAGGTTAATAATTATAGGTTTCAGGTGTACAATTCTATAATACATCATCTGCATATTGTATTGTGTATTCACTGCCCCCTACCGTCTTCTACCTGCCGCACCCCCTTCCCTCTGGTGACCGGCACACTGTTGTCTATGTCTATGAGGTTTGTTTGTTTTGCTTTTCAAGTGGAATTATCTTGGATGCAGAATCGTGGTGTATGGATGGGAAGGAGCATCAAGACAGCCCTACCCAACATGTTACAGTGAGGAAACCAAGGCCAGAGTGTGGGGACCACAGCCACAGAGGGGTCAGCAGCTGAGTAGGAGGAAGAGAAATTGGGCTCCATGGCTCCCCCCACAACCTCCATGGTAACCATGCTGCCAGAGACACTGAGAATCGCCCCCTCAGAAAACGCACTGAATCACTTGGGTTCTGAGAGAGAAATGGCAAAAGACATTTCCTTTCTACTTTTGGAACATCTTGAGTAAATTGCTTCCCTTCTAAAGGAGAATGGTATCATTCTTTAAATTTGGTTTGTGGTGTACAATGTTATAAATATATTCTCAGAAAAAGGATTGGTGTTATTTGTACTGTTTGTATGTGTACACATATGTGTGTGCACATAGCACACACACATGTGTAGATGTGCATATGCATGTCTACCCACGTGTGCATGTATGTACACACAGCTGTGTGCACATGCGGGGCATGTCTACACATGTGTATATGTATTGTGTTCATGCATGCACATGTAGGCACATGTTTGCATGTGTGGTGTGTGTATACATGTATACAAACCTGTCTGTGTGAATGTGCATGTGTTTATATGTAGTGCATGTGTATGTGTATGTGTGTCTGTGGACATGCCAAGCAGCCAGCAGGTCAGACCACCAGGCAGCCCCAGGCACAAACAGGTCGGTCTCGGTCTCCCCTCAAGAGAAGCGTTTTGCTAAGTTCCCCCGGGGTGGCCTTAGGCTCACGTGAAAGGACTCTACTGAGAAGCATCTGTCTGTCAGTATTGCCACACGTCTGTCATGAGGATCCATGGGAGGGACCCCAAGGCCCGGGCCTGGACACCCACCTGCCACCCCCAGGCCACAGGCAGCTCACTTCAGGTCACAGGCCTTTCTTAGTTGTGTGGCCTCTGGTGGCTCTAGTGGCGTTTCCTGTAGTGACATGACCATTTTCTCTGCACTTAGGACATTTCATCCCCTTTTCTTCTTTTTCTAATGTCTTTACCAGTTTTTATTTTTATGTCTTTTTTACATTTCTTCATTATCTCTTTGGGAAGGGATAATGGGACTGGGGAATCAATAAATATAATGTGATCACCTCACTTGGGTTTTCCAAGTGGGATAACTAGCTTAGGTCACTATTAGGGATTGCAACGTTCATACCTGTTCAATCACTTGTGCAAATAGTTTACTCATGGAAATAATATGCATTTGTAACTGTATTCCCTGGAAACCTCAAGAACAATGTTCCTGATTTTGGAGCAAGAAGAGATCGGCAGACAAGGTGCCATGATTACAAAGACTTCATAGGCGAAGGTGCAGCAAAGGTGGGCTTGGAGTGACTATGGGGCAAGGGAGAGACGTGAAATAAATCATCCACATGCAGATTCCTCATGACAGTAAGGGCAGGAGTGTTCATGGGGTCTGAGTGGGACCAGCCCAGCTGCTCAATGCAGCCCCAGAAGCAATGGCCTGGGATGTGAAGTCATATTCTCAAAATACCGTCCACAGTGAGCGCGTGTACTCACTTGCCCAATAAAGTGGCCAGTGACCCCAGGACAGAAGGACCACAGTGGTCTGTCTGTTGCAGCTCCAGGTGTGCCTGGGAAACGCAGCGGGTAATCGTAGGTGTCGGCTCGGGGCCCACTCTCAGCACAGCCCTGGCTCCAAGCGCGCCCTCAGGAGGAGGCCAGCCCCACCTCCAGCCCAGGGGCTGCACCTGCTCAGGTAAGCACCCATCAGCTCTGAATCACGTTGTACAGACTGGTTCCCTCGTCCACTCATCTCTGAGTCAAAGTCAGGCCCCAGGCAGCAGCAAAGATGAAGCAGCAACAGTGACCCCTGGTGGCCACCTCCCTGCAGAGCTGGACCCTCATCAGGACAGCACAGGCCAGCTGAGTCCAGCTCAGGACAATGACGCTCTGGCTGACAGACACGTCACAGTCCTGCAAGATGTGTCCAGTGCCAGCTCCAGGAAGGAGATGAAGATGCTGCTTCCTACTGGGGCAGGGGTAAGACACATATACTCACACATGTGCACACATGCACATGCTCACACAGGCTCACACACACTCACATGTGCACTTGCATGCTCACACTGGGAAGAGCATCATGCAGCCTCCCAGATTGTCCCCATGGTGCCATCTGTCCCACTGGCTTTGCAAGCATCTCCCATGGGCACCATAGACACCCTGACTAGCCCTCGTCCCTGGGCTGAGTGGACCAGACTTGACCCTCTGACCCCTGGCAGATGAAGAGGCACCTGCTGTGAACAGTCTGTGGGGGGATAGCCCCAGGGGTGCTCAGAGAAGGAACCCCCTCCCCAAACCCTGCAGACAGCTGTCACCATGGAAGAGGCGCCTTGTGTGCGGGCCGCACTGAGACGCCCTGACACGAAGGGCTGTCAGCACCGCGTCTGAGACTGTTAATCAGTCCCGTAGGGAGGCAGGCGCCTGAGGCTGTCCCACTGAAGCCAGGGGTCTGCGACCCTGGCTGCAGCCTCCGCAGCAGGCTGAGGGAAGCCCCGCCCCCATCTGCAGGCTCCACGGCAGGCAGAGGGAACCCCTACTGCCCTCCTCCAGTGTCACTCAGCTGCTGGCTGCCTGGCCCCTCCTCCAGCACAGTCGGGGGCCCAAGAGGCAGGGCAGCAGAACCCACCAGGACCAGCTCCCAGGATCCACGTGTCCCATTTAAAAAAGCCCAAACTGCACTTCCGGGCACTGCCGTGGGCATCATGCCTTGATGGGCGGATGGGTCTCAGGAACCTGTTGGTGAGGAGGCAGGGTGGCCCTCACAGCCAGGGCAGGGCAAGCCGCAGCTCCACCCTACCCCGCGCCCCTGTGGCTGCCCTGCAGAGGGCTCACCCTCAGGCAGCCATGGTCTGCACAACCCCTCCTCCGGAATGGCTCCACCATGCATGGCAGAGTACCCCCGACCCCCCCAGGGCAGGGTCCATGACCTAAAGCGGTGGTCAGCAGTGGCCTGAACTCAGGCAGGTGGACGAGCCGCCACCCCAGGATGCTTCCCTTGGCCACTGCCCGAGTAGTGTTTTCCAAAATATCTGGACAGACATTAGAACAGCTCCTTCATCTCCTTCTCACAATGACTGAAACCCAAAGCCGGCTGAGGTCTGCGTCACGGTCACTCATCCCCGATGCATTTAAACGTCTATTGGCTTCTGACCCCTGGAGACCAGGTCTGCCAGCTCAAGTGTGTGGAACACCCAGGGTCCTATAGGCAGGCAGCAGGGGTGGCCAGCATTGACCATCCCAAGCGCAGGGTTGATTGGCAACAACGAATCACACCTGAGCCTCCAAGCACTTAGCCCTTCCTGCAAAGAAAATTTGCCTCTTGATATCGTCAGCCGTGGCTTTCAATCCCTTGAACCTAAGTGTTTTAGGCGCAAGCAGTAATAGGTTTTCAGATGGCGACGTTAACCTCCCTGAACTGCTGTTCTCTGTCTTGGGCAGAATGGCTCTGCCCGCCCTGCTTCTCTGCCCTGAAACAGATGAACCCGGCCCAGCCGCCTGCTGGACGCTTGCTCTGCAGCAGTCGAGAGTCTGCGGACAGCGGCGCAGCAGGCCATGCCCTGTGACCTTTAGAAGAATCCAGGTTTTCACAGGGAGCTGAAGAGAAGAGTAGCATGGGTTTCATTCAGGCCCTTCCACTGTACAGAGGAGGGGGTGGAGGTCCCAGGCCTGGGTGGTCTGCCCCCTGCTGTGCTCCACGCCAGACGCCGCCTGCAGCCACGGCCGCCCTGGCTCCTGGCCCTGCCATGACACTCTAGCACCCTTGGTTTTCCTTCCATAGAAGACAACGGAATAAAACGTAAGGTTGGAGATGAGAGATAACACATGGCTTTGGGCATAAACAGTCCTAATGAGACACTGGTCGGACTTTATTCACTTTGTTTAGAATGACGTTGAAGTCATAGCTCCCCAGTGACTTCATGCAGGAAAGACTGCATTTGCTGCACACCTCCGAGTTCTATGGAAGGGAGAGGGGAAGACACCACCAAATGGGCCCAAATATACCAGATTCTGGTTCCAGTTTTGCCAGCAGCCTGCTGTGCAGTCTGGAGTAAGTCATTTCCCCCCTCTGTGCCTCAGTTCCCTAAAATACAACAGTGTAACTGTCAGTACCCCAGCTTCTCTGAGCCTTAAGGACTGCCCACCTTTCCGGACAACAGCTGTAGACACGGGGCTGGCCGCCAGCAGCTCTCTCAGCGGGGAAACCCACAGGCGCTAATGCTTCTCCTAGCACCAGAGCGAGTCCCTTAAGTGCAGGTTCTACACAGCTACTGGGCACATTGAAAACCCAGTGTCAGCCACCCAATGCCACGGGGCTGCTGGCCCTCACAGGCGGCCAGCGTGAAGGGTGGACCAGAGACCGCAAGGCAGCGGGGAGAGCAGAGCAGGGGCCACGTGAGGAGGAGGAGAGGTGGGCTTACAGGGACTTTTCAGATTCAGAAAAGCTACCTGCTGTCCTGCTGCCTCTCTGCCCACCTGCTGCAGGGCAGATTGGGGCCCCAGCCATTGAGTCCCGAGTCCTATCTTATTTTTTACTATGAGGGTTTTTTTTCACTGTTTCACACACATACAAACCAATGCAAATGTCCTCTTGGCTCTGTCTTTGCTGTATTTAAATAAATTACAAAAATCCTCACTGTTGGGATGTACGACATCTAACGTGGAAGGTCTTCACTGTTGAGCGTCAGGACAATAAAGCTCGTTGTTGCTGTTGATCAAACTCTCCCGGAGTCTGAGATAACGCAGCCCCTGTTTCCCTTTGTCCAACCTCATACATATAATTTTATTATGTATGTAACAATGTATAAATCATATACACTCAACTTAGTCTTTTTTGCATACATGGAAGCTCAGGGCAATGTGAAGACTCGACCCCAGCAGTTTAACCCCTGGATAGGTAACACATTTGCTTCTTTCTCCTTTTCTAGGATTTCACGTTTCAACTTCAAATTTAGCAGGCTTCCACTATAGCTCTTTGCTGCTTCCTTAATTTTTTTTTAAAAGGGTAAACTGAAACATAATTAAAAATAATAATAGTAAATACCCTACTAAATTGCTCCCAGTATTCTAGGGCAAAACCCAGTGCTGGCAGGAGCCCAGCGCAGGCCTTCTGGACACATGGACGCGCAGGCCAATTCTGAATGTGCCCTGTCTCCCCGGAGTTGTACCGAGTGCAGCGCAGGAGAAAGTGCAAAGATAAAAAGCACGGGGCTTGCCCTGGCTGGTGGGGCTCAGTGGGCTGAGCGCCGGCCTGTGATCCAAAATGTCGCCAGCTCCATTCCTGGTCAGGGCACAGGCCTGGGTTGTGGGCCAGGTCCCCAGCTGGGGGCGCACGAGAGGCAAGCACACATTGATGTTTCTCTCCCTCTCTGTCTCCCTCCTTTACCCTCTCTAAAAGTAAATAAATAAAATCTAAAAAAACAAAACACAGGGCTCACGTCTGTTATGGCTCATATGTTGTCTGAGGAGCCATGTATGTGGATAACTGATAAAAGAAACACTGATGAAAACACAGTTTCTAATAACCAAACTTGCCTCAGAACTTGCTGTGGGGGATCCAGATGGGACTGACCAGGGAGGGAATGTTTGAGGGGACTGGCAGGACCTCAGCACGGAGCAGGAGGAGACATCGCCTTCACGGCCTGGCTGGCTCCCGCTGTGTGAGCCTCTCTGCCTCAGGACATTGGTGTCTGTTTCTGGAAATAACAGAGTGGGACCAAATGATCCCAACGTCTCTTTAATTCTGAATTCAATGGTCCTTCACACACACCCCTCCACGATTCCAGGGCAGGCAAGTGCGGGGAGCCCCGGGTTCTGCCGACAGTGAGGGATGGCATCGACACTGCATTTATGGGGAGAAAGCCTGAATTAAAAGATGAGAAGACCACAAAGTAGCCCTGACATGCACCCATCTTGCACACTGCCTGTGCCTGCTCCAATGTGTCACTTTGTCACTTCGCCCCCAGCAGGGGGTCAGTTTTCTGCCCTTGATCTAGACTGGACACATTAGCGACACTCTGGAAACTTCAGCATTCTTTTTCGTTCTCCGTCTCTGATAAACAATCAGGCTCCTTGCCCCATCTCAGAGTGAGGTGTGGACAGCTGTGACCTTCAGGTCTGGACACTGGGGCACCCTGGGGAGCCAGGCTTGACCAGGCCTGGGACAGAGGGCAGGAACAGAGACCCAACCAAGGCTGGCTGCAGGGTACCCAGTGAACTTCATTTGCCGGGAGCTCAGATCCCACCCAATCTCCACGGGTGTCTGGTGCGTCTGCTGTGGACGCGCAGATAAGCAGCAGGGAAGGAGAAAGGCGGGTTATCTGGGGCAGCCAATCTCCCCATCAGCGGCCTTCTGCTCCAGCCCGTTGCCAAGTAACCGTGGCCGCTCCTCTTATCAGCCCAGAACGGTCCACTGACTATTCAGCCGAGAATAGAAAGGCCTGGCACCAAGGGCCAGAGTAACACCGCACGAAAATGGCACATTACGTGGAGGAGGGAAAAGGGAATCTGGGAGCCTCATCTTATCTGTATGGGGACAGTGACTCAAAACCGGCCGTCCATCACTGCCCCCGCACCCATTCTTATTCCACCAACTGAAGAGCATCTCTCCCACCTTCCCAAGAGGGATGCAGGAGGGCAGGGAGGGAAAGAGAGGGGGACAGAGGGGAGGGGCCCTGTTCATAACCAGGTTCATGGGGGGGATCCCTCTTCCTCTGTCTCCCTCTTCCCCACCACCCTCCTTAAGCACAGACCCAAGGTAGCTCCTCAGATTGGAAGGCCTCACCTTCCAGTTACCCAACATGTGCCCTCTGCCCGGGAGGGGCACAGCTGAGCCCCCAGGAGGCCAGGTGCACCCACAGCCCTGAGGCAGGAACTTCAGAAGGATGCCCCTCCAACGTCGCCGTAGGAGACCTCTCTCTGCCTCGGCTACAGTTCTGCTCTCAAGCTGGTGGGGGAGAAGCCAGGATGAGAGTGGGCTGGGGGCGGGGGGGTGAGGCGAGGCCCTCGGCCCCAGGGGACAGCAAAGGCTCCATAGACACTTAGACGCAAGCCTCTGGCCACAGGGAGCCCAGCCCTCTGCAGGTGGCCATCCCTGTCTCTGCAGACCTGGTGTGGTCTCTGTCAGCAGTCAGCCACCTGTGCTTGGAGAACGGCACAGGCCACTTCAAGACGTCCAGCCCTGCCAACGTGCAAGAGGCACAGCCCAGCAAATCTAGGAGAGGGCTGGTGCCGCCCTTAACGCTGGGGGCGCCATGATCGCTGGTCTCTCCATTTCCTCGGCCCACTGTGCGCCCCACCGTGTGCAGGGTAGATAATGTGCAGACAGAAGGTCCCATTCCTATTTACCTTGTCCCCCCAGGGGACCAGATTCATCACCTCAAAACCCCTGCCCCTGTCCCGAGACACACGCTCCTGTCCCCTCTGACCTGCTGGCACCCAGTGAACCCTGCATTCTGGAATCACCCTCTGCCCATCTGCTTCCTCTGGGGGTGGGGTGGGGGAGGGTAAGTCCTACTTCCCACGGTGTGTGGCCATGACTAATTAGGAATTTACCAGAATCGAAGGCAGGGACTCGAAGTAGTATTTGTACGTCCAGGTTCATGCAGCATTATTCACAGTAGCCAAGAAGCAACCCCTGTGTCCAACAATGGTTGGCTGGATAAGCAAATTGCGGTCCCTCATACATGGTATGTGATTCAACCTTAAAAAGGAAAGCTATTCTGACACCTGCCACAGTGTGGATGAGCCTTGAAGACATTGTGCTTAGTGAACGAAACCAGTCAAAACTGGTCACAAAAGGACAATGACTGTACATTCCACACACATGAGGTCCTGCGAGGGTCAGAGTCACAAAGACAGAGAGTGAGGAAAAGGTTACTGGGGGGGAGGGATGGGGAGTTAGTGTTTAACGGGTGCAGAGTGCGTTGGTCAAGGTGAGAAAGTTCTGGAGACGGACTTAATGCCACTGAACTGTACACATGACAATGAGTAAGAGATTAAGTTTTATGTTATGTGTGTTTTACTACAATTTTTAAGAGCAATGAAAAGCTTGGTAAATGCATGAGAAATGGAAAGGGGGAGAGAAACTCCCCATTTTAGGGAGGGTGCTCGGAGGACAGACCTGCAAGTTCTCAGGGCTACAAGGACCAGGTGCAGGAGCAGTTGCTCTCAGGTCACGGACTGGTCTGCGTCCCAGAACCCAAGTCCAACGCAGTCCACGCTGAGGTCAAGATACATCATCAGTACCCAGTAATCTCATTGAAACAAGCAAGTCTAGTGGAGGTCCTCGTCACTTAACTTTGAAAATACATTGGGTTCTAATTTAGATTAAACCAGCTCTTGGGAGGGGGGGACGACGGGATGTGTTTCGGAAACACCATTTACAAAAACAACTCAATTTGGTTTCCTGGCAGTGAGGCTGGCAGTAGCCCAGAGAGCGCCGTCAGCCCCTGCCGGACCTCAGTGACCCTCTGGCCAAGGAGCAGGAGGAGTAGGGGGTGGGTGGCTTCTGCAGAGGACAATCGGGCACAGTCACAGGCCTCAGACAGCCTCTAGAGCGTCCATCAAAAGGACCGATTTCAGCAGCTCTCTCAGTGGTTTTCTCAAAGACTGAACAACAAGAATTCCTGTAAACCAGCCTGGGCCGTCCTTAATGACCGCGTTGCAGTGCGGCTATTTAAACCCCGACCTCGGCAGAGTGCCAAGGAACGGTAGTGAGCAGGGATGCCCACGCAGTACTGTGGGCCAAAAGATAATGAAAGCAATTTATTTGAAAATTAAAATAGGATTAAGAGTGGCAGCTTGTGTGAGAGCCCAGATGCCTTAGGGACATGCCTCTCACACCACTGGCTCTCATCCCGAAGGGTCTGGTGACACCGCTGTCCTCTCTGACAGTCTCAGCAGAGACCAGCCTCACTAACAGATGCGTGTCCCACTGGACACCATGGCCCTGGGAGATGTTTCAATGTGGAGCGTCAAGGGCAGCCCCGCTAAGGTCTGGTTTCACTGACACAATCCTGGGCAGCATCCCTCTGACAGGGGACTGGACACTGTGTCCACCCACAGCCAGGACAGGGACCCTGAGAAGCACAGCTTCCCCAGGGGTCTGTGGGTGGACTGAGTACAATTTAGAAGGGGGAACCAGAAAATAGGTTAGATGACCAGCCAAAAACAGTTAACTGAAGAAACATAGAAATACAGCATTTTAAGCATTCTAACTCATAAGCAAGATGCCTGAAAGGAAGAAAAATGCTTCTAAATAACTGCATCTGCTCTGTTGACTTTCAGAGCATTTTGTGGGAGAGGCTGGAGTTTCCCTTCTCTCCTCAGGTGAGGATCTACCCACGAAGGGCAGCAGGCGTTTCTCCTCCAGCGCACCTGTACACCAGCCTAAGACGGAAGGAGCAGTGACCACTGAGCACAGGCTCTAGTTACTTTTTATGCTGCTTGTTAAATTAATGTCATTTTCCTGGCAAATAAATAAATAAAATAAAATACTCAAGCTGTGACCCAACAGTTCCTGTCCAGGAGCATGTCCTAAGGAAACTCCTGGACGTGTGCACCTGGACACAGGAACGGCTTCCTCTCCAGAGCGCACTTTCTGCCCGACACTGACTGAAGTGCTCTGAAAGCTGAAAGTCAACCTAGTTAATGACCTTCTAGGCAAGGGGGCCTGAAGAGGTGAATTCACGAATTAAAGCCAAGAAAGACCTGCTCTCTTAACGCTTCGAAATAAGCATAAATCCACCTGCCAGGTGGGTGCAGTTGTTCTCTGAGTTCCCACCTTAACTTTACAGTCTGTTCAGTCTGAGCATGAATGTTTCTTTTTCTGGTTTATAATCATAAATGAATTTTTAAATATTGCCCAAGATCTGAGACTAGGAGTGAAGAGGCAGACATTCACAGGTAAGTTTAACACAGATGTTCACGCTGAGGCCGCATGGCTGTTTGGCTTCAATTAAACACCAAGCTTGGCACTGCAGGATGGTGAGGCGTGCCGTGCACAATTCTCTGCTTGCGGCAACCACCAAGCTTTGCTTTTCCTGCTGAAATCTGTCACCCACACCCGTGAAGTGCATGGGGCCACCGACAGCACACGCAGAGCAACTCTAAGTACAGGTCCCTGACAGGAGCTCTCATCTGAGGACTCACAGGCTAGAATTCAACCAAGGAAAGAACACCGGTTACAACGGAAGCAAACGCCTAGGATTTGTGGAGTCAGAGTTTCCCACCACTCATTAACCATTCCGAGGGAACGGTCGATTTGGAGGTTTGTCCCAACAAGCAATCCCCACGTGGCAGACATAACCTGCAAAATTCCAGATTCTGGGGCATTAGGACAGAATGTGTCCCATGTCTGCTCCTCAGAGTGAAGGACTGTCCCTGGAAGTTGTCCTGAGCTCCCAAATCCAGCAAGCTACAAGCAGATGGAATTGGCACTTCTGGAAACAGCAACTTTTTAAACTCTCTACAGCCAAAAGTGGCGATTTCCCTCTCTCTTTCCTTTCTTCCCTTCTCTGTCCTCCCTTCTTTCCCACGAAAGAAACCCTAGGAATTCTGTTCCCTGGTATTCAGAGCTCTGATCAGTTGGCCCGAGGGGCAGGGACAAGTCTGCTCCCACAGGAAGTGGCGAGCGCTCTTGTGGTGGTCCCGTGCGGCTCGGGACCCGTCGTCTCTCACAGGAGTGCTGAGTGGAATCGTCTCTAGTGAATGGGCCCATGTGGGGCCTGTGTGCATACACCCACGTGCACATACACAGTCATCATTGGAGGTAGCAGAAGGATAAACAAACTGCATACCCCGCACGAGGTTCTCTCTGCTCCTGGGTGATAATAAGGGATTACCATGGCAACCCTGAACAAGCACCCACACCTCTTGTTTCTCTGCACATGGTGCCACAGCTACATCTCCACTGCTGCCACATGCTGGGTGAGGGACAGGGCGACATCATCATGCAGTGTTCCTGTCACTTTTGGTGGACTTGGCTCAAGGATGCTCTCTGTTGAACACTGAATGCCACTTGCAGCCGGGGTCTTGGTCCCAGGTTTCCTCAATCCCAGGTTGCCTCTTTGCCTGTCATGCCCTGAGATCCAAAAGCTACGCCACTGAACTGGTTTCCGTGTCCAGGGCTATTATGAGTGGAAATAAACGTTGACAGTAACTGAAAAGCCCCACGGAAAGCGAAAGGCAAAGCACATCTCCCGTACTGATCTCTAGTGGGTGTTTCTGCTGCCTGAGGCTTGTCGCTGCTGGAAGGTTCTGTTTTCTTCCACTCAGGACTGAGATGACAGCTTCAGGGGCTTCAGGGGCTGAGGTCATCATCGGACAGTCCTAGGGAAGCTGTTGGGACAGGTGAGCTCATTTGGAAAGGGGGTAAACTCATGCTACTGCCACAGGGTAGCCTGCAGGTGTGACTTCTTACGTGTGACGCAGCCCAGGGTGCTGAGCCAAGGACACAGGTGAACCCTCCACCTGCAGCTGAACCAGGACACACAGCCCACAGCAAAGTGCTGAAAGGTTGGGTCCTGGTCCAAGGTCAGGGCCTTCATGAGTCCCTCAGACGTCCAAAGCCTGTTTCTTCACCTGTGACATGGTGGCTACATGAGATGCCGTTGGACCACCTGATGCTGGAATCGGACGAGAACTCGAGGTCAGACAGAAGAGCACCTGGCTCTCAGGTGCCAGGAGCAGGAGCTGTACGAGACGGGGCTGCCAGTGAGCCAGGGCAAGAACGTGCGGTCTGGTGAGCTCCGGCCTGCGGGGCAGCACCCACGGAGCTGGCCCATGTTCGTCATCAGTGGAGGGGGGACAGCAGTCTGCGAATGAGCCTGGGCCCCCCCCTCCTGTGGAAACAGCACCATGAAGAGTGAGATAAGTTCCATTAAGGTTTCTCCCAGATGACAGGAAGCAACTGCATGAACCTACTCACAGGTACCAGAATGGAAAGGGTGCTGCTTAGAACTGTCACCCAGGAGCCCACCGAAGCCCTCAGACGCCCGCTGCTGAAACATAGCTCTCACATCCTGAGTTCGTTTTCCACGGCACAAGTCCATGCTGAGTTCTCCGGCACATGTTCCCATAGCAACCATGGCACGAGTGCTTGGAAAAGTGAACAAAACCTGCTGGACCCTGGGAGACCTTCGCATGAGAGGCTGGATGCCTGCATTTGTCTTCCTGTTCTGTAGATTCCCAGAGCAAGGGCAGCACTGAAGTGAGCTAAGAGAGAACAAGACTTGGCAAGTACCGGACGCCACTGATAAACATTACGATATAAA
Organism: Mormoops blainvillei; assembly: GCA_004026545.1. Lineage (NCBI taxonomy): Eukaryota > Metazoa > Chordata > Mammalia > Chiroptera > Mormoopidae > Mormoops > Mormoops blainvillei. The sequence goes on along the minus strand of PVJD01002507.1, from coordinate 24,364 downwards.
CTTACTGAGGAGGTTGCTGTGTGAAGATTGCTCGTTATCTAAGTCATATAATGTGTCATATAATTCCGTGATTTTAACAGAACAGGTTTTTGCAGGATGTGTTGATTTAAGAGGCCGGCTCTTGTGAGGACTTGCCCAGTGTTCAGAGACACAGGGGGCAGGACTGTGCCCGGCTCCTGCTGAGGCAGGCCGCAGTCCCCGTGACTGTCACAGCTTCCTAAGGGGGACCCTCTGGTGTCGACTAAAGAAGCAGATCTTAGTTTTTCTTAGAAACTATTGAGAGCTCTTATTTTATCCCAAACTTTCTTGAACAAATATTTTTATTCTTGCCAGTGTCACCACCTGAGCTGGTGATTCATATCATTGTCCCCACGATGACGCAGGGTTTCTGCATAGGGCGAATGGCAGGCAGGTGTTACCTGGAAAAGTCCCACATGGACTTTCAAGATGGAAGTGTTAGCTCCCAATCCAGCCTCACAGGAGACACATCTAGGACCACAGCTTGGGGCCGGGGTGGGGGCAAGAGAGTCTGGCCCTGGCCCCAGGCTGCATGACCCTGAACTCTGAGCAGTGTCCTCCCGTGTTCACATGGTGACTGACTATAACTTAAGGACAAGAAGCCTGCCATACGAAGGAGACAGAGGAGCCTACTGGGAGCCCCACGGGCCTGCTGATGGGATGGGAGCAGCTGTATTATAATCCCGAATGTCCAAACACGACCCTCAGTGCTCAGCCAGCCGGCCAGGTGGTAGGAGCAGGTCATTTCTACCCAGGCGTTGGACTAGGCCATGTGCTTGGGTTCCTCCCTCAAGAGGAGGTGCCTTCCTCTACACATCCTGTTCCCGGTCAATGTCTGCCGTGAATATACTTTTCCTCGTGAGAGGATTAAAAAAATAGTCATAAAGAACCACAAACCAATTCAGACTACCAAAACACAAGAGCAACACAGGGGCTAAGAAACGACTCTAACAAAACAAGGAAGATGAGGGAAAACACTTCTAATTCAACGTAAATTCTAAAAAGCGTCCGATTTATATTTTCAGTAAAAAGGAACTATGAAAATGAGATAGCAGTACCACGGTCCAGAGGTAAAGGGGGCTGAGGGACAGACAGACAGTGAAACGGATCACAAACCCACAGGAAAAAAAAAGTCCCAGCGGAAAATCATATCAATAACGTGGAAGCAAAACTTAAAGAAAAAAAAGAAACTACCTTAACACACAGAACAAAGTGATGGAAACTGTGAGAGAAACAACAGAGAGAGGACGCGAGCTCCGAAACATGGGTACCTGCCTTTAAAAAAGGAGAAACAAGACAAAATGGAAAGGAAGCAAACACTGAAGGATAATACAGGAAATCTTTTAGGACTAAAGATTCTAGTCTGAAGAGGCAAAGAGTTTACTAAATACCACATAAAATGAATAACATTTAAAATGCCCTTTTATGCAAGTTTTTTAATTTCAAAGAATCAAAAGTAAAAGAGGTATCAGCAATGATCTTTTAGAAAATATAATAGGAAAAATAACCTCATTCACAAAAGTAATAAAAAAGTATTACATTCCTAGCAGTAACCTTGGTAAGAAATGTGACCAACTACCTAGAAAGGAAATAGCGGTATAAAATAAGGCATGTGTTACAGGATAAGTAAGTTCTCAATTTACCTCTGAGAGCAAAATAGATGGCTGATAGCATAAAAAAAAACTAGAAAAAAATTAGGGGACAAGTTATCAGATCTTAGAATAAGGAGGCATGTCAAAGCAAAAAGGAAAGTTTCAATATAATTTTATAAACACTTATATTTAAAAAAAATAACAATAAACCTATTTTTTAATGAAAGAATATAATTGACATGTAGGATTAAATATTTATAACAACTTTCACCAATAAAATCCATACAAGAAACAATAAACTTAGTATAAGAAATGCAAACAAAATCAGGAAAGTGCATTTCCTGCATGAAGAATGATTTTTAGCAATAAAAGCCCACGTGGCAAGTTGAGCCTGGGATGGAACAGGTACTCACCCCCAGGGCGGGGAATTAGGGGTACGGCCTCCAAAGAGAAGCCGGGCAACGCAGCCTCCGACAGCCAGTCAGCGCTGGAGCATCAGGCCACCTCTCCTACCGACCGGGGCCACTCCAAAGGGTCCTCGGGATCCGGAGCAGCCAGCGTCTGAGGCCCCCTCAGTCCCGACTCCCAGGTGTTGGTTCTGGGGGCCCTGAGCTCAGCACCCCCTCCAGTCGCTCTCTCACACTCTTCCTGAGGAGCCCCACCTGTTAGTTCTTGTTTTTGATACAGTTAGGATTATTTTTAAGTGCAGCTAAAGCATTAAACAAACCCAAAGAACATACCCATCCACCCGCCCCCGATTCTATGAACCTGCCAGCTGCCGGCACCTTTGCGGTGGTGGGGACACCTGTAGCCCGTCTGGACGCCCACTACAAAACAAAGCAAGGTTGGACCAGGGCCACGTACAGGTGGCCCTGGGCCAGCACTCAGCAGAAGTGGAATTGCAGAGAATCTGACCCAGTGGCATCTTAAATAAAATATTTTCATGCAGAAAAAACTTCCGCCGATGGGAACCAAAGGTGCTTTGTCTGTAAAGAACATTAACATAGCCATTTATAAAACTAATATGGAAGCCAGCGTGGGCCATTGTCAGCCACGCACACTGCAGAATCGCATTATGGAGACACAAAGCCAAATTGATGACTTGACCTCGGGGCCCAGCCTATTCCAGATGAGACGACTTCTGAAATGAAATTTTTGCTATAATTTGCTCTTGCTTCTGCTAAAAGGTTGAAGGCATTTCTGTTCCAACTGAGTATGAATAACATTAATATCATAGCCTTACCCAACATGTTCTTAAATACATTTATCTTCAGTGACTAAAGTTATATTGATTTAAAGAAAAATAGATTTCTTTTGAGTAAACTATGGGCCCAAAAGCTGAGACACCATTTTTGTAGCACACATGTATTTCTGAAGAGCACCTTTACCTGGTATCTTCAGAGGAAAAATACACCAGCCACTACAGAATCAAATAACATCTCCCTTGGCACAGACAGTGGGCTGTTTTCTGTGGAATTAATGTGATTCATCCATCTTGGAGGAGAGTTATATTGCAGGCAGCCAGTTCCCAAAAAACAGGAGCTGAAGAAGGAGCGAGAGTCGGGTAACTAATGACCGTGATTTGGAACAGTCACCAGTCCACCTGGGCAAACGCCCAGCTCCCTGAGCCCAGAGTGCAACGCAGAAGTTCCCCGTGACCAAGCCCACACACAGTCCTGCCCTGGGTAGCCACCATAAGCCGGGGACCTGAGAGACGTATGAGTCAGATGCTGCTGGGAGGCGCTGGGCTGGGCCCCAAAGCAAACCACTGGCGACACCGACGCCGACATCTAGTGCCAGGCACCTGGGTCCCTGCTGTGCATACGTCTCCTTTACCTTGAGTCACGGACAGCCACCCCGTCTCACGGAGGCAGAAATGTGGTGTGAGCCTGAGCGATTTGCCTGAGTCCCAGGAACCGTCCAGGGAGAAGCTGGGTTTCAAGCAGCGATTGTGACATCCCCAAGCTCTTTGGTTGAAAAGAGGGAGCCGCACCGAGGCGGACAGCCCGATGTGGAAACTGGAAGCACCACATGCTTGTCTTCACCTCCCTCCACACTCCCTGCTCTCTCCTCCAGAATTCACCGTGGAAGAGAAGACATGCACATATCTTTTTCCTAAAGACAGAACGCTTCCTCTCTCAGTCCGCGGTCATAGTAGATTCATAAATGATACGCGCCCCCTCCCGTATCCTCACTGTATATTCATGTTTATCATCCACGCTGCCTGGAGAATATTAACGCGTGTGTTACTACAGCAGGGTGTCCTTGAAGACAGACCTGAACTGAACATCTGACAGGAGTTCAAAAGACAGACCTAATGTAAAATTCTTATTAACCACTTTGAAGAATTATTCTTATAACCCAATCGAAAAAATAGTGATCAGAGGCAAATGTGGCAGATGGTTAAAAGCATTTCTTTATCTGAATGTATCTGTTTGATATGATCTACAGAACCAATATTTGCTTCAGAACACAGCAATGATGTAAACAGTATCACTCCTATCAACAAAGCAGAAATAACATGTACTTAAAATTTTAAGGAAAAATCTTCTGAAGAATAGCTTCGTCTCAGTCCTCTGAAGTTGCCAATTTAAGGTGCAGAGTTTTGCCAATGAATGTGCTCACAATTTCTTATTAATTACATGGGATCAAAGCCATTAAATAGTCTACAGGGAGTCCAAGACATGACTTTCAAAGTTAACTGCCAGAGTGTCAGAAATTTAATTGGAAGTTTAAAAGTCAAAGTAATATTCTAAATAGAGTCATCAGAACAGAAGGGTGAAGGAAAAAGTTGAAGTGGGGAGGAAAGACAGGTGTCGATCGACCTTCAAGCGCTGAGAGTGTGCCGTACAGAACTTCCCACAAGAGGCCCGCACAGCAGGACAGGGAGGCCGCACCCTCTCAGGTGAACCACCTTCTTGCTCATCGAGTGTCTGTCTCAAGAGGAGATGCACAAACTCAAGAGTCACTGACCTTCTTTGAATCCTCTGACACATGAGAGCTGTTATCCAGAAAGTCTGAGCACATTGAATCCTTGGTCTGAAGAGGCTCCCTATTTTTTATTTTACTTTCTGTTGAGAATGGTGACTCTGAGCATTTTCAGAGAAGAGAAGACTATTTTAAATTAAGAATATGAATGGCTTTACAGCAGCAACGTTAAATTCTGTTGAAATCACGTTCCGCATCCCTTCTCTGTCACTATCACCACACATGTTCTACTTCCATGATTCACGTGTGCCAACTGACTCGCATTCGGTCTTTCTCATTCAACATCACATGACACGTGTGTGTGTCCTCTGACATCACCCATGGAGCACCCTTGGGAGGTCATCGTGCAGAAGAAAGACTGGCTGAGGGTCTGCATCATCACACATGCTCAAGCAGAGGAGGCCACTAGTTTTGAGGACTCAGTAGCCTGGAGACCCAAAAGATCCTCTGGGTATCCCACCATGTCCCCCCACAGCACCAGCTTATGAGACAGAGACCACCAGGAGCAAGTAAGCGGACTGTTGGGAGCACGGGTGGGTGAAACAGCCAAGTTGGGGCGCAGAAGCGCGGATCCCATCTCGGAAGGTTTTTCCTGCCGAGCTGGGCTGAAGCTAAGCACTGATGGTGCAGCTAGCTATCCACAGTGAGGAGTAGGCCCCCTAACAGAGACCTGCAACGGGAATTGGGGTGCACGGCTGAGCCCGGAGGGAAAACACAGCTTACGGCACCACGCGGGCTTGACCAGAGCCTTGTTTCTGAGGAGAGGTTAAGCCAGACAGTGTGTGTGGGACAAAGTGAGCCTTCAATTTATCAAAAATCACACCAACTGTATATGCATAAAGGCCTTCTATAGATTTATGATAAATTTACAAAAATGACTGCATTTAACCTGGAGTCTGCCTTTATTGTACAATCTACCAAAGGTACAGGTATGGAGGTATTAGTGCTCAGAGGGAGTTTTTGTATTTTCATGCTTCTGAGCCCACTGGGCACAGCTCCGCATGGGTGTGTGTGGCCGGGCGGTGAGTGGGTGTGATGCCCAGCAAAAACTCCTCCATTTCTACACAGCAGTGGGTTTCACAGGGCACTTCCATCTACGACATCAACATTCCTGGATGGGCTTCCACTCCCCACTGCCTGTCCAGGCCCTCGGGACTCTGCATGGTAAAGGTGAGACCTTTTATTCCCTTCCCATAACACAGACAAGACCCTACACTTCCATGGGAGCTGGCACCCCGAGAATCCCAAAATAACAAAGCTGCTTCAATGAGAAGAGTTGGGGCAGCTCTGGGGACCAGAGGCCTCTGTGCTCAGCTTTGTCTATTTCAACTAAGGCAACACACCAGAGAACTGGTTTATTTGCACCTGTGAAAATTTGCTCTGGTGGAAGTGCAGCTTTAAAGGCATTTGAAGAAACACCAAAAGTAAACACAAAACAACCAAAGTACAATCACCTTCCATGAAAAACATCCTGTTGCATAGCAGCCAGACAGCTATTTGGAGGTGATCCAATGGAAAATCACAGGTTTGCTGGGTCAGACATAAAAACCCCAGCTAACTCCAGAGCAGAACCAGCACCACCAAGACCACAATATTTTTCTCAGGGACTGAGATGCCAAATCATTTCGTCATCAATTTTCAAGTTTCAGAAAATGTCCTTTTCCAGGTAGCAGTGGTCCCACCCTGCTGAAGTGACATTGGCTATTGCATGGTGACATCTGGGGTGCCCCCAGCTCCCCAGGAGGTCTTGGACCATGAGATCAGAGGCACCTTGGTCCCCATTTCCTCAGACATGCGTCCAAGACAGGGAGGGGCTGGGATTCCATTGGAAAATGAAGACAAATTGAGGACATTCTCCTGAGAACTCAGATCACCCCCCTCCCAGCACATCTGTCCCCAGGAACCCCTCTCACAGCACATCCATGTGTTCACCAACCAGGAAGCTCTCCAAACCCCGTCATTTATAGGCTTCAGGGTTTTTATGGAGGTTCTATAATGTAGACATGAGTGCTTAACTCACTGGCCTTTGGAGCGGGAAGTTCCAGCCCTTGAATCCTTCCATGGTCTTTATGGGAACTGTCCTGAAACTGGCCGGGGGCCCCAGACACCAATCATTGCATTAGCACACGAGACACTTAGTTCTCACTCCATGTCCAAGGATTTTAGGGGTTGCCCACCAGGAGCCCCGGACAAAGACCAACTATTCCACTGTCCAGGTTTACCTCCGGCTCACCCTGTGTTTTTTCATTCATTCATTGAGTGGGTCTGACAGGTGTCCGTGAGGTACATCCACACTGGTGCAGACGAGGGTGTGGAGAGGGGCTGGGTGCTGGCGGCAGGCTGTGTGGGGACTCTGCACTGTCCCTGGCATCTTGTTGTGAACCTAAAATTTCTCTAAAAAATAAAGTCTGTTAACTCAAAAAGAGACCGAATCGATCGCTTTTACTGCAGCACTCACAGCACTCACTACTGAACTTCGCTTTCCTCTCCCTTCCTTGATGTGAGCTCAGCCATGATCTAGCTGAGGGAGTAGGTTTTCCCCAAGGGCAGCCAGACCCCTACAGAAGAGGCCCCAACCAGGCACGAGGGACAATGGCGCTGGTGACTGCCCCAATATGGGCCCGGCGGCAGGAACACAGAGACACTAGAGTGACGCTGCTCACATAACTGGGCCTTGCCCACCGTTCAGTCAGTAACTCCTCATGGAGCACAGAACACGGCTCCTTTTTGTGAAGCTGCTTGCAGATCAGCACGCATGTTAGGAAACACACGGGTCACATCACTGCCTTCGTGCACCACACAAAGTAAAGGGCACCTTGGCTACGAAATGCAATTAGCTTGGATTTAAGCTCTGAGTGCACGTCCATTACAGAGAGGTGCATTGCAGCTTTTTTGGTGGCCTCAGTTAATTCTCTGGTCACTGAAGAGCGGGAAAACATCAACCCACAGGCCTCTAAGGGACATGTGAGTGATCACAGTTTTGGTTCTGAATTGTGAAACACTGGCTTCTCCTGGTCAGAGGATCTATGGGGGGTCCATACATAAGACACCTATTCACACACTGGACCCTGGGTCTTGCCCCCAGCGAGAGCACCTGAGTCTTGGGGCTGCGGAAGACATGTGAGTGATGTGCATTAGATGCATGTCTCTTATTTACAGATGGCAGCTTCTAGTTCCCAAGGTGGAAACGGGCTCTGTGAAAACCAGTTCTCACTGCCCTTCCTCCTGCCGTCCTTCCTGGCCTTATCATTTTCATTTTCACAAACGAGGTATGAGGCCAAGACCTTTAGCCACGGCCGTGCAATTCCCTCAGGAGGAGCTGCTTGGGGGCCGGGCTGCACATGCCTGAGACTCCCCATTCTCCCGCTGTTCTCCCTCGAGTCCCCGGTGATGCTGCTGTTTCAGTCATGGTCCCTCCTGAGACTGCAGGGGGGCCTAAGAGGGGTCACGTCTCTGAAAGGCTGTTCAACCTTCAGCCACTTTCTTTCAAACCCTTTTTCTCCGGTCCCTCCCCGTCATCCAATGCACTCAATGTGTCAAATGCATCGTCACCTGGACTCCACGCACCTCCGTCCTGGGTCATGTCCTCCCACATCCTGCAGCCCCGCCTGCGGCTGTGAAGTGAGAACAGCCTCTTCTGGAGCCAAGGCTTCCATCAGCCCCGAGGAGCAGGAGTCCTTCCTAAGGGCTTCTCTAAGGAGGCGGCAAGCCAGGGAACTGTCAGGGTCCAACTAACTCACTTTGTGCAAGATGACTTACCTTCCAAAAAAATGTGCTGTGGAACCCCCGCTGGGTGGGACTGAGGGTGGGGGCAGTAGAGAGGAACTCTCTGTCATGGGTTGGGGGACACCCCGGATGGTCGCCTGGGCTTCCGGCCTCTCTCTCTGTGTGACCTGCCTTAGATCGATCCCTGCACTGAAGGAGCCTGGTGAGTAGACCCACCTGACATGGGACGCAGGCCCGGGTGACCACGCTGCAAGTTGGAACCGTCCTCGAACTTTGCATCACCCCCTCTACATTCCGAGGGCCCACCTGTCCCCAGGCCTCCCCATCCGTCCCAAATCTGCTTTGTCACAAACGACTCCCACATTGTGATGCCAGGACCAGCATACAAGGTGCATGTATACGGGCTTGACAAGATGGAGTGGAGATTGCAGATTCACAGGTGAAGGGCTGTGGGAAAACTGCATCAGTGCTCTGTGCTTTGCGGGTGATACTCTCCTTTCAGTAAACTCATCCCTACTAATCACAGCCTGAATTTACCAGGCAAGACCTTCCCACTACAGACCAGCAGCCATCCCTGTCTGAGCAGCTTGGCTGCGGCTGCGGCACCAATGCTGGTGTGCATGACGGCGATCTCCAGCCGGCGGGGCACAGAGCACCCCCCCATCCGCAGACCCAGGCCCTGTCTGTGGTGCTGTCTGAGAGGACGCAGCTGCACCCAGACTTCAACTCCCAGCTCACGGGAAGTAGGCCCTGCCTCAGGAACACTCGATGTCACAGTTTCAGTGCCATCCATGCTGCCTTCTCCCTCACCCCAGTGGCGTCTTTTAGCCCCAAAACCTGAGTTTGAAATTTCTGCAAATACCCTAGAAGCCTCAGTGTTGTGTGTTCAATATATTTAAAAAGGTCAGGTGTACGGAGCATGCTCTCCAGCTCGCACTCAGAGAAAATCAAAGTGCTGCCCAGTGTTCTCAAACAAAACTTGCCATGATGCGGTGGGCAGGGTGGGGCAGCCTTGTAGTCCGGCCCGAAGCCCTCAGTCCTCAGTCCACATAAACCACGTGAACCACATAGATGGGCCACAGTGGGAAAGATGGCATTCAGAGCGTCTCCCCCAGCGACACACAGGCCTCCTGCCAGGTGCCTGTTAGAGGTTTAACAACGGCTCTGGGATTCTTACTTGGGTGAATTTGCACCTTGGAACTGAAATTCTTCAAGTATAATTTTCATCAGATAAAGTTTCTTGTTTTTCAAAGCACTTGCTTGGGGTTCACTCGGTGACTCTTCCAAATGGTGCAATTGCTCTGTGGCGTTCATTACAACCTCATCACCTAATGCTTGTAAAGTTCTGGTGTGTAATTACAACACACAGCAGCGAAGCTTCCAGGACCTCCTTCTCCCCTCCCCCACCACACAGGAATTTGGGGCAGACTCCTACCTGCGTGCTGAAGTGATGGTGAGCTGGGAACACAGGACACAGAAGGGAAAGGCTTCCAGGTCTGAGAGAGGGTGGCGTTTGAGAGCAGCCCTGATGTCAGGACAGATCTCCCAGGTGCACAGACCCAGGGAGGAGCGCAGGGCGGTGGTAGGGCCCTGCAGGAGAAGGCCCAGGTGTGCGCAGGGACCTCAACCGTGGACACAGGGTGGGGACGCTGAGCTGGGAGCGGGACGTCTCAGGGACCCCTGAGGTGGGAACAGTGAGCCTGCGGTCTCCCAGCACCATGCGAGCGGAGAGGCCTCCCTCCCACACAGGCACAGTGACCACTGAGCATAGAAGTTAAGACAGAAATTAGCTGAGTGAATGGAGAAACTTTCCCCACTGGGTGAGAGAAATGAATGCTGAAGTTCCTGACCCCTGGAAAAACGTCAAAGACTGCAGGAGCTGACAGGAATGGGAAGAGCTGCTCTTCCCGCAACGCTCCCTGAGGACCCGCAGGCTCAGCACCAGATGCAGCCCTGACCGCAGGCGGGTGCGGGGCCTGGCAGGCTGAATCCATATAGGCACGGCCGGACCCTAATGATGGCGGGACCATTGTCAGCCCAGAGCAGCCAGGACTTGGTCAGTGACACAGCCTTCCTAGTTTTGTCCTGGGTTCTAAGTCAGGACCAGGCAGAAGAAGTGCTTGTGCCGCCCTAAGTGATCACATAAGATGCTGCTGCCGGTTTGCCTCCTTCTGGCTCCCAGGGGCCTCCCCTGACCCCCATGAGCCAGCCCTGCCCACACCTGCTTACAGCCAGCTTGGAGTCTGCAAGCAGCCTGTTTCTATCCACAGGGGGGTGTGGGGGAGGGTTTATTTCCACTGTGTGCCCAGCAGCTCCATTTTGTAGGGTCCCCAGGCTGGTAGGGGTGGGGGGGTGTTTGCAATACCGAAGTGGACACAAGGTGGCACCAAAGAGAGGCCTTTGCCCCAAACCCCAGGCTGAGCCCAGCGCACCTGTGCGTGGGGGTGATCCTGCCCCGAGTGGTCCAGGTGAACCTGCTCCTCAGTCCCCTTCATCTAGAGGGGAGGAGAGGGGTGGGTGTGGGATGTCAGGGGGCTGCTTCCCCCAGGGCCTAGCCCCGGGGCTGCAGGTAGAAGGAATTCAGCTCCTGTGGCTGGCCCCTCCCTGACCACGAGGCAGGCCCTCTGGTGTGGGGGTGTGGGCCCAGAGGGGACCATTCCAAGGTGCTCAGGTGGCTTCAGTGCTCCCAAGGTGAGCCCTGAGGGTGCGTAGTTCCCTCCCAGATACCTTCGTTCTCACGCTGGGGTGGCCTCTCTGCATGAAGACAGAGCTGCTCAAGTCTCAGGCAGAGGAGGAGGCAGACGCTTCCCCTTGACGGCCAGGGGACACAGCCAGAGGACACCGACCAGGCCACGTATGTGTCACTGGGGCCACAAGGGCTGAGATCACGTCTTCCAGGGAAGACATTGTTCTCTACTAAGGCTGGCTCTCTCACCATCAGTACCAAAGGCCTTTTGAGCATTTTCACCAAAAAGAGAAGCTGTTTGAAACAAATAAAAGTCTTATAATAATCACTACGTATATCTTTTTTCCAGCCACGCAAAATGGGCCAAAACAGAAAGTCCATTAGAAACGTGCACATGGGGCTCTGTCACAAGAGATGAAATCGGCCACGTATGTGTCCTTGCCTCACACTCTCCCCAACTTCAGACACCAGCGATGAACACCCATGATCTGCTCTCGGGGCTGTGACAAACACCAGGCAGCTCAGAGCAGTCCCCACGACAAGACATCCGAGTCCTCCAAACAGCCGTAGTGAGCAGAAATGCCCAAGAAAAGGGGAGACAGCAGGCAGAGGTGGCGCTTGGGAGAAGCCTGCTCTTGGTGTCAGGGAACAGCCACATCCCCGCACATGCCCACCTCCCCTCTGGAAGAAGGGGTCGGGCCCTCCAGTCCTCTGAAGCTCAGAGAGGCCTCATGCAAAACCTGTACCTCCAAACTGAAACTTCGGCTTGTTTCTCCCTCCCTGCCTAATTACAAGATTTAGGAACTCGCAGACTGAGTCAGGGGCCAGGGGTACCTCCTCAACTCCCCACAGCAGGGCCTGCTGTCGGGACTCGCCTGGGCCGCAGAAAACACGCTGTGAGCCGGTCCTACTCAGAGACACTGCCAGGGCCTCCCTCCAGACCCTGGGCCTGGGTGGCACTTGCTAGTGACCCCTCACACAGGCAGGGTCATCAGCAGGACCCTTCCCCATTGCACCCCCCTGAGACTTGACCTCAGAGAACAACGGGAAGCCTAGAGCTTAACCCTAAGGGTAAACTGGCACCAAAACGATGGCGCACCTCTGAGCCATCCACACGGGGCGGGGGGGTCGGAGGAGACGGTCGGCTGGGGCTCCTGAGGCCCTGGCACTTTCAGTCCCACCAGGGAACAAAGCCAAAGGACCACAGGGTAGGGGTGTGTCCTGCAGGGGTGGGGCCAGGAACCGGCATCTGCCAGAAGGGCGTCCCTGGGTGGTTCTGGCAACTACTTGTAATAGTAAACACGGGCTTTGACTGCAACACGTCCACTTCAAATAAAACATCTGCCTTGCACCTGCCCCGGCTTTCATGTCAGGGGTTAAGTAGAGTGGGGAACTATCGCTTTTCATGTGATAGGTGCTTTTATACAAATAATCCAAGAAGCAAAGGGCCCAACAGCACAACATTCCAAAATGTATCCACTGCTCTTTCTCATAGCCTGAAACTTCCCCTTTAGGCATTCTACTTAACACAGAAGAACAATATACTACGCCCCCCCTCAAGTTTCATGAATTTTACCAAAAGAAAAGGCACAACTGACTGATATTTCTTTTGAGGCCAATGTCTGATCCCTTGTGGACCCAGCTGATCACGCTGTTAACAGGAGCAGAGACCTGGGCGCTACTTTTATAGGAACAGCACAGATGCTTACAAACAAAAGTCACATTTCCTATTATCCCCACACTTGGGCTTTGTGCAGGTTTTTTGTTTTTGTTCTGATTTATTGCAGTATGTCCATCAGACATACAGCTCCTCAAAGAGCTGACAGAAGAATAGCCATAAAAATCAATGGGATCACTTTATGATCCCTCAAGTCAATTCCTCTGAGATTCAAAGGCGTCTTGGGGTCATAATGCTGCATGGGTCAGGTCAATGTAAATCTAATGAAAACAACGGCACTGCATTAACCTCTGGTCTCTGGTTTCAATTAAGACAAAGTGAGGAACTATTGGGAGGCAACACCCTGCAAGCTCCCAGTGTCCCGCCATAGGCGGCCTCTCCCCAGCAGCCACTCCCCGCAACATGAGCAGTGTGAATGCAGGTAGGAAGCATTTTCTCGTCACCCCTGACGCGTGTTATCAGAGTTGCACTTCAAGTCCCGACAAGGCTTACACTACAAAGTGTCCTGTCCCCCTGCCACACAGTCTCCGGAGCTCCTCCAATGCCAACCAGCAATGCCCCACATCCTGGAAAAATACCTTGGGCCTGGGACAGTCCGTCTTTATGAGAAAAAGCTGAGCAGGCAGTAAACCCGGATCTCCTGCAAATTGCACTTGGGTCCGAAGGCTCATTGTGTAAGGGCTTGAGCAGTGGTGCCCCTGCACCACAAGGATCGAGTTTGCGAGGCCCCCTGAGACCTGCCAACCAAAGATGGGCTTTTGAGGATGGTGGAGACAAGTATGGGACAGGCAGGTCACAGGGCCTGGTGGGGGGTCGCACGCAGTGAACTGGGCACCTGTGGGAGTCATCAGCCTCCCAGGCCCCACCTGGGCTGGCAGGGCACCTTGGCACCCCCTACCCAGTGTTCTCTGTCATGTTGGCTCTCAAGCACCGATGATCCACTGAAGGACCGACGCGTCCACTGAAGCCTTGGAGAGCTGACAGCCAGCTCTCTTCCAGCTCACGGGGCTGCTCCAGCCCCCGAAGAAGTGGAAGCCTGGGCTTCTCCCAGCTGGTGAGCTTGCCTTTCAACAGATGGTTCTGTCCTTCATTCATTCAGCACCGTGTTAGCTGCTGTGCTGTGTCAGGCTGTGAGTGAGGCTCTGAAAAGCTGAGCGGCCCTCACTGTAAACTGTTCACAAAGCGTCTCCCAGTTCCTGCCCAGAGAAAAGATGGGGGGCTATTGTGTAAGTGGCTTGTCCACCATCTGATTTCTTTCCCAAAATCATACACAATAATGGCACACGAATCATTCCATCATGAGAACAACTCTGGTCCCAGTAACGCGCATGTGAACCGGTTTAAACAACAAGGCATTTCCTGGCTCTCACGGCGCTAAGTTCGGGGCGGTGGGGGGAGCCACAAGGAGGCCCCAGCACGTGGGCCCTGCACGCTGCCTGGAGAGAAGGGCCACCTGAGCCTGCAGACTGCAGGTGGGACCCCCTCCCCTGAGAGCTGTGACCCGCCCGTAACTGCACAACTGTCCTGTCAGGAAGGAGAGAGGGGAGGACAAATGCTGGGGGCCCAGCTCCAACGCCCATGGCGGACAGGAAGGCTGGGCGCCCCTTTCAAGCGGGTCTCCGGGCCCCAGCCCTTGACGGGGCCCTTTACCTTGCCCTGCTCACTCTGGAAGGCTTACTGAAAAGGCACCGCAGCTGCTCCTGCTGAGAGGGGAGAGCGAGGAAGAGCTCAGTTTGCTCACCAAGGAGGAGTTTGAGAAGCTGCAGCCTTACCTTCCAGCCTAGAGATGCCCCAGGCAGCAGAGGAAGGTCGTCATGGGCCACAGGGACGGTGCGTGTGTGGTGCAGCGGATGTGCGGGGGTGTGTGTACATGCATGTACGAGTGTGTGCATGTGGAAACATGAGGGGTGCATGGGGGTGTGTGCACATGTAGGGATGTGTGTGCGGTTGCATGCATAAGTACCTTCCCTTTTGCCTCGAAGATGACTAGAACCTGGGCCACAAGCAGGTCTGAGGCAGGTCTCATTGATTCCACGTGCCAAGGAGGCAGCGAGGTGTGCTGGCTCTGCTCCGTCAAGCCTTACCACCTTCACATACACCATCCTGAGCTCTGAGCACAGGCTGTCCCTCGTGGGAGCGAGGGCGTGAGAGTGCAGGGCGTGTAACCAGTGGTACGCGTGCCCCTTATCACACCCTGTCCGGTGGACTGCTGCTGGCATTGGCACTAATTAGCTCATCTAGCTTCTGCCCCCCACCTGGCTCTGTCCATACATTTTGCCCACGAATGACAAACCACTCAAGACTATTTAAGACTATTTTAGCCATGGTTCTTGTATCAGATTAAGCAGAATAAATCGATTCCTCCCTAATGAGTTGGGTGCTTTTGCAGTTTATCAAAATCTGTTCTTAAAACTTGAATTATCTCCGTACCTTACAATGACACCACTGATTTTGTTGTTTTTATTGTGTTAAAATATGCATAACATAAAATTTACCATCTTAACCACTTTTAAGGGTATAGTTTAGTGGCATTAAATACATTCACACTGTTGTATAACCATAACCACCACCATCTCCAGGACTCTTGGATCTTGTAAAACTGAAACTGTCTGTTAAACACTATTTCCCTTCTCCCTCCCCCCAGCCCCTGGTTCTCACTGTCTACTTTCTGTCTCTATATTTTGATGACTCTTAAGTATCTCATATTAGTGGAATCACATAGTATTTTTCTTTTTGTGACTGGTTTATTTTACTGGGCATAATGTCCTCCAGGTTCATCCATGCTGTAGCATGTTGCTGAGTGTATTCCAGTTTAAGGCTGAGTGACATTCCAATGTATGGATGGACCACATTCTGTTTATCCATTCATCTGTCAGTGGACACCTGGGTGGCTTCCACATTTGGGCTATTGTGAAAAATGCTGCAGTGTACACGGGGGTGTGTATATCTTTCTGAGTTAGTGTTTTCATTTTCTTCAGATACACACCCAGGAGTGGAATTGCTGGGTCACAAGGCAGCTCTGTTTTTAATATTTTGAGGAGCCACCACACTATTTCCCACAGCAGTTCTACCATTTCACATTCCCACCAATAAAGCACCAGGGTCCCGATTTCTTCACACACGTCATCACCAGCTCTCACTTTCTGTGTTTCAATAGGAGCCATCAGTCCTCCGCCCGCCGGTCTTTGGATCTCAGGCGGGTCCCTTACACCAGCACAGAGCAGCGTCAAGTGCTTCTATCTGGCCCAGCACCTCACCCGCAGCTCCTCCCTCCCGGACGCAGGCCTCTGCACACACCTGCTTAACATCCTGTTAGAGATTAGCTCCCCTCAGACTAGGATAGCTGTGTCAAGACCTTACTTCTGTTCCCATAAGAAGTTCACAGATTTTACCTGTTCCTATCACTCAAGAGGTGGGAAGTCCAAAATACTCACATCGGTGGGGCTACTGGCTCCTGAGGCAGCTCTGACTTGTAAATGCCATCCCCCCTTGTGTCCTCCCGTGGTCGTCCCACTGTGTCTCCGTGTCCAAATCTCTGCTTTTTAGGAGGACCCCAGTCACACTGAACTAGGACCCACAGTAATGACCTCATCTTAACTGATGACATTTGTAACAACCCTATCTGTAAATAAGGTCCCATTCTTAGGACTTCAACATATACATTTTTGGAGAGGAGACCATTTAGCCCATAACAGAGTGTAGCCCAGAAAAGCTGAAAAGCAGCCAACGCTTTTTGTCAGGCCCATGTGTTCTTTGTGCCCCTCCTAACTCCACACTTCTCTGTCAAATAGGTGGGTGCTCTGCTCCCCACATCCCCGTAAAGGCACGGATAGACACCTCGTTGACAGGGGCTTTTAACAGGATGCCAAGTGAAGCAGCCTCTTAAGCTAAAGAAGCAAATTACACAAAAATGGGTGTCAGGAAACTTTCCTTTCTGTGCGGTTTTTTAAAAAATTATTCCAGGGTGGGACCCAGCACAGTACTCTCCGTCCTGGCTGGACATGAGAGTAGACTGAGGACTCTTAGCTGACATGCAGACAGAGTAGACCAGGCCTGGGAGGAGGGTTGCGGGGAGGGGTCCAGGCCAACGGGGTCCCGGGCCATACGTTTGGGATCCAGGGGCCAGAGGAGTGCAGGTTAATCCCAAACCCCTGAGAGAATTTCTTCATGGCAGAGAAATTCACTTAAATGAAATGGATTAATTGGGGTGAGGACAGTGTGGAATCAGACTGGTTTGAACCTGAAAGTCCCGCAGATCTGACTTCCTCAGGTTCTGAAGTTCCGATTCTAGGATAACACTTTGGAAAAATCAACAGTGACTGAAAGGGAGGAAATGGGTATGTGCTTTACCTCTTAGGTTAATGTAGAAATTCAATAAATCAAGGTAATAAGTGTAACATGCAGGTTTTAAGTCACACAGTTCACCGAAAGATGTGATTGCATCTTTAGGGCCATTTGTACATCAAAACCAAGAAATGCTCACCAGATACTCAAAGCAGTGGTGAGATGCTGGGGTCGTGAAAACACAGTGGCCGGTATCTTTTTGTTAATCATTTTGTCCTCTGAATTTAATATAAGGTATCACTTATTTTTCTTGCCTGAGGCAAGAAAAACTAATTTTATAAAACTCACTTCATCAGAGTGCACCGTGCCCCAGAGTGTTCAGCCCTGGGCGTTCTGACCCGCGCAGCCCGCCGGGAGCCAGGAGCGGGCACTGAGCCACACGGGGCAGGGAGAACGGCCTCCACAGGCGTTTTGAAGGGAAGGACCCATGGGCAGCAGGGACAAGGGAGCTATGAGACCAGTGGTGCGGGCAGAAGTTGCTGTTGGGAGATATTGGGTTGGCCAAAAAGTCCATTATGTTTTTCCTGTAAAACAAAAGACACTTTTCATTTTCACCAATAACTTCATTGATTTGGATATTTTGAGTATGTGGGCTGTCTCCCGCTATTGGCTTCTAGTGGGCAGAGGACAGGGGTGCTGCTAACACCTTCCAAGGCATAAGACAGCCACACAGCAGAGAATTATTTGGCCAAAACATCAATAATACCAAGAAACTTCACAAATCATTTTTGACACATTCGATCAGTTACAACACCTTCTCCATACACTATTCATATCTTTTTAATTTCAGTTGTGTTTTTGCCTTTCTTGAAATAATAAAGCATACTACACTAAAAATGTTGCTTATTTTCTTTCATCTTCAATATTAAAATGCCTGCACAAAAATTTACCAATCTTGATAAGTTTCTTTAAATACATGTTGATATGACAGCTGTTACAATACAATCTAACAAAGTTGCTTCTAATGAAGTTCAAGACAACTAAGTACTACTAGAGCCACTGTACTGAAAAAACCTAAATGAACTTTTTGGCCACTGCAATAGTTCAGCCCATTGGGATGCTGAGGGCCCCAGGGCAGGCCTGCGAATGGGGCACAGCTGGTGATCTTCTGTCCACGTGTGCAGTTCACAAGGAGGGGCCCCCTCCTGCGTCTTACAGGGACACGACCCCCTTTTTGCCTGCTGGTTGTCTTCGGATTGGATCAGGAGATGGTTCTGTGGCCCCACAAGGATGGGACTGCCAGGGACCCCCATTCCAGGTGTCTCCACTAGGGGGCACTGTAACAGCCCCTTCTAGGGGCCTGTCTTGAGCACACACCACCTTGATTGAACATGCGCATCCCATTCCCTTGGATTCTTGGGTCCCTGCAATGCAGACACCAGGAGCTGAGGTTGGACGTGGCCCTGGGAGTGGTTCTGGCCGGAGGACAACCTTTCCAACATCTTCTGTTTGGCTGCAAACCAGGGGTTGATCCAGAGGACTGAGGGCTTCCTCACCAAGACCTCTGAAAAGCTGCCTCTCCAGAGCAGGCCTGCAGGAAGACACCTCCTTTGCGCTATACTGATGAGGACACACACGAGCCACAGGCATCGGCTCCCTGCTCCTAACTGGCAGGGACAAACAACGAAGGTCAAGGGCTTTCCTAATGAAAGGTGTTCTACTTATAGGGTTTCCCCTGCCGCCAAGCAGGAGTCGCCTGACTCCATGGTGTCCAGTGTTTCCTGAATATATCCAGAATGTAGTTTTCTGAACGCAACCAAATGTGTGTTCTTTTCCTGTTTAAAAAATGAAACGCACCTGATTGTGGGGCCCAAACAGGAGCAAAGTGAGAGGTTGTGTGCCAGGAGTGGATGACAAGATGCCCGAGACACATGGCCAGAAGCTGGTGTGTGGCCCATGAAGGAAGGGGTGGGTGCGCCTGGCATGCACCGAGGGCTGTCACTGACCCTCTACAGTGACCGGCGGCAGGTCCCTCAAAGGATCCTCCTGCAGCCTCCCATACAGACACCTGCTGTGTGTGACTCAGTTATTTGAAAGTCTGAGCCCCGGCTCCTTCTCCCAGCGCCTGCCTGGTCCACCACCTTTAAGTGGTCACTTTCTCACACACGGTCCTGCTGAGCAAGCAGCTGGTTGCTTCCAAACCTCAGTTTCCATGAGTAGCTTTCATACTCAAAGTTCCTGAGTTTTGTCTTTTGGTTTAGGCAACAAGGCTTCAGAATCAGACAGAACGGCGACTTTAGGTAAATGATGTGACTTCCCTCCACTACTGCAAGGGGGAAATGTTAAATCCAGAATGAGCACAGTACATGACACACAGGGTCGCGCCACGGTTAACACTCAGCCACGGGTTAGAGGAGAAAACACTCCAGGCATCCTCAGGCCGCGGGCAAAAGGCCCCAAACAAGAACCGACCAGAGAAAACCATCCTGTACCTGAGATCAGACCTGGGCCCCAAATTCAGACAAAAGACCCTGAGAGCCCAGAGTGCCCCTATGGCCCTACCCTGGAGCCGTCCCTGGGATTCAGTGAAACCACAACAGGGAGCATCACGTTGCCACGGGTGACAGAGCGTGAGGCAGCGGCATGTTTACTTAGAAACCTTTCTAGGTGTGAAAGTGGGAAGACATTTCCACCACATTTCCCACAATGCTTCCCAGGCCCCTCCTGGTCTGGGAGACCCCAGCAGGAAAGAGAGAGTCCCTCCCAGATCTGGCGACAAAGGTGCCCACGCGGGCTGTGAGATTTTTATTTGTTCAGTTACACTGACACCTGGTGGTCTTTTCTGTTGGAAAGAAAATGCTCAATTCTGTAAGCATACATTTAAACAAAATGCATCTTTACACTTTCTAGGGGATTGAAAATAACCACCACCAGAGGCAGTATAAAATGTTAATAAAGTAATCAAGACATTAATAAGAACACTTTTCCACATTTTTAATTTGAATAAACCAAAAGAATAAAGCATGGTTCTCCTCTTCCTAGACCTTCTTAGGGGCCAATTAGAATAGCTCCCTCCTAGGGAAATTTTTCAATAGAATTTTTAAAAGAAGCGGAAGCAGAAACAGTCCCAGCATCCACCAGGCCTCACTCTGCACAAACACCAGAGCAGGCTAAAGGTTCATCGGCAGGTACAGGAAGCTCCCTCTACATTTTGTAGGGAAATTAGCAGAAAGTAGGTATTCACTATTTGTTCTGCCAAATTAGATTTGATACAAAGTGTGTCAAAAGTAAAGTAAAAAAAAATGGATGACCCAATGGGTTCAGGAAAAATCTCAATGATAAGACCAGGTGACTGTGGAACGAAAGTGTCTCCCTGTGTTTGCAGAAACACGTGAACACATGACCACCCTGTGCAACCAGACTATGGCAACAACTGAATTCCAGGGGAAAGAAGGGTCAGATCAAAACTGCAAAGTTAGTCAAAAGTCACATATGTTTACAGAAAATAACACTAACATAAATGCTGGACTTCCCCAGTAATATTTATATTTGTTTGCTTGTCTGTTCCTAGATACCAAAATATGTTACTGCAAACATTTTTAAAAGATCCAAAGTTAATCCCCATATTTGCCACCCATTCTAGTAATAACTTTACTCTCTTTAACTTAAAAAAAAAAAAAAGCTTCTAAACGTAACCCTCCTATCTCCCTCACCACACACAACCAAAGTTAATGTCACAGCCCCCCAGAAAGACAGGCTCTTGTCCATGGTTCCATTGTACAGAAGAGCCAGTGGCATCTCCAGGAGTGAATGAGCATCTGGGGTCCCTTTCTGGCCCCAGGGGAAATTTTCAGGGCCTGGTGGCTCCAGCGTCTGCCCCAGGCTGCTGCTCTTCTCGGAAACTCCGCCTGCCACCTACCCCCGGAGCGAAGGCCCACCCCTTCCACAGGGAGCGCGGAGCTTGCTCCCCCGGGAATGCCAGCCCCAGCCGTCCTGCCTGGTCCCTGGGCACCCCCTCTGGACAGTGATGGCTGGGTCACTGCAGAGGCCAACAGAGTGCCTGATACCCAGCCAGCACCCGGGCATGACCAAAACCACACGTGACAAAACCTAGGCTCTGCTGCCTCCTCTAAGGGGACTGCTGAGCATTTTTATTGGGTTGGCCAAAGAGTCCATTATGTTTTTTCTGTAAAACAAAAGACACATTTTTCATTTGCACCAATAACTTTATTGACTTGGATAATTTGAATATGCTGGCTACCTCCTGCTATTGGCTTCTAGTGGATGGAGGTCAGAGGTGTCGCTAAGCACCTTCCTAAGTATAACGCAGCTCTACGGCAAAGGATTATTTGCCCAAAATGTCAAGTAGTTGCTTATTTTTCTTCCATCTTTAATATTAAAATGGCTGCACAAAAATTTACCAATTTCGATAGGTTTTTTTTTTATAATTTGTATTGTAAGCTGTCACAATACAATCTAACCAAATTATTTCTAATGAAGTTCGAGACAACTAAGCTCTACAAGAGCCACTGTACGGAAAAAAAGTAATGGACTTTTTGACCAACCCAATTTTTGAGCTGATGGGATTCAAGGGCCCACTGCCTCCTGAAGGCCGATTCCTCCTACCCACTTCCGTGGGGCAACTTAGAAGATGGCGGAAAGGGCAGGAAACCTGAAGAAGAGGGTGAGCCCCAGAGAGCCCTGCAGGAATCTGCTTTGGGTCAGGAGTGTCAGACCCCCACTTCTCTCCCCCTGCCCCCAGCCCCGCAAACCCCACCTGCAGTGCCCACTGAAACACAGCTCCAGCTGCTTAACAGGTGACAGCCCACCCAGGAACCCTGCACAGTCAAGGGCGGTTCTGGAAAGCAGGAGGTCCTGCCGGACACACCAGGCCACACTCGCGGCTGGGGGCCATCTCACCCTGCATTAGGGGCTGCCTGATTCTGGTGCTCTACGGTGAGTATGGCAGAAACATGCAGAGATGGAGGAAGGCACCAGTCCCCACAGGGCCCCCCTCCTCCTGCCCCTGTGTACCAATCACAGCTCTGCCTCCAGCCAGGCCCGGGACCTCTGGGCTGCTGTGACTTCTGAAGAAGTGACCAGGGCCACACGGCAAAGAAGAGACAAACCCACCAACCTCGACCTTGGCACATACCTAAGAAGGTGTGCCTTCCCGCACGCAGAGGAGCAGCCCATCACAAGCCTGCAAGTCACTGGCCAACAGAGAAGGGCTACACTACCGGCCCCTCATTCCCTCACATCCCTGGGGTGAGTGTGGCTATTGGGGGATCCTCAGACCATGTCAAAGGGCCTGGGAGAACAGACGGACAGACGGGAAGACAGTGAGAAAACCACTGGGTTCTGCCACGACTCAGTCACTGGAGCACGGGTGGCCTCTCTCTCATCCCCAGAAGTGGGAGGTCAGTGGAGGCTGGACCAGATGGAACCACGACGCTTCCCCTTGGCCTTCGTATTCGAGCTGCCGCCACAGCTGGCTCAGCAGGAGGTCCTCTCCCTTAGGCTGAGGCCTCACCCATGTGCCAAGTGCAGACTGTCGGTGCGACCGCCCACCATTTCCGAGGAGAAGGGGGGATTACGGGCAGGCCTCCCTGTGGCTGCCATCCTCCCAAGGATGAGACACTCAGAGGACAGTGAGGACAGCCACTGAGACTCCATGATTATGCAGAGGAAGGACCAGGAAGCGGCCACGACGGACAGGCAGGGGCTGGGCCAGTGGGCGGCGCCTGGTTCCTCCAACCTGAGGCTTAGCAGGGAAGAGGGGTCTCTGCAGAGGTGCAGATGTTCCAAAATGTGCCCTGCAGGGCTGGAGGAGTGTTTTATGAAGTAGAGCTGAGAGAACTGTGTCAGCATCACCCATCATGCCAATCGGTTTTACAAAGAACGAAGGCTGGTGCCCGTTTGAGTAGATGCTACGCACTTGCCTCCCCAAGTTTCCCGGTCCCCACCCAGCCACCCATGCTGCCTCCAAGTCCCTCAGGGTCTGAATGCCACCTTCACATCCCCAGGGCCGGAGCAGAACGTAAGCGCGTTTGCTGGTGATGGTGACCCCCACAGTCTTTGGACGCTTCCCTCTCAAGCACATCTAGGAAAGACGCCAGCTAGCCCCGCGTCACCCGTGCCCACCTCTCCTGCCTCCAGCCACATGGGGTCAGGGCTCTCTCCCACCCTAGATCACGTTCTCCTCTTAGAGCTATCTCCCCCACACCAAAGCATCAACGTAGCGCAATGAGGACGCATGTGTCGCCTGCTGGGGGAGAGGAGCAGGAACAGACCAGATAGGACTCCAGATTCGACCCCTGTCCTGCCAGTGTCACTCAGGTGACTGGAAACTAAGGAGTTTCTCTCCTGCAGAGTGAAGGTGGCAGTGTAACCACGCTCTAAGTGACTTCCAGCTCCAGCTGAGGCGTCTTCCAGCTGGTGCTTTGATCTGGGGGCTCCGTGGCAAGAGGGTCGGTTTCCTAATAGAAAGTGCTGCGTGTGGGGCATCCTCTGCAAGTTGGAGGTTTGGAACCGGTTAAGGAAGGGGCCCTTACTTAAGGTGTCTGAGCCCCGAGTTCCAGGGTCACCTGAGCTTGGAGGAGTCACCTGCCCTGGAGTCTGGAAGAACACCCCGACCCTGATGCGGCCCAGTGTTACTCAGCCCTGCTGCGCCCCGCAGCTGATTCTGGTCAGGTCGCGTGGGGTGTGACCTGAGGCTCCAGAAAACCCCAGACAGCCCCAAACACCAGGGAGCTTTCACCAGGGAGCTTACAGATGAGGAAACCGGCTGCTGAATCCTGAGCACCCAGATGGGGTTCGCAGGGGGCGCCCCCACCCCTGCACAAGGCGAGCATCTTAGTGCACCCTGAATAAGGGGGCTGGCAGTCAACCATGGGGTTAAGACGAAGGAGCTACAGGACATGCCCGCCTGGGATAAACTAAAGATCAAATTAATGGGCTGGAGCAGTTAAGCCCAACACGGTGGACCCAGGAGGCAGCAGGGTGTTAACAAAGGCTCTTCACTCCTTCGCAGAAAGAAGAAATAACCTTAAAATAGAATCTCATCACATCCTCCTGGACCAAATTTCACTACAGTAATTGCATCTGTGAGAAAGAGAACTGCAAAAGAAATCAGGCGTTCTCGGGGCTCAGCTGTAAGTAATATATCAGCCACCCACTGAGAATTCCCATTAAGAATAAGCTGGCTCTATCCTCGCTGTGAATGTGTGGGTGGCAGCCCCCCTTAATGGCCCACAAAGCTTTCGCCCAGGTCCTAAACCCAGCACAATGGCCTGCATCGCACTGTTGACCTGCCCGGTCCACACCAGGATGACCAAATCTTCCAGGTTCCCATTGACACCCAGAGCTGTGGGGTAGGGGTAGGAGGGGGAA
>PVJD01002506.1:0-199780 GCA_004026545.1 Mormoops blainvillei | reverse complement strand
AATTTTTAATAAATAAATTCCAAGCTTTTTGGAAAAATGCTCTAATTTATCCAAATCAGGTGTTGCGAATGCAGCGTCTATGGGGGCCAACCAAATGACATCAGTAACGGAGATGGGTGGAGCACAAGAGGAAGTGGTGGGGACTGTGGCAAAGAATATGTGCCCATCTACTGGAAACAGCCACTTTAATTTCAGCCAATTGTTGCCATGCAGAAGTGAGGCCCCAGCATTGCCAGATCCCTCATCTTCCAGGAGAAACAGGAAATTTAAATTTGTATTTGAAATGCCCTGATTTAAAAAAAAATTTCTTATATTGATTTGAGAGAGAAAAGCATTGACTCACTGTTCCAGTTTTTATGCATTCATTGGTTGATTCCTTTTTTGAGTTTTAGAGAGAGAGAGGAAGGGAGAGGAACATCAATTTGTTGTTCCATTTATGTATGCATTCATTGGTTGTTTCTTGTATGTGTCCTCACCAGGTATTGAACCTGCAACCTAGGCGTTTCAGGACGATGCTCTAACCAACTGAGCTAACCAGCTAGGGCAAAAACGTTCTGTTTTTTTAAGTCAGTAATCAGTTTTTAAAAAGCAACACACTATAGCCCTGGCCGGGTGGCTCAGTTGGAGCATCGTCCTCATATGTCGATGTACATTCGATCCCCGGTTGAGGCAACAGATCGATATTTCCCTCACACATCAATGTCTCTCTCTCTCTCTCTCTCTCTCTCTCTCTCCCTCCCTCCCTCCTTCTGTTTCTTCCTGTCTCCCTAAAATCAGTAGACATATCCTCGGGTGAGGATTAAAAAAAAAAACCAAACAAACCTCTGTGAGTCAACACTGTGAAGGCAAACAAAAACCTATGCGCATCAGTATGCCACCTCTGGTCTATAGGCATCTGAAAATGTGCCACCTAAAACTGGTTGCGACACTCAGAGGTAGTGGCTGACCTGTCCCATCCACCCTACCTTGGGAAAACTACTCCCTCCCTCTCAACGTCCACTATTTCGGGTCTTCACCATCTCTCACGGGGCCCACAGTGTCCTGCCCAGCCAGCCATCTCCGCCTCTCCAGCCCTTTCCTCGCCACTGCCGGGTGCGTGCCCCTCACCCGAGCCCGCCCTAGGACTACTATGGCAAGACCTCAATCAGCCGCATCTGGCTCCTTCTGGAAAACATGCTCCCTTGGCCTCTCCGCTCTTCTTTTTTTTCTCTCCCTCTTTTTCTGATAGAACCGAGGCCCCTCCCTCCCACCCAGTCCCTTACACCCGTGCTCACAGCAGGCTCCCCTCCAGGAACGCTGCCTCCTGCCCACATCTTAACCCGAGCTCCACTGCCCTCCCCCTGGGGTCTTCCCTGGCTGCATCAGGCCCTGGTGCCTTCTGCCCCTTACTCTGTTCTTCGGTCACACCGCATTTGTAATAAGGGAAGACAGACCGATCTCAAAGGCTGCTTGAGGGGTAAATGAGGCGACTCCTGTCAAGGGTCTGGAGCAGCAGTGCGCGCGAGCTCTTAGTGCAAATACCTCAGTTAGCACTGAATTCGTGTGCCATCTGGGGCCCTTCCACATGGGCTATTCACACCTTTCCAGTTAAACGAAGAAAGAACTCTGGACATGGAGATGAGCATACCTGGGTTGGAATTCCATCTGTCCCACATTTTACCCTGGTGAAGCCACACTACCTCCCATTGTCACTGGAAAGGGACAAAGCCTGGAGCCAGTCTGCAGCAGGCTGGCCTGTAGTGTGTGGGTTCTTGACTTCATGCAGGGAAGATTTCACAACACGAGTCTAGCTGATTTTGAGCATATGTCTATTAAAGCTGCGGGCAGCGAAACAAAGAAAGGACTTACGGTAAAAGAAACAACAGGAGAGAGCCCAGACAGTGCTGCTTTGGCCTCTAGAAACATTATAGGAAAGAAGGGAGCCACATGGGTTGCCTGGGCTCACTGAGAAGTAAAAGTCACAGTGACAGAAGTGGGCCAAGGTGGGGCTGTTGTTACCCCACTGAAAAGTCAGAGAAAAGAGGGCCCTGGAGACAGGTTCAGGGGACAAGTTGCCACTGCCCACTGCTCCCCTGGTTGCAAGTCTCACGGGAACCATTAGAATTTAGGAGAAAAAGAGCAAAAGTACATGCCTGAGGAAAGAAGGATGAGGGCGTGCTCTAAGGAGAGCACGAACTGGGTCTTTCGTCTTGAGATTTCTGTATGTTTTCTAAAAGCAAAACCCTAGGGGAGGTCGTGGGGAAGATCTCAATAGAATATTCATCAGTTTTTCAGGTGTGTCCCTCAATATGCTGTTTTGTCAAAATGAGCACATAGAGAGGTCAGGGTTATTCTGTGGTCAGTTTCACCTTCAAAGAGTGTCACCAAAGAGGAACCAGGACTGAGGTGGGTCCACCCCAGCACAGGTACAGTCTAGAATGTGTAAATCATTGGCTCCTAGGTGTCCTTGGTTAGGGAAGATAAGACCTCGCAATTTACTATCTGGTTGTAAATCGTTCAACCAGTTTGTTCAGCCATCTGTCTCAGTTTCCCCATTCCACTTGCCAAGGAATTTTCCTAGCTTTTTACTATCCTGCCTTACTGAGGCTTGAGTCTCCATCTGTAAAATAGAGCTAATCATTCCCGCTTCTCGGGGTTATGACAATGATCGAACGAGGCAATGTCTGAAAAGAAAGCTGGGAAGAAATGCTGTGAGGACAAGTGTCAGGAGGAAATTCCTGACCAGCCACCTACTGCTAGAGTCATGGGCACATGGTTCTGTCTTTTAGCAGACCTGGAATGTTCTTTTGTTACATGCTCAATAAATAGTTCTTTTTTTCTAAGATTTACTTATTCATTTTTAAACAGGGCAGAAGGGAGGGAGAAAGAGAGGGAGAGAAGCATCAATGTGTGGTTGCCTCTTGCTCGCCCCCTACTTGGAGACCTGGCTGGCAACCTAGGCATGTGCCCTGATTGGGAACCGAACTGGTGACCTTTTGGCTCACAAATCAACGATCGATCCACTGAGCCACACCAACCAGCGCTCAACAAATAGTTCTTAAGCAGCTACTCTGGACCAGACACCCTGCAGTTACTGCAAAGTTGAAGGCTCAGCCCTCAAAGTAAAGGTGATCAAGTCACCTCTAAACTTCTTGCCTCAGCCCCTCTGCTCCGTTCCCGCCTGTCTTCCTCAGAGCAGGTCCTCACCTGAGACCCGGAAGTCCCAGTCTCCTGACTTCCCTTCCCAGATTCTGCTCATTCCAATCCACTTTCTCACTGTGGCCTGGATGACCTTTCTACAACACATTTATTTGTTCACTCATTTCTGCATTACACAATTATTCATTCAGTAGTAACCAGGAGTTCTGAAAACAAAACAGACTGGAATCCCTGCCTTTCATGAGTGTTACCTTCTAGTAACTCATTAGGTAACTCTTTTGTTTTAAAAATTCCTCTGAGCTGGCAGGGTAGCTCAGTTGGTTAGAGCATTGCACTGACACACCAAGATTGTGGGTTTGGTCCCAGGTCGGGGCACATATAAGAATCAGTGGTTGGATTCCAGACCAGGGCACGTACTAACATAAGAATCAACCAATGAATGCATAAATCAGTGGAACAACAAATCAATGTTTCTCTCTCTCTTTCTCTCAAATGAATAATTTTTTTAAAAGTAAAAAAAAAACAACTCACTGGTTTCCAATTACTTATGCCAGGGTCAAAAGTCTTAAGTTTGAAAAAAAAAAAAGCAGTCTTGAGCTTGGCCTTCGCCAGCGGTTGACGGGCTCCCCGCCCTTTCAGCCCCGCCCCCTTTCCCAGGAAGGACGCTTCCGGGCTCCAGGTGGGCCACGCCCTCAGACCCGGCGCCTCCGCTCGGTTATTTCTGAAGTCTGGGCGGCGCCTTTTCCGAGTTAGAGGCACCGCGGCTGAACATTTTCTCCACGGGCGGCCTGTGCGCAGCCCCGCCCGTCGCCCGGTCAGGGGCCTCTGCTCCCCTGGGGCTCTGTCGCGCTCACCTGGAGCTCCCAGAAGTCCTCGTCCTTGTCCTCTCCCGGCTGCCTCACAGTGGCCGCTGGGTGTGGAGGAGTCTGCGGGGCGTTTAGCAGGCGCGCTGAGGACCTGCTGGTAACAGCACAGCGATGGTTTCCAGAATGGTCGGGAAGAGAGCAGAGAGCGCCTTCCAATGGAGAGACTGCGGTCAGGGTCTCATGGACGGTGTCCGTGTAGCCTGGACCAGGGTGGACGGGCAGGATGTGCTCACAGGAAGGAAAATCACCCGCCGGGCAGAGGGGCCAGTGGCTACAGGGACCAGGTGGCCAGAAGCACGGGACGTGCCAAGCAGCCATCCAGCCCCCAGAGGGGGTGAGAACAGGAACTGAGTAGAGAAAGAAGTGGGAGAGGTCACCTGAGCGGGAAAGGCCTTGAATGTCCGGTTGAGGAATCCGACCTCAGCAAACCAGGGGTCAGAAGACCAGACAGGACAAGGTCAGGTTATGGAGTCGAACCTTAACTGGGAGGACACAGGAGAAGTGGGACCAGGACCGTCTGTGAAGGACAGGCATTCTTAGCTCCGGGTCCTGAAGCCAAGGTGGATAGCTGGACTCAGGTTTGCCACAGCTCCACGTTTTTAAAAACAGAAGCCAGAAATCCCGTTGTTATAGTGAGATTCCCTGATTAAAACCAACACCACCACCAAACAAACCATGTTCACATGTCTTCAGTTCGCAGCCTCCCAGCTACGAGTGGCAAGCTCGGCTGGTCACTGGCGTGGAAGCAGCCAGACGACCAGGAGGGGCTTCGGTTGTTCCCCAGGACCTGGACCTCTGGGCACCCACACCTACTGTGCGCTGGACCCTAAGGGCAGGAGGGGCACGGGTGGCAGTCTGTCCCAGGTTTTCTCCTCCCTCTCTGTGGTCTTGCCAGCGCCTCATCCTCCTTTACCTGCCTTCGCATTTGGCATTCCCTCCAGCCTGATCCTGAGCCCTGCTCTCCAGAGGATCTCGTTCTCCTCTTGGGCTTCAGTGACCATCTAACTGCTGAGGACTAAAGCAGGGCATTAAAAAAAGAAGAAAAAGATTTTACTTATTTATTTTTAGAGAGGGAAAGAGAGGGGGAAAGAGGGAGAGAAGCATCAATGTGGGATTTCCTCTCACGCGCCCCCTACTGGGGACCTGGCCTGCAATCCAGGCATGTGCCCTGACTGGGGATCCAACGGGTGACCCTTGGGTTTGCAGGCTGGCGCTTAATCCACTGAGCCACACCAGCCAGGGCTAAAGCAGGGCATTTGTTAACTTGCCTGTTTAAACCTCAAGGGTACTCTGACCTGTTGTACAGTGCATCTTCTGCCCACCCCTCCCTCTTTCCATCTCCCTCCTTTTCTCCCATCTTCCTTCCCTCTCCCCCCATTTCTTGGTATATTCCTTAACTATTATTTTCTCTCTCCATTTCTGTGTTATTTACTGCTCAAAAACTTCTCTCAGGTTCCCTAAGAAGCGTAGACAAACCCTTCCACCCCACAACACAAAATCAAACTGACAGCAGCGGAACCTGCACACAGTAAAACTGACAGACTTTCAAAATGTCAGAAAAATCGAATCTTCTTAACATAACTGAGATTTGCAAAATCTGGTCCAGGAGATTGGACTCAGTAAAATAACAGTCGTGAAAAGGAAATGCAGCCCTGGCCGCAGAGCTCAGTTTGTGGGAGGGTTGTCCCAATGCTCCAGGGTTGTGGGTTCAATTGCTGGTCCAGGCATGTGCAAGCTGATGAAGAAACTGATTTTGTTTAAGAATTAGATCGAAAGAGAGGCCACGAATTCCATTTGGAATTATCTTTGAGCTTGCTGAGTAGACCCCATGAGCAAAGCTCACCCTCCCGAGTTAAAAAAAAATTATGGACAAGAAGTTATCATTGAAATTATAATGATGGCAGACATGTCCAGGTAATACTGTGGGGATTTGATCCCTCTATGAATCTTGTGAGAGATGAACGTGTGGAGACGTCAACTAGTGGGCAGCAGAGCCACACTGGAATGCCACTAATAGGAGGGAATAGTGTCATCGTGTCCCCTCTCCACAGCACCTGTTTTACTACAATATAAAAATTGAGTCGTGTACATTTTTACACCAAACTTTTGTACTGATCAAAAAAAGTTAGATTAAATAAAATTAAACTGAAAATCTGTGATATTCATGAAAATAATTTTGGCAAAATAAAATTTAAATGCAAAAAAAAGAAAAAGAAAAAGAAAAAGAAAAGAAAGAAAGAAAGGGTTTGACCACGCTGAATTTAAATTTTTATGAAGACACTGATTTGCCTTAATGCAATTGATTCCCCAAATGCTGTACTGATACAAGGAACAAAAAAAATCACCAGTGCTGGCAAAAATTCTAATTAAAATATTTCCCTTCAGGAAAATGACAGGACCAAAATGTCCCCTATATGTTGAAGACTCATTTTTATATGTCTCTGCCTGAAGTCCTGATTCAAATCAACAACCGCTCCATGGAACATTCTCATTCAGACATCCCAAAGCCTCATCAAATACATATTCCCAAAGCTAAACTGCTGACCTCTCACCAAATTGTCCTTCCTCTCAGACACTTGCCTCTGAGACTGGGACCATCGCGCATTCGCTTACTCATGCCAAAACCTCGAGCCACCCTTCCCCTTACCTCTCCCACTCTGGCACATAATCTACAACCAAGCCCATCAACTCAACATCTAGGGTATCTGTCAAATCTGTCCTCTCTCTAGCTCTTCCTCCAGTGCCCTCATCCAGGCTCACGACATCTCCCACAAGGATTAACCTAACTAGTCTCTCGGAAACCACTTTTGCATCATCTGATCCCTCCTCCACACTGAAGTTAAGCAAACCAAGACCTCTATTCCAGTAAGAGGCAGACTGGGTACCTTGGATAAAACCTCCTGCTGAAGGCACCTGAAAGAGTCGGCCAAATGTTTATAAAGTTCTCTCTCTGTCACACGCACATTCTTAAAAACATCAAAGAATTAACAAGATCACGAGGAATTGCTCTGCCAAGGTCCAGGAGAGGACAGGATTCCAGGGAGGTGACCCCGAGACTTGAGGCCGCTGAGAGGCCAAGCTCGGTTCTAGTGGCTGTGCGCGGCTGGAGGCAGAAATCAGCCTGGAGCCCGCCAAGGGTGGGGGACTGATAAACCATCCCCCACCCTGGGCTCGGCCCCCACAGGAGTGTACCCCAGATGTAAAGGTGAACTGAAAGCGTATCGCCTGTCCCTGAATGGCAGTCCAGCTGTGAGTCACCCCGGCGCTCCAGAAAACGTCAGGCCCTAAGTATGAACTAACATGATCTCAGTTTGCTAAGCCCTCCAGGCACCTGGCAAAGCAACAGAAAATCCTCTTTGGTGAATGACAAAATCATCCTATTTAAATTATCTCTGCAAATAATTTTACACACACAACATTTACCATACAAAAATAATCAGAGAAAGATACAAAGGAAAAAATGAAAACAAAAGTAAATAACCAGACTAATGAGGAAGCGAGATTCCTTGAGCTAAAACCATCAGAAATAGCAGTCAACAGAAATAGAGCCGGAGGAGCTTCAGGCAGAAAAAAAAATTATACTTACTATATTCAAGAAATCAAGTGTCAAAATTGGAAACTTCAGCAGGGAACTGGAAACTATAAAATTACATGCACAAAAGGAATAAAGTAAACCAAAAACCAAAATTTAAAACTCGGTTGATGGGTTTAACAGTAGATTTGACATGGCTGAAGAATGAATTAGAGAAATGGAAGGCTAGTCAGAAGAAACAATCTAGCAAGAAATATGGAGACACAAAAGGATGGAAATACAGAAGAAAAGGTCACGGGTATGGAAGTTACAATAAAAATATCTTACATGTGTTCAATTGCAGTCCCAGAAGAAGAGAAAGAGAGACCAGAACAGAGACAATGTTGGAAAAGATGATAGTTGAGAACTTCCCAGACTAGATGGAAGATATCAATCTGTATTGAGAACTCAAGTGAATAAAAAGAAATCCACACCGTGCCCTGGCCAGTGTGGCTCAGTTGTCCAGTAGACCAAAAGGCTGTATGTTCGATTTCCGGTCAAGGTACACGCCTAGGTTGTGGGTTCAGTCCCTGGTTAGGGTGTGTCAAGAGACCGCTGATGGATGTTTCTCTCTCACATCCATGGTTCTCTCCCTCTGTCTGTCTCTCCTTTTTCCTCTCTGAGCATGTCCTCAGGTGAGGATTGAAAAATAAGTAAATAGCCCTCACTGATGTGGCTCAGCTAATTGGGCATCATCCTGCAAAGAGAAAGGTCACCAGTTTGATTCCAGATCAGGGCACAGGTCTGGGTTGCAGGTTCAGTCCCCAGTTGGGGTGCGTACAAGAGGCAACCAATCAATATTTCTCTTTCACATGGATGTTTCTCTCCCTTTCTCCCTCCCTTCCCATCTCTCTAAAAAAATCAATAAAATCCTTTAAAAAAAACCCAAAACAGCTTCATCTTAGAAATAAATAAATAAATAAATAAATAAATCCACACCCTGATCCATCATGGTGAAAATGTAGAAAATCAAAGAAAAAGAGAAAAATAGTGAAAGCATCTAAAGGAAAACAGTAGGTGCCAGTTATTTACTTCTTGTCTTTCAGGTCTAAGTCCATCTTTCTATTATACTCTGCCCTGTAACATTAAGGCTAGGGTCTGCAAACCACATTTCCCAGGCCCCCTTCCCAGCTGATAGCCTGTTCCAATCTGCCAATGGGAAGCACTAAAAGGAGATTAGTAGGAGGGAGAATGGGGTCCCTCCCTGCCTCTACTTCCTGTTGACTTCAATTCAGGAATCTCCAGCTGCTTTCAATATGCCTAGCACCAGCCACATGGAACCCCCAGGGTCCCTCGAAAGGTCCGAGTCCCAGTGGGGCTCCTCCCCCAAACCCCTAGGTCCTGGTAACTTTCTCTCTTCCTTTCTATCTTCCCAAGCCTGTAAGTGACAGCTGCTTCTGATAATTGCTGGTATCTGGGCAGCATCCCTGTCTCTTCTTTCAGGCTTCTGAAATCTACACATACAATCCGTCTCGTGTATCACATCTCCTTTATTTGAAAAAAGTCGTATGGCTTGTATTTTCCTGAGTAGACCCTGAGTGATACAGAACTCTTCAAAGGGGCCACAGTGTGGTAGACTGCATTACTGTCCCCAGTTATTCGCCACCAATCCCTGTGGAAGGCCAGTACTTTCCCACCCCGCTGACCTCAGGCTCTGACCAATGATAGGCAAGGGTAATGACATGTGAGGATAAGCCATGGTCTGCCACCACTTCCCAGCAAAAGTTTTTAGAACCATCGCATTATTTTGCCCTGGCGCTTTTTCCTCTGCCAGGAGACGGGCACGTCCCAGGCGGGAGCTGCAGCCAACTCACACAGGACACGGGGAGTGAGTTAGAAACAAGCCTTTGCTGTTGCGAGCTAAGGAGATTTGGGGGATGTTTGCTACTGCAGAAGAATTAGACCACGTCTCACTTCTCAACAGCAAAAATGGAAGCCAGCGGGCGGCTGAACAACAGCTTCAAAGAGCTGAAGAAAAATGACTGCCAACTTTGAATTCTATACGCAGAAAAACTATCCTTTAAGAAGAAATGCTAAATAAAGACATTTTCAGACAAAAGCTGGGAGAAAACTGATCTTAGAGGAATCATGGATGCAGGAGGGAATGAGGACAAAACTGTGGTAAATAGGTAGGTTGATCTAGCTGAAGACTGACTATTAGAAAAGCAAAATAATAAGCATATCTGTGGAGTTTTATAGGCAACTATAGCTTGGAAATCAAAGTGGGAGTGAGTGGAATTAAAGTGTTCTGGGGCCTGTGCACAGTCACCTGTGACGAGGTGACTGACACCCTGCAGCCCCTTGCGCGGCTCAGGGGGCACCCACCTCTGTTATCTTTCCCCGGACTGCCCGGGCTCAGACGCTCACGGTCAGAAGGTGCATAGCTGGCCAGTTACTCTTCACACAGTGAAGTCAGGAGAGACGAGGCAAGACTGAAGACCCGGCACAGACTGAGGGAAACGAGGAGGCCTGACAACTAAATGCCACCTGGGATGCCGGGCTGGATCCTGAACCAGAAAGGGAGCATTCGTGGGAACACCTTTGAACCCCGACGACATCGACAGTTTGTAGTATTGCCGTTGACGTCTCAGCTGCCATCACTGTCCTGTATTCCGTATGATGTCCCTCTGGGGAAGGCTGGGCCAGGGGTGGGAACGAACTCTACTGTTTTTGTAAGTTTTCTCTAAGACTGAAACTATTTCAAAATAAAACTTAAAAACAAATCACCCAGAGATGTTGACCGTTAATATTCTGGCACACTCTCTGCCTGTCCCTTTTCTTGCACGGGGTGACATTTTATGTTCCAATAAGGAACATCATGTAGACACAGGATTTTACCCTCCACCGGCTTCTGCGGCAGTCACCACATTTAAGTCTCACAACAGGTACCATCTCCTTCATTCCACAGATAAGGAAATGAAGGTCTAGAGCAAGTTAAAGGTCACAGCTATTAAGGTCAGGACTCAACGTGAGTGCAGGTCCCAGATGCCAAATTTCAGAATCACACTAAAACCCTGTTCATCTGCTTGTCCATGCGCACATTCAACCACGCTGAGCACTTCCTAGGGGTCAACAGTGTGGGAGGCCATGGCCGTATCAGTAACTACTTCCATCCTAGAGGCTTTATCCTCATGTCCTGCCGGGTGGCTCTGTTGGCTGGAGCATCGTCTGGACACCAAAAGGGTTGCGAGTTCAATCCCTGATTGGGGCACACACCTAGGTTGCTAGTTCCATCCCTGGTGGGGGAGTGTAGGAGAGGCAGCCAATAATTGTTTCTCTCTCACATCGTTGTCTCTCTCTCTCCCTCCCCTCATCCTCTTCCTCTCTCTTTAAAAATCAATAAACATCCTCAGGTGAGGATTTAAAATTTTTTTAAGGTTTTATGCCTGCAGCAGCCCAGGACACACAGTCTGGCCTGGGTGGGACACGGCGACTGACATACTTCTGCAAGGAAGGACTCACCGCCCAGCTTCAAAGACTATGCCTGGCTGATGGCACCCGGCAGTTAGCGCCTTTTGGGTCCACCTTCGCTTTCAGGTGGTGGTTCTGCTCTTCTGTGCAGGCCAGCAACTGAGCAAGGCGTTGGGATAAGGGTCCTTTCTGCCCATTGTGGGGGTCCCTGAAGAAACAGACCTGGAGCTCCGTGCAGAGCCCCTGGGGTCTGCCTCCCCTGGTGGCCTGCTCCGCCCACCCCTGCTCCCTCCCTTCTCTTTCACAGATGTCCCCTCAGGAAACTCCTCTGCCCCAGAGGACGGGCCTGTAATAAGCTGCTCCTTAGGCTCGTGTCGCCTTCCCATTCGCTCATGTGGGTGAAGGAACACTGACTCGGGGACAAGGGGCGGCCCTCACCTCCTCTGGTGCCTTCTCGGTCCCCGTCAGCCAGGGAAGGCCCCTGGGGCTGACCGCTGTGTGCAGAGTAAAAGGTTGGTCTAGGGCCTGAACTCCCTGGTGTCCACACCACAAACACAGTCCACCGTTCACCCTGCTATTGGACCGGCCAAGGGCATGACAACCATGTGCCTGCAGCACCCGGAGGACCCACGTGGGGCCCGGATCTCCGAGGAGGTGGAGCACGTGGGAGGGAGCTGCTGCCCTGGTAGGTCTGGGCAGAGGGAGGGGTGGGGGTGTAGCCGTGCCAGGCGGGGGAGGGTGTGTGCCAGTCTGTCTGGCTCCCCTGGGTGGGGCTGGATGACTGTTTGGGTACGGGCGGCACCAGTCACATGGTTTTGTGAACAGGACCTGTTTGGGTTGGGGATGGAAGCCAGCTAGGCGGGAGGTGTGGGCACATCTAACCCAGTGGAGGAATCAGAACAGAGCAGGCGCCCAGGGGAACCTCTGCCTCGGCAGAAGACACAGGGGCGAGGGGGCTGGTTTCCGGGTGTCCGAGGCCGGTGGTGTTTCATGGACCAGGGACCCGGGAGGGCTGGGCCCAGGGATGGCTAGGCCCAGCTTGGTTGACTTGTTGGGCACAGAGAGAAGGAAGGCAGGGTGAGGGGCCCACTGGGTGGACACATAAGCGAGAGGGTGCATGGGTGGCTAGGGGGCTGAAACCCCCAAGGCCGGCCCTAACTGGTCAGGCCTGGGGCTCCCCTACTCCACAGGAAGCACCCCTTTTGGCACTGAAGTGGGGGACTTGAGTATCTCAGCTGTCTTTCCACACAGGTGGAAAGAAGTCCCAAAGGCAACCCCAAGGATCCCTTCTCCTGGCCCTCCCCTTGGGGAAGAGAGAAATAGGAGTGAGCTGACATCCCCCCTTCTCTCTCAGGAGAGGGATGTCAGTGGGCCGCTGCCTGGTGCTGGTGAAGGCAAAGCAGGTGGACAGGCCAGCGGCTGCCCAAGGCCTGGCCCCGCACAGCTGCACAGCCGGGGGCTGAACCCGGCACCAAACCCGGCACCGAACCCGGCACCGAACCTGGCAGCCTTGCTCCAGGCGATTGGACCTGTGAAGCCACAGATCACCCACCCTAAACCAAATGCGTATTACAATTTAAAATGTTTGCCTACACTGAATATTGTGAATGAAATACCGTAATGTGTAGAATTTACTTTCAAAATAACCCGGGAGCGGGGGAGGGGCTGGGGGCGTGGAGGGAGTGTTTACACGGGAGATGAATAAAATCATAAAGCTGGCTGATGAGTACATGGGAGGTTTTTTATTCTCTCTCTACCTTTGTACATATTTGGAAATGTCCACAATTAAGCTTTAAAAGTAATCTATGTAAAGTCGTTGTTAAAAAAAAAAAAAGGCCCCCTACCAGCACCTTTCAGTAACTCTGGAGTATGAGAATCCAAGTTCAGTTTAGTGTACAGTTTTTTTCTTTCTTTACAAAAAAAATTTGCCCTGACCGGTGTGGCTCCATGGGTTGGATGATGTCCCGCAAACTGAGAGGTCTCGGGTTCAATTCCTGCTCAGGGCACATGCCCAGGGTTAGGGCCAGGTCCTGGATGGCGGTGTGCGAGAGGCAACCTATTGATGTTTCTCTCCCTTTCCCTCTCTCCGAAAATAAATATAATCTTAAAAATAAAATAAAATAAATTAAGAATTTTAATTGTGGTAGAATATATAGAACATGAAATTTACCGTCTTAACCGCTTTGCAGTGTGCAGTGTGCTAGACACATTCGCATTGTTGTGCAACCGACCTGCACAACTCTTTTTCCCTCTGGCCATTGTCTTCCCCGCCCCCTACTCTACACCCTCACTGCGCCCAGGGGTTGGAGCCAGGGTCTCCCAAGTTCCAGAGCAAGTTCCCCATTACCACCCGGGGTGGCAGCTGGTCCTGGACTTGGTTGTGGGGCAGGCCAGGTTTCTGGTGATGGGCCAGGGGGCCAGTCCGGCTGCCTAGACTTCCAGGGGTTATTGTCACACTGTAGTCCGGGCTGGCTCCTGCAGGTCTGAGCTCTCTGCCCGCGGGGCACGCACCTGAGCAAGTCCTGGCAGCTCTCGGTTTCCACCCCCACCTGAGGCCTGGGGCTGCCCCGGTCACCCGGGAAGGCGGGCAGGGGGACCAGTAGGGGAGAAAAAAGCCTCCTCCCCAGCAGGGTGACTCAGGGAGGGCAGTCCAGGTGCTAGGAGTCCACTCTCACCCTAGGGTGTGGGGCATGTCTCCCCGGGTGGGTGTGAGCACAGGCAAGCGGGGTCCTAGTGCCCCAGCCTGACAGCCGCGGCGCACCAACGGGACACAGCGCTCGCATTTGGAACCATCTGGGAGCTGCTGGCAGGAGCCAGAGTGGGCGCCAGGAACCACCTGTTAGCCCGCCCTTGGCCAGGTCCGACATCCTCAGACGCCGCCTGGAGAGGCGCCGGCTCTCCTCCCCCGCCCTTGGGCTGGGGCCTAGCCGGCTCCGGCTCCGGCGACTAGAGAGGGCAAGGGAGGGCAAGTAGTGAGGGGTGGGTGGGGACACAGCTGTCAAACCCTTCCTTCCCTGGGCTTATGCCATTTTACCCTCGCAGTGATTCTGCCCGTTTACAAGTGAAGAAACTGAGGCTCAGAGAAATCACCAGGAAGTCAGGCATCCGGGATTGGAGCCAGGGCCGCCTTGCCACCCTCATCCTCCTGGTTAGAAAGCAGCCATAAAGGCTTTTTTGCAGGTGGTGAGCTGGAGCTGAACATGGGGAACTGTCCTATCACGGAGGAGGCCCTGTGGGCTCTGAACATGGACTGGGGTCTGATCTTGTGGGCTCAGAACTCCCTGTCTCCTACAGGGGACAGACAGGTGACCTAGAAATGCTGGGGACCTGTGACAAGTTAAGTGCTGCTGAAGCTATACAGGGTGCCTGCAGTAATTTTGGGTCCCCCCACAACCAGTATGTACAGATGGGGACACTGAGGCAGCCCCCTACACGCAGTGGGGCCAGGCTGGACAGGGGGAGCCCATAGGGCCAGTCTTGACACTGGCGTGGCACCTCTCAAGCACAGAAGAGTGGGGACGGAACGTGTGGGCTGGAAAGCACCCTCTGGGGCAGTGTGGGTGGTGGTCAGGGGGCAGGGAGCCCGGACGCGCCTCTGCAATCTTCAAGGAGGAAGGTGATGAGGCTGGAGGTGACAGCCAGTGTGAAGGGAGTAATTGCTGGTCTCCATGTGGCTCCAGAACCACATATATAATCTTGGCCCCTTGCAGGTAGAATGGTGCGTGCACCACCCAGCCCGGGACACCGGACACAGACGAGGAGGGTGTGCCGGCGGGGGCAACACACAACCTCTGGGTCACTTTGAGACACGCTCCTTGGTGAGCATTTTGTTCTCCTGACGAACTTGCCCCACCAGAAGAAGGGAGAGAGATAAACCAACATTTACAGATGCCAATTACTGGCCCGGCACTGTGCTGGGTGCTTTATAGATGTCACTGCACTTCACCCTCCCAGTCAAATTATGATGCCCTTTTTGAGAGGAAACCAAGGTGCAGAGGGAAAAGTTAAATTGTCCAAGGTCAGGGGGTTCAGGAAGTGGGTGCATCCAGGGAGCTCGGTTCCCCTTCCCCTGGCCTGGTGCCTGAAGTGCCTTGTCCCCTGGCATCTGGGCAGTGCGGCTCCCGAGCCAGCTCCACGAGAATGCCAAGTCTGGGGGCAGGTGGCCCAGGCAGGGGTGTCTAGCCTCCCCCCTGGGAAGCAAGAGTGCGGAGGGGGACAGAGGCCTGGCTTCTGCCGGGGCACCTCTGCCCAGCTCCCCTGCTTCTCTCCAAGCCTCAGAAAGGCAGATGGGAGGCGCAGGGCCACGGGGACAGAGGTGACAGCAAGAGGCGGCCTGGGCGCAGAGAAGTGCAGGTCAACGGAGTGAGCACAAGCCTAGGCGACAAAAGACCAGCCCCCAGGCCCAGCCCTGCCAGGAACTGGCGCTGGGGTGGGTTTGCGGGGAACAGGTCATGTCCCCTCTCTGGATCTCAATGTTTCTATCAGAGGGGGATGGACTGAGGGCACCCGAGGGTTCAATGTAACATTCTACTGCTTCTGCCCTAAGGTTCATGCTTGCGACTGTGTGGAGGAAGGTAGGAGAGGGCAGGGTGCATGGAGGGTGAGGACGCACGACGCACTGATGGGGCCCAACTGCCTCTCCCTTGGGGCAGTTGGTCCCCTGGGCTTTACACTCCCTAAGGGCAACCTCAAAGGGCTCAGAGAATCCAGGCAGGAGGGAGCATCTGCCACGCCAACCCCTCAACTTCCCGGGAGGCGGGGGAGGGGAGTCCTTTTAGCAGCCAGGAGTCTGGAACCTGTGCAGGAGGTGGGGGACAGGCAGCCCCGTCCAGGCTGGAGGGCGTCAGGAGCCTGACCTTTGTTTTTTTTTAATGACAGCTCTGCCAGAGGGATGGGGCCAGGCTGTTGCCTACCCCAGACTCTGCCGTCTGCACCGCCCACTTCGGAGAAGGCCCTGGTGTAGGTGGGAGACAAGCTCCCTGCCTGGGAGCCAGGGTTAGCCGGCCTCCCACCTGCAGCTGCCCTGCTCTGGGGAGCGGCCACTTTCCGGGTATCCCACCCAGCCAGGACCCTCCTGCCCTCCCCTCTTCTGTCTGACACTTCCGGCTCGTGTCTGCTGATGTTTTTTTCCCTCCTGCTGAGAAGTTCCGAGGCTGAACTGCCTTCCTCTCCCAGCTCCGCCCCGCGGCCTGGTACAGCGCGGGCACGCTGGCCTGGGGGGAGAAGGCCTTGGAGCAGTCAGGGCATTTCTAACAACAGAGAAGGGAGGAGCTGAATCTAAGATTTCATAGAATTCATCTTTGACCCCCTCCTTGTCCTTTTCATGTAATTTCTTGCCAAACCAAGTCAATTCTTTCACACCATCTCGTGAATAACCCCATCTCTCCCTCTCCCCCGTGCCCCTGCCCGCTGTGGCTGGTCTGTGCTCCCTGAGCCACCTCCAACCCAGCCTGGACCACCTCGCCGGGCCTGCGTACCCGCCCCTGCACAGTTCCCTCTCTCATTACCTCGGAGGCTCCCAGCACCTATTTCGAGAGGCCTTTCTGGGTCTTCTCCACCAGGCTGCCTGCGCCCACCTCTCCCACCGACCTGCCCATGCCCAGGGCTCCAGGCTCACTAGGATGTCTGCCTCTGCCTGGTCAGGCGGCGTCCCCAGTCACAGGGGCTGATCCATGACATCTGCCTCCGTGGAAAACTTTTCTATCCTCCAAGTACCATTTCAAAAGTTTGGACAAAAACGGAGTTCCATAACAAATCTGCCAAGTCCAGTGACTGAAAGTGAGCTCCAGGGTGACCTGCTCATAAATTCCCAGCTGGGCCGGTCGTGGTGGGTAGTCACGTCCCAGGCCTGTAACTTCTTCAAACTATCCTGCCATCCAACGCGTGTCGTGCTTTGTCCCACTTTCTTTCTTTTTAATGTATTGATTTGAAAGAGAAAGAAAGACTGATTTTTTTTTGTTCCACTTATTTATGCATTCATTGTTGATTCCGGTATGTGCCCTGACCAAGTATTGAACCCACAGCCTCTGTGTATCCGGATGACGCTCTAACCACCTGAGCTACCAGGCCAGGATGCGTTCTCCCACTTTCATGTCATCTTTCGCACCTTCTCTCCTTAATTCCAAATGTATAAAAGAAGTTGCAAACTGTCATTCTCTGGAGCATTTGAGATCTCGCTTCCCAGTGTGTGATTACTTTTGGCTCAAATAAACTCTTATAAAAATTCTCTATCGGTTTGGATGTTCTTATACTGACAAAAGCCCCTTCCTGAGTGAGGCCTTTCCTCAGGTCCTCCAGCAGGTCAAGTGTATCCTTGCTCTGAGCCTTTACCTTGTTCAAAGGAAAAGCACAGGCCCTGGCACGTGTGGCTCAGTGGACTGAGCGCCGGCCTGTGAACGGATACCAGTTCGATTCCCAGTCAGGGCACAGGCCTGCTTGCAGGCCAGGTCCCCAGCTGGGGGCCTGCAAAAGGCACGCACATCGATGTTTCTCTCCCTCTCTTTCTCCCTCCCTTCCCCTCTCTCTAAATGTAAATAAATACAATCGTTTAAAAAAGAAAAAGAGCACAGGCCCCAAATGGTGTTGCTTGCGTTAAAGGCCCACGATACTGTGGACAAAAGAACATCTAGCCTAAGAAAAAGTCTTCTAAAAGTTTCTCTGAGCCAAACTGATGACAATTGCCAGGGAGCAAAATCTCAATGAATTAGGAAAATGCTCCTGAGAATGGAGGTTTTACAGCTTATTTTATACACTAAAATCAAAGGAGGAGATCTAAGGGGTTACACGAAATCCCCTGGTGGTGGCTTAATGAAGTGGGAGAAAGCAAAACGGGAAATCTCTGGGATTGGATAAAAAGTAAACCGGGCAGACACATGCCTCTCCTACACCGGGGGCTATGGGACAGTTAACAATCACAGCACGCAGAGGGGTGTGTGGGGAATAGGGGAACAGCGAGGGCTCTGTGGTCTCTCGCTCCGGTGGGAGCTGTGCCCTGAGGGGTCTGGGAACCGGGGTCACTCTGACAGCCAAAGGTCTGTTTTCTTAGATACCCAAAGGCTGCAGACAGGCTCGGTTACGGTAAAGACTGACCCGTGTCAAGGAAGCTCTAGGTTTGGGACGTCGCTGCCTGCCCTGACGCGCTTTTAGTTAGGAAATTTTAGTTTCTGACCATCCTATGCGGTTACTTTCCAGGCCTCCGAGTTGGTAAGGCCGCCATGCCTGCCCCCCTTGAGCTCGTCAGGGTTAGCGTGTGGCCCCTTTTTAGTCCCCAGTAACAAATAGACTTAATACCTGATCTAACTGCCATTTCAACTGTTGACTTAAGAAACATCCAAACCTGTAAAGAATTTTTATGAGTTTATTTGAACCGAACTGACAACGTATGCCAAGAAGCAAGGTCTCAAATGCTCCCTAGAGTAGGAGTTTACAATTTCTTATATGCATTTGAGATTAAGGAGGGAAAGTAAAGGTTACATGAATGTGGGAGAAAGCAAGGTGGAGATCGGATTACTGGATAGCTATCAA
This sequence comes from Mormoops blainvillei, assembly GCA_004026545.1. Taxonomy (NCBI): domain Eukaryota; kingdom Metazoa; phylum Chordata; class Mammalia; order Chiroptera; family Mormoopidae; genus Mormoops; species Mormoops blainvillei. The sequence continues at coordinate 181,270 of PVJD01002506.1, read as the reverse complement.
GACTGTGTGCTCTCTTGGGCAGTCACTATTAGAAGGAGGGGTCTGAAAACAGGCATTTCAAAGATGTGTTAACCTAGACGCACTGAAACAATGGACAGGGCTTACCGAAGGCAGAGATAAACCTTTTACTAAAATAGTTATAGGCCTGGGGCGTGACTACCCGCCCACGACCTGCCCAGTTAGGAATTTATGATCTGATCACCCTCTGAGGTGACTTTCCACAGAGGTCTTTCTTCATCCACACCACGTCTCACAGAAACAGAATCTTAATCGACCAGTGTGGTATTTCCTGGTCAAAAACCAGTAAACCATCTGTCACATAGACCCTCACCATCTCCCACAGAAAGAAGAGGCAATCTGCATTAAAACAAACAAATAAACAAACAAACCAAAACCAAAACCAAAGCCAAACCAAAAAATGCTTCCCCTTCTCTCCTCCCAGAGAAAAGATGTCCTGGGGTGTTGCGGGCGGGGGTTTGTGGAGGGATCTGAACAAAAAAGCAAAAGGACTCATGGACACCTGCGGACAACAGTGTAGTGACTGGGGGTGGGGTGAGGGGGTGAAGATGGAAGAGGGAGGGTATAGGGAGGATGAGCGGTAATGGAAAAAAAAATACAATAAAAAAGAAAAAAGAAAAGATGGTCTGGCCCCCAAATAATCCTTTCCTTCCTTTCACTAATAGCTCCCCCGACCCACCCTTCTTCCTATAAAAATCTTCTATTTTGTACAACCCCTCAGAGTACCCTTCCAGTTGCTACATGGAATGCTGCCCAATTCATGAATTGCTTAATAAAGATTTTTAAATTTACTCAGTTGGATTTCGTTTTGTCTTTTTTTTTTTTTTTACAATATGTAACCCTATCAGACTGGAGGGCTCCTCAAGGGCTGACACCCTAAGTAGTTACTGAATTTTCTTCAATAGACAAGTCCTCTGAAGTCTGGCACTTCCACTGTTAGGAATGAGGACGAAAAAGGGTGGTCGTAGAAGGTCACCTCACTGGGTGATCTGATCATAAATTCCTAACTGCCCAGGTCACTGCGGGTAGCTACGCCCCAGGCCTATAACTTTTTTAGTAAAAGGCTTACCTTTGCCTTAAGCCGGCCCTGTCCATTGTTTCTGTGCATCCAGGTTAGCACACCTTTGAAATGTCCCCTTCCAGATCCCTCCTTCCAATAGGTACTGTACGGAACCCAATGCCCCCGCCTTGCTTTCTTCCACCTTCACATAATCTTCCTTTTTTCCCTGCTTAATCTCAAATGCATAAAAGAAACGGCAAACTGTTATTCTCAGGGGCATTTGTGATCTTGCTTCTTGGCATATGTCACCAGTTTGGCTCAAATAAACTCATAAAGATCCTCTATAGGTTTGGACATTTCTTAAGTTCACAGGAAATTGGTAAGAACAGCACAAAAGACAAAGCATTACAAACTGGTGACCCATCTGATCCATGGGTGAGTGCACAACGTCTTTATTTTTTAATCGGTAAAATTCACATAACATAAAATTCACCATTTTAAAGTGTACAATGCAATGACTTTAGTCCATTCGCAAAGCTGTGCATCACCATCTCTGTCTGGTTCCAAAACATTTTCCTCATCCCAAAAGGACACCCCACACCCTTTAAGCAGTCACTCCTCATTTCTCTCTCCCCCAGCCTCTGGCACTAATCTGCTTTCTGTCTGTGTGGATTTACCTGCTTCGTGTAAGTGGAATCATACGTGTGGACTTCTGTGTCTGGGTTCTTCACTTAGCATAAGTTTTTGGAGGTCCATCCATTTGTAGCGAGTATCAGCACTTCATCCCTTGTAACAGCTGAATGATATTCCATTGCATGGATATACCGCCATGTGTTTATCCATCCAGCAAGTGAAGCACGAGTTGATGTCCACTTTTTGGCTATTATGAATAGTTCTGCTGCAAATATTAACGTACAGGTACTCGTTTGAGTCCCTGTTTTTAATTTCTGGGGTATATACCTGGAGTGTTATTGCTGGGTCAGAAGGTAACACTAAGTTTAATTTTTGAGGAAGACGCCGTTAATTTTTTTCAATCTGATTGTCTTTAGGTGTCCATTTTTTCCTCTGTCTCCAGCTTTTCTATTGTCTTACATCCAAGTGTTGGACTCAAATTATTTGTCTGGCCCCTGAAGGCATCTGAATTTGCTGCCCCTAGAAAGCTTTGGTGACAAAATAACTTAGCGCCCAATTCAGTCGCTAAGGAGCCAGAGACCTTGAGTAAATCTCTCCACCTTTCAGGAGTACTATCTTGTTCAGCCTCAAAAGGGGATAATACCACTTACCTAAGAGGACGGGAAGATCAGAGGAGGTGGTAAACGGAACGCGCCTCTTCCGAAGCTATTCAATTCTGGAAACGCAGAGGGGCGGCGATGCCAGGAGGAGGAGAGGGGCGGGCCGAGCGTGATCTGGGGACGTCGGCCGCTCTCGGGACTGAGTACTGGCCCGGAGGCGAGCGGACGCGCACTGAGCGGTGCGACGCAGGGGGGTCGCTGGGCCGGGGCGGGGCTGGAGCTGCGAGCCCGGGCGGGGCTCAGGTTGTTTGGCTGTGGGCAGGGGCTACCCTCCCCCGTTCCCTCCCCCGACATCCGGAGGCCAGGGCCGCGCTCTGGGCTGGCGGCGCGCCGGTGAGTCAGGCCGGGTTTTCCCTCCGCCTCTGGGGCAGGCGGGCGAGCGAGCGCCACCGAGCGCGTCCCTACCTCGCCAATCCGGCTCCGGCGCCCGCCCGCCCGCGTTTTCCCGACGTCTGCCACCCGGCCGCTCTGGCCCGGCTCGCAGTCTCGGCTGGACCGGCGCCCTGGAAGGAGGGTTCAAATCCGCTTGAGTGAACTGCGGAGCGCGAGGGGTGCGGAGCGGCGCCAGCATGGTAAATGGGGCGCTCCAGGGGCCGGAGTGGACCCGGGGGTGGGGCCGGCCGCGAGGGCTCTTTCCCGGCGACCTTGGCCAAGCCGCAGCCCCTTGCCAGCCGAGGTTCCCGTCAGAAAGAGGTTTCTGTGGGTGGGGGTGCCAAGGTGCAGTGTGCGCCCAGGTGGTCCCAGCTCGGGCCACCGAGGCACCGAGTTGCGGGATCAGGGACCGACTCGCACGCCCTGCTGGAGGGGCCGGCAGCAGGTTAGCTGCTCGCAATCCCTGCAAACGCGCTTTCCAGGAAGCTGCGCTCCGGACCCAGGCTCCGCGGCTAGGGTGGGGCAGACGCCCTAGGCGCGGGAGCCTGACCTCGGCCTCCGTCCCCCAGCCCTGCTGCCCCGGGCAGGCCTGAGGGAGGCGCCAAGAAGAGATTCCCTCTCCCGTCTCCCAGGTAGTTCGAGGACCTCCCGCACTTCTGGGGAGCCCTAGCCTCTGCCGCAGCTTTTCCGGGGCTCCTTCCCCTGAGACCCTGTCTCCCGCCCCCTCCGGAATACCTCCTTTCGTCCTTCAGCCCCCTTGCCCTGTAAAGGCGGCACTGCCTGTTTACCGCCAGGGTCCCCAGTCTGTGGATAAGGGATGCTTTCAGGTTCCGGCAGCCAGAGCACCATGCCTATTTGGCCACAGGCTTTGATCAAAGTGAGGGCTGACCTGGGGCCAGGTCGAAATCAGGTCTCTGGCAGTGTCCAGAAAGAGAACTGGGACGCATCGTGTTCCACCCGTCACCCCTCTTCCCCAAGAACAGATTGGGGCTGTCCTTGTTTGCACCAGGGCTCGCTCAGCCTGGGTGTCCCTCCGCTTGGCCACCGTACCCTCTCTCTGCCCGACCTAGGGAGGAGACGGAGGCGGGAGGCCACCCCGGGCTGGGTGATCGGCCTCCTCCCAGGCCCCTCCTGGGCAGGGCTCCTGAGCTGGCTGGCTGCGTGTGGGTGTGTATGTGCCAGACTGTGAATGAATTCGGCCAGCCTGCTCCCACTACTGCCTCTAGAGCTTGCAGCTTCCAGGGTTGAGCGTCCCCATGCAGCACTGCTGCCACTATTTCTTCATGACCCAGAGGCAGGCGGGAGGCACCCAGGCTAAGGAAACTGGGATCCAAACTAGCGTGGTTGCACACGCCCTCGGGAGAAGCGGCCGTGGAGGCAGGGGAGTGCATGCCGGGGAGGGCATTGGGGAGCGCCGACTGGGCTAGCCAGATGCATACAGATGACCTTGCCCCGGAAGTTGGGATTGCTCGCCACTGTGGGCTTCTGGGCAACTGGCCTCCTTTTTCTGGAACTCAGTTTCCCTGTCTGTAAAACGGAGTAGTGCTGACTGCTACCCTGCCTGTCGCCACGAGGCTGTGGTGGAGATGAGATGAGGTGATGGAGTGGAAGGACTGAGGAGAACTGGAGTGTCGTGCAGCTAGGGAGACAAAACATCCGTCTTGTGGGAGGTGGACACTGGACTGTGCCTCTTCCAGTGTTGCAGTGGGGCTAGGGTATGCCCCCTTCCTGGGCCCCCCTCATCCACTGCCCCCTCTTTTGGAACTGAGACATTCCAGTCCCATTCCTCAGGGGCAGCTGCAGACACGCCCCTCAGTAAAGCTGATCCCCCAGCAGGTGGTGGGACCCTCCCCTGGGGTCAGGGCTCAGGAGGGGCTGAGGCAGCCCAGTTAGGGGTGGGAGCTTCCTGCCCACATGCTCTGGGGTGTCCCACCCCCAGGAGGCACACAGCAGGGGGGACGCGGAGCGGGGGTGCTTCTGCACCTGGGGCGTGTGTGTACCGTCTCCTGTGCAGCTGGATGTGGCCTTAAGGCACATTGTTTCAACTCCTGGGCCTCCGTTGTCTCTTAGGAAGTGGGGGGTGACACTACCCCTTCCTCTGTGTTGTGAGGCTATAGTAGGCCCAGCGTCAGGCTGACCTAACAAGGCACCCACCAGTGGATGCTGGGATGCCTCCCTGACGTCCTGTCTCTTTCTCTGCTCCACGGCCGGGGCAATTCCCCAGCCCCGTTCTCCTGGCTCCAAAAGAGATCCCCCTCTGTGTTCAGGGCTTTCTGTCTGCTGGCTAATCTTGGGGCCTGGGGGCTGGAGCAGGAGTAAAGGCCGTGTTGGGGCCAGCTGGGACCTGTGCGGAAGGCCCAGCCCAAGCGTAGTCCGCAGGGTGGCGGGGGCCTTGCAGCTGTGGGCAGAGCTCTGGGCCCCAGAGCAAACAGGCCCAGGCGCTTTGAGGTGCCCAGCTTTATGCTCTGACACCACCCCCGCCCCTGCCTCTTGGGGCTCCAAGGTACTTGCTGCCTCTCCCGCCACCCCCACCAAATCCTCTCCAGTCCAGCCTGCACAGCTGTCCTGGTCTGATCAGGCCAGTCCCTGGGCTTCCAAGCAACAAGAAGGAATGTGCGTCGGGGGGAGGCAGGGGAGGTGGAGGGACGACCCCTCTAGGAAAAGGCACTGTCCCCAGACTGAGATCTGAGCGGGGCGGAGCCTCCTGAATGCCGATAATACAGCCCGAGAGGTTACCTGGGAGGGGTGGCGGGTGGGGGCCTCAAAGAAAGAAGGAAAGGGGCAGCCTGTGCCCCTTCCTCCAGCTCCGTAGCTGTTTCTAATTGCTCGAGTCACTCTGTGGAGAAAAGCTGGTCCCGGGCCCCCCCCACCCCCACGTTTTCTCTCTCTCTCTCTCTCTCTCTCTCTCTCTCTCTCTCTCTCTCTCTCTCGCACACACCACACACACACAGACGCGCGTGCGCCGCTCTGCATCTGGTGCTGGGGAGGACCCTGGGTCTCTCTCTGCTGGAGTGTTCCTGCATTATGTATGTGTCCCAGAGGGCACTCAGAGCTGCACAGGTGACCTTGAGCATGACTGTCTGCTGTTGGATAGGACTGTCCGCACCGTGTCCTCTAAATAGGAGCCTCTGTGCTGCTGGTGGCACTGACCGGACTGCAGTGTGCGTGCGGTGTGCCTGCCATTATGGCCATGGCTGCCCCTGCCCTAGACCTGAGACCCTTCGTGGGGCACAGGGGGTGGCAGTTATTGCTCCCTGAGACAGGAACTGAGGATCTGCCCAGGGCAAGGTGAGACGGTGTGTATTTGGGATAAAGTGGGCGTATTTGGTAGCACTGTCACCGTGGTCCACTGTCACCCCTGTCCCCCGTGCTGGCACTGGGCTTACAGTTCACGAGACCTTGTACCTCTATTGTCTCTGTGATTGTCACAGCAATCCCATAAGGAAGGCAGGGCAGGTAGAGTCTTTCCGCAGTTCAGAGATGGGGAAACTGAGGTATAGTGAAGGGAGGCGCCCATGGAGAGACAGTGTGAGGCCAGGACAGGAGACCTGGTTTTCTGCTGTCCCACCTTGGCCACGGGAGTTTGGTTTGCTCTCAGACAAAGTGATGTGTGTGGCTGTGTGGGCTTCTCATTGTGAGGGAGTGTCATTGGGAAGCAAATGCTTCAGTTCCATCTCTTGAGCCGTGGGTGACACCCTTGGTCATTTGGCAGCCATGGTGCTGGATCACAGGCGCCTTCACTGTGACCAGCTCTGCGACGCTGGGCAAACCATTTCACCTTTCAGAGCCCCAGTGCCTTTACCTAAAAAACCAGATAAGTAGCTGGGTCACAGAACTCAGGGGGACCGCTGTGTAGGGCTGTGTCGCTGCAGGTGCCCAGCAATGGTGATTCCTTACTTGGGTGAGTCCCTGACCCCGTGTGGCCTGTGATGCCCCCCAGAGGTGCCGAGTGAGCTGGGAGGGAAGGTTACTTTTGCCCGGAGTGAGATCAAGGGCCACAGGGTAAGGAGGCAGGGCCGCACCCTCCCTCCCTTTCACTCCTAACGAGCTTTGTCTTCCACAAACACAAAGCCTGGAAATGGTTGAGGAAGATGGAACCTCCTAACGACCATTGTTTGGGACAGTCCCGGAAGCATATTGGGGAGGTTGTGGAGCAGGGGTCCCCAGCCCCCGGGCCTCAGGCTGGTACTTAGGGACCGGGCCGCACAGCAGGAGGTGAGCTTGAATGTACTGCGCTTGAAACATCCCAAAACCATCCTCCCCACCTCCGGTCTGTGGAAAAATTGTCTTCCACCAAACCTGCCCCTGGGACCACAAAGCTTGGGGACCGCTGTCGAGGCGGACTGGCAGCTGCAGCGTACCTGCTGGGTGTCTATTCCTGGAATGGGGGCAACTGGGTGGGAGGCAGAGAAGGTGGCATAGGCTCATGCCACTGGGGATCCAGCGGGGCACTAAGGACAGGCCCCGCCCTCCACCCTGTGGTCCCAACTCAGGTGGGAGCCTGGTCCCCCCCGTAAGTAGTGCTTGTGTGTCTGTCCAGATAAACTCCGCTACGGTCAGCCTGAGTGGAGCCTGGCTGCCAACTGGGCACTTTGTCCTGGTACCTCAGCCCGTTCTCTGGGCATCCCTGGGTGACAAGTTGTCATCACCATCCCCTGAATGCGGAGGCCAGGCCCCACCCCGGATGGGCTCCATGCTGGGTCGGGATTAGGGACCCGTGCGCACGCGCGCACACGCACACGCACACACACGCGCACACACACACACCCGGTGGTGGGCTCTAGAGTGGCAGTGTGTGTAAGGGCTGGCAGGGGCTCGGGCTGCTCCTCCCCCTGCCTCTCACCACGGCCCCGAGGCGAACACCTGTTCCGGAAACCACCGGCCATTGTCCCCTCCATCCTTCCTCCCCTCAGGCTCTTCCTGTTTGTATCCCTGCTGCCTGGTGCAACCCCACCCGTGCCAGGTGCTTCCCTTGGGGAACTAGCTCTCCCTTGGGGAAATAGCAGGAAGAGGGCTGAACTGGGTTTTCTGCTCCCAAGAGAAGCAGGAGGAACGGAGTGTCTGAGGCCGCTGGCCTTGGTGCCCTCTGCCCACCTCCCACATCGGGCGGGGAGCCGAACAGGAGAGTGAGCAAGGTCAGGGTCAGAGAGAGCCCGGGTCCTCAGCCTTCCCAGTCCCAGGAAGGGCCCTATCCTGCTGTTTCAGGGCCACCCTCACCCGTACCTCCCCTTCCCAATCACACACGAACCTCTAGTTGGAGCTGGGGTACTGGGCAGGCAGCTTTGGGGCCTGAACCCCTTTTTCTTGCCAGCCTAGGAATTTTGTCCTGGACTCTCTCCAGACCTGCGTCTGCCTCTCCTGGGCCTGGGCCAGATGGGGAGCGGGCAGAGAACAAGCACTTGGCTTTAGGGCATGAGGGGCAGGTGGGCAACAAGCACCCACCTGTCCCTGATGGAGCCTCCCGATCCCCAGAAGCAGCTGCCTGTGCTTCGCTGAAAATTCATGGCCACAGCCCCAGGCCCTGCTGGCATTGCCATGGGCAGCGTGGGCAGCCTGTTGGAACGGCAGGACTTCTCCCCTGAAGAGCTGCGGGCGGCCCTCGCGGGATCCCGGGGCTCCCGCCAGCCTGATGGGCTCCTCCGGAAGGGCCTGGGCCAGCGTGAGCTCCTCAGCTACTTGCACCTCCCCAAGAAGGACAGCAAGACCACCAAGCGGGCAGCGCGGAACGAGCCTACCGACTATGCCACCCTGTACTACCAGGAACACCCTCGGGCCAGTGACTTCAGCAAGACCTCGCTACCTGAGCGGGGACGTTTCGACAAGGTGTGCCTCTGCCTGCACCCCTCCCCGGGCTGGGAGGGTGGGATTGGGAGCTTGGGGCCTCCTTGGAGACCCTGGTGCCGGGATAGGGCTGGAACCCGCACGTACTGCTGTGGACTAGCCTGCGGCTTGGTCACTGCTTCCCGCTGGCACGCGCCCTGTGCCTGGAAGGATCCCCAGGGACCGTGGGAGCGCCGCAGTCAGCACGGGGTCTCACACCTGCCCTCTCTTCCTGGCAGTGCCGCATTCGCCCGTCGGTCTTCAAGCCCATGGCGGGCACCGGGAAAGGCTTCCTGTCCATGCAGAGCCTGGCAGCCCACAAGGGCCAGAAGCTGTGGCGCAGCAACGGCAGCCTGCACACGCTGGCCTGCCACCCGCCCCTGAGCCCGGGGCCCCGGGCCAGCCAGGCCCGGGCCCAGCTGCTGCACGCCCTCAGCCTGGACGAGGGCGGTCCTGAGCCCGAGCCCAGCCTGTCTGACTCCTCCAGTGGGGGCAGCTTTGGCCGCAGTCCCGGCATGGGCCCCGGCCCCTTCAGCTCCTCCCTGGGCCACATTAACCACCTCGGGGGCTCCCTGGACCGGGCCTCGCGGAGCCCCAAAAAGGCTGGACCAATGGCCATGCTGAGCTGCCTGCCTGAGCCCCCACCCCCCTATGAGTTCTCCTGCGCCACCGCCGAGGAGGTGGTGGCCATGCTGCCTGACACCTGTGAGGATCTCAAGAGAGGCCTTGGTGATGAGGATGGTGCCAACCCCTTCACGCAGGTGAGGGCAGCCTCTGCCCCAGGGTCCTGTTTTGCCCCTTGGCATTGGAGTCCCAGGCAGAGTGTCCCCAGCTCGCTCACCCACATGTTGCTGGGCACAAGAGAGAAAGGAGCTGAACTGGCTCCTCTCCCCCAACCCCTGTTGGCGGGGTGTCAGAGCACTGCTGGTTCCTGCTGGAGTTGTTTAAGACGGAGGGAGAGACTCCCTGGGTGGGCAGTATCCTGGGGACACTTCACCTCTGGGGGGCATCCCAGGGTAGGGCACATGTGTGGCTGGGGTGGTGGGCCCTGGTCCTGTGGCATTAGGCACAGGATGTTGGCTGCGGCCACCAGGCACCTCTCTTCCCCTGGCAGGTGCTGGAGGAGCGCCAGCGGCTGTGGCTGGCTGAGCTGAAGCGCCTGTACGTGGAACGGCTGCATGAGGTGGCTCAGAAGGCTGAGCGCAGCGAGCGAAATCTCCAGCTACAGCTGTTCGTGGCCCAGCAGGAGCAGCGGCGCCTGCGCAAGGAGCTTCGCGCACAGCAGGGCCTGGCCCCTGAGCCTCGGCCCTCAGAAGCCGACGCTAACGCTCATCCAGAGGAGGAAGCGCGTTGGGAGGTGAGAGACCAGATTCTTTCCTTTCTTTTATTTTTTTAAAAGATTTTATTTACTTATTTTTAGAGAGAGGGGAAGAGAGGGAGAAAGAGAGGGAGAGAAACATCGATGTGTGGTGGCCTCTCGCACCCCCCCAGATAGGGACCTGGCCCGCAACCCAGGCATGTACCCTGACTGGGAATCGAACTGGCAGCCCTTCCGTTCTCAGGCCGGTGCTCAATCCACTGAGCCACACCAACCAGGGCTGAGACCAGGTTCTTAGGAACTCTCCCATCCCCGTTTCTGTAGTCCCCATCCTCTGGCCGCACCCCAACTAACCCCCGTTACCCTGCGTTGCTTGGCCCTTGCCCATCCTGTGCATCTTTCCAGGTGTGCCAGAAGACAGCAGAGATCAGCCTTTTGAAGCAGCAGCTGCGGGAGGCCCAGGCCGAGCTGGCCCAGAAGCTGGCTGAGATCTTCAGCCTGAAGACACAACTTCGTGGCAGCCGGGCACAAGCCCAGGCCCAGGACGCAGAGCTGGCCAGGCTGCGCGAGGCTGTGCGGAGCCTGCAGGAGCAGGCCCCACGGGAGGAAGCCCCAGGTAGCTGTGAGACTGATGACTGCAAGAGCAGGGGGCTGCTGGGGGAGGCAGGAGGCAGTGAGGCCGGAGATGGCGCCGAGAAGCTGCGGGCCGAGCTGCTGCAGGAGCGGCTCCGGAGTCAAGAGCAGGCGCTACGCTTCGAGCAGGAGCGGCGGACGTGGCAGGAGGAGAAGGAGCGGGTGTTGCGCTACCAGCGGGAGATCCAGGGGGGCTACATGGACATGTACCGCCGCAACCAGGCCCTGGAACAGGAGCTGCAGGCACTGCGGGAGCCCCCTGCACCCTGGAGTCCTCGGCTTGAGTCCTCCAAGATCTGAGGCCAGCGGCGCGAGCTGACAGCGGAAGCACTGTCAGAAGATGGCTTGGGCAAGCCCACCCTGAGACGGCTGGCTCCTTCCTGACATTGGTCTGGTGGCAGAATCCGCCGAAGCCAGCCAGGGACGGGGAAGCCCACTGAGAGGAGGGATCCAGAGGGGCTGTGGGCTGGATAGGGCGCCAGCAGCAGGAACCAGGACCGGGCCCTCCTGGCTGAGAAGCACCCCAGCAGGGCCCAGCCCTGCTTCTGGAGTAGGCGTGGCCCAGGAAAGGGAGACTGGGAGATGAGGTGCCCAAGACACAGAGGGGTAGGCATGAGGGAGGGAGGCTGGGACAGGAACGTTGGCCTCCCCCAGAATAAAACCACAGTATTTTTTAAAAATTGATTTGAGAGAAAGAGGAAAAACCAATTAATTTGTTGTTCCACCTATTTATGCATTCATTGGTTGCTTCTTGTATGTGCCCTGGCTGGAGATCGAACCTACAATATTGGAGTATTAGGACGGTGCTCTAACCAACTGAGCTACCCGTCCAGGACTAAAGCCACATTTTCTATGAGGCCCTGGGTGATACACTGGGCCTGTCTCTGGCCTGAGTCAAGCCGATCCAAGATGGGCGGTGTTGGGAGCTGTGAACCTGGGCTATAGCTCCTCCCATGGTCCTGGTCAGTGGGAGGGTGTGCCCAGCTGCTGGGCACGTGTGTTGGCAAGTGGAGGAGTCTTCCTCTTTGCCCCAGCACCTCATGTTTCCTTAGCTGCCATGTGGGCTGAAATTCCTTTCTTCACCACCAGTGGGATTTTTCAGAAGGAGCAATGCCAGGGAATCTAGAAAAACAAAAGGGCAGGTCACCCAAGGTGTTGCTAGAGCGTGAAATGTCCTCTTAGTGGGAAGCCCGAGCCACAGTGCCGAGGCCCCTGCCAGGTTAGAGCCGGCCTCAGACAGCTTCCGCTGGAGCTCTAAGGCTCCTTTAGGGACCTGGCCCTCCCAGAACCCGCCTTCCATCTTCCTAGCTGGCTGTGGTGCACCCACCCACCATAGGGACGGGGGCCCTGGGAAGGTGCAGGAGACTGGCAGAGAAAGCTTGTGGGTCACTAGATAAAGGGCCTTTGCCACCGCAAGGAATGTGGACATGTCCCCATAGGCATGAAGGACCGTGGAGTTTTTAAGCAGAGGTGAGGTAAGAGCTGCTTTGTATTCTGGAAAGCAGCCCCTGCCTCTCGGACATCTGGCTTCCGTTCTGGGCCTTTTCTCCCTCCTGGATGGTGGCCTGGAGCACAGACCCGGGCAGGCTGTGCAGGTGGGCGTCTCCCCACCCCCTTGTGGGGAAGCTCAGCGTCCTTACAGGTGAATCACTGCGGCTGCTGCCGCGCAGCGAGGACTTCCCTCCGCCAGGCTCTGTTCGGCTGCCAGGCAGAGCATGGGGGCTCGGGTTTGAATCTTTCTGCCCTCGGGAGGGCAGCACACAGGCAGGCTTCCGCCCTCCCAGCGACTGCCCTTGTGGGGCATGTGCAACCTTAGAGGAGTTCCCAGCAGAGATTCCCAGCTTCCTGTGGCCGTGAGGCTCCTGGCCAAGCCTGGCAGCCCCTTGGGCCCCAGCAGGTGGGGCCTGCACAGGGGTGTGGATTGGGCTGCAAAGTCTGAGCCAGCGAGCCCCACCTTTTCAGGGCGGAGAGGGGTGTGTGAGTTGACTACCAAGGGGTTGGTGTGTCTGTGGCCCTGTGAGTGGTAGGTGTGTGCAGAGATGGGCCGTGGGTGGTGGGTGTGTCTGGGGGGGGTGTGCTTGGGGCTGCTTCCTGCTTCTCCCTCTGCCCTATTACTTTCCCCGGCCTCCAGCCCCTTTAGCTGGCCAGGCTTGGGTGGAGCCTGTGGCCAGGACAGACCCTTGGTCCTAGCTGAGACCCGTCTAGGCCCAGCCCTCAACCTGGGGAGGGAAAGGGAGCACCTGGGTTAGGCACTTCTGCTCCTCGCAGGCCTTAGTATCTATTTCATACCTCTCCAAACCAAGGTTTCTGGGCCAGCGACCCCAAACACCCCTCCAGCTGAGCGCTGGCCTGGAGCTGGTCAGGCTGGGTGCCCACATGCCCCGCAACGTCCGGGTCCACTTTTCCATGCACCACCTCTGCAGAACAGTTCCTCACCCAGCAATTAGGGAGCTGGGCTGGCCAGTACTGCCAGCAGGGAGTGGGTGGGCGGTACCAAAACTTGGCAGCTGTGCCAGAAACCAAGACCAGGCCCAGGTGTAGGGGGAGGGCTCAAGGGAGCCAAGCTAGGGCGTCTCAGAGGGAACCCGATCCTTATTAGCTCATCCCTCCCTGGTGAACCAGTTCCGGTCCCCAAGCCGGCTTGGTGGCTCTGGGGCCAGCCGATTACAGGTGCCACCATAGCGGCTGCTGCTCCCAGGCAGCTCCTCCCTCTGGCCGCTGGCAGGCCCCAGCCACCAGCAGACTACACCCAGGCATCCAGTTCTCCAGAGCTGTGTTGAGCCCCCACACTGGTTCCTCCTGGGTTCGGCTCAGATAGCGTCACACCTGCCAGCTGTTTCCTGGACCCCTCAGTCTGTCACTCAGGGCTTCCAGCAGTCTAGCCCCGAGTCACTGATAGCGGTGCCCCTTCTGACCCCGGCAGCCCTCTGGGCCTTCCTCCTGTAGGCAGAGCCCCCTCCTCGCGCTCCGGTCTTGCCTCCTCCAAGGCCTTTCCTGAATTCACACAGGACAGTCCCCCTCCCTCTTTCCACGGCCCCAGGTGCCTCTCCACCAGCTCCTTCCGTGCTGCTGGGATTTTCCCTTCACCTCTGTCTCCGCTGCGCTGCGGGCCTTCCCCGGGCCCAGCCATGTCTTGTTTTTATCCCCAGAGCCCTCTGGCTCCAGGCCCAGAAGGCACGCGGGCGCTTTGGAGTCAAGAGGGAGCAGACCCCTCCCCTGACTGGCATGGATTTAAGCTGGCAGCAGGGTGGGGTAGGTGGGGAAGGCACCTGCTTCGGGTGTCCATTCACTAATGGGCACCTGGTGCCAACCACGTCTGTCAGGCTCCAGGGCTCCAGAACCAGGCGCCGCTGGCTGCACAGGGATGTACTGCTGTGCCCCTCGGGGCCTGGCGTGGTCCCCAGGCGAGGAAGCCAAAGTGGTCTTGGCCTCTGCCCTCTTGGCCCTTCCCCATGGGAGGTGGATGAAGGAGACGACACACGTGCCCATGTAGTGACCAGGTCAGGCAGGAGACAGAGAACAGAAGAGGACACAAAGAGTGTGCACTTGGGGTGGCCAAGCCAGAGAGTGAGGACTGGCCCAGGGAGCAGGGCTGGGCCAGGAGTCAATTTCTCAAGAGACTGGGGGGGCTGGGGCTGTGTGTATGAGCGACCCTTTCTCCAGGGCCACGCAGGCACTTCACCCTAGTGGGTCAGGGTTTAGTCCTCTATTGGATTCAGGAAAGAAAAAACATGCTGTTTCTTGCAACAAAAGTGAAATATGTCACGTGAGAGGCGGGAGTGCCATGAGCGCTCAGAGGACTTATTGCGGGCTCATTTATCACTCCAGCTGACGGGGTGGGGGTGACAAGATTGACCAAACTTTGGCTAGGCTCTTCTGAGCTCTTCTGGACGAGACCCACTTCTGAGCTCTCTTTCTGACTAGGCCCGACCTTGGAAGCTATCCTTCCCTGTATATTCCAGTTTCAGCAAGAATTCTGCTAAGTTAGTTTAGCCAGAATTGCCCATCCTGCATATTGAATCACCCTCCACATTTAATCTGGTTGTTCTTCCTCCACCACTGCCCAGGTGATGTCTGGTCACTGGCCTGCCTTCTGCAAGAATCCTGTGGTCCATTTAGTCAGAATCCCCCCATCCCTGAGGTTTTCTCTTAGTAATTTTCCACCCACTGATCTCCACTCTGCTCCTTGGTTATATATTCTACTGTCCCGTGTCATATTTGGAATTGAGCCCACTCTCTGTCCCCTACTATAAAGCCCTAGTGCAGTAGCCCCCCTTCGAATAAAGTCTTCCTTGCCACTCTTTAATAACTGTCATGAGTAATTTTTTTCTATAATGGGGTAAGCTGCTCGGAATTAGGGTAATTTCCTCGTGAGCAGCATGGAATGAGGGCATCTAGGATGAGCCTGGACTTGGACATAATGAAGCGTGGGACAGGTCTGGGGGAGGGTCCTATCTGACACAGGAGGACTTCACTTGCTATGACTGGGTGGGTTGCTCTGGCAACCTAGGGGAAGGGCCAGAATCAGGACTAGCTTTATGCTTATTTTTATTGATTGATTTTAAAGAGAGAAAGCAGCATCGATTTATTGTTCCACTTATTTATGCCCCCATTGGTTGATTTTTCTGTGCCCTGACTGGGAATCAAACCTGCAGCCTTGGTGTATCAGGATGATGCTCTAAGCCGCTGAGCTTCCCAGCCAGGACAGGGACTAGCTTCATGTGTGTGAGACCTGTGTGGTCATGTAGGGCGCAAAGCTCAGAGCTATACACTTGGTACAATGCTTTGCTGTTGCCATCTTGAACCTTCTTGATGTTAGAACAAGAGGCCTCCCATTTTCACTTTGCTCTGGGGCCTGCAAATGATGTAGCCACTCCTGGCCCAAAGCAAAGCCTTGCAAACAGGGGCAGGAGCTGGGAGAAGAAGCAGGAGGCTCCTTGGGAGCCGCCTGGAGAGTGGAAGGAAGAGACACCTGAGCAGGAAACTTGAGCCCCACGGGCTGAGCCCTGATGCCCCCGGGTTCTGCAGAGGGCATGCGGTGGCTGCATCACCTGCTGCTGCTCCCATCCAGCAGCTCTCAGGGGAGGACTCACCCCGAGGGAAGGAAGCCTGTAATTTCAGGAGCACACTCCAGGGTTTGTCATCTCTGTCAAGAAACTTACATGTATGTATTTATTTATTTTTAAAAAGATTTTATTTATTTATTTTTAGTGAAAAGGGAGGGGAGGGAGAAAGAGAGGGAGAGAAACATCCATGTGTGGTTGCCTCATGTACCCTGCACTGGGAATCCGGCCCACAATCCAGGCATGTGCCCTAATCGGGAACCAAACTGGCAACCCCCTGGTTTGCAGCCTGGCACTCAGCCCACTGAGCCACACCCGCCAGGGCAAGAAACTTTTTAAAAAAAGATTTATCTAGTGTGTGCTTTGTGTGCCTGTTCCCCTCCTCCCATTTTAAGGTATAATTTACTTACAGGAAAATTCACCCTTTTCAGGGGTCAGTTTTTAGAGCTTTGACAAATGCAAAGTTGTGTAACCAACCCTACGGTTAAGATATGGAATAGTTCCATCTCCCCCAAATTCCCCTGTGCCCCTCTTTCGCGGCCCCTAACCTCTCCCCCAGGCAGCCAGTGATCTGCTTTTTCAGTTACCTTTTTGTGAGCTTTATTTAACCCCACCACACATTTAGAACATATTACAAAGTAGCAAGTAAAAATAAAACCACTTCATTGGAAAGAATAAAAAGCCACAAGTAGATTCCACACTGTAGCAAAATTCCAGTATGATGATGAAGGGCTTCAAAACGAGAGGGTAAGGAAGGGTTATTTAATAAGAGGTGTTGCGATAACTGGACAAAAATGTAGGGGGAAGATGTCAGGCGTTGTATCACCACCTGCAAAATGAAATGGACATGTACCAAGGAATTACATTTTAAAAGTCAAATCCTAGGAAACCAGCAAAAGGTGAAACAGACTATTACTGAATTAGAGAACAGCTAAGTTTTTTCTGCTTTGAAGCAGCCCCTCCCTTCCCACAAAAACAAGGCAAACACACAGTCCCAACGGGGCAAGATTGACAAAATCAACAAGGTAATAAAACTTTGTGCACACTGAAAGGTGACCAAACGGCGACGCAAAGAGAACCACATATTGGGGAAAGCAATGACAAAGGTGAAAACTGCCTGAGATGTCCGCCGGGCATTCGAAGTTCTCGCAGAAGTTGGACTTTGCTCACATCCAGCGTGCGTATCGGGCAGGTCAGGGCTTCCGTAGAGGAAGTGGGGAAGGCTGGGGAGTCTGCAAAAGCCTGTGAGGTCCTCCCGTTGGCTCCGAGGCGGCCTGGGCTTCAGCGGGTGGCTCCGGGCTAGGCTCACTCAACTCTCCGCCCCCGCAGCTCCGAGTGGGCCGGACCACCCAGGCTCAAGGTGCACAGACGTCACTAGCCAGGATGCTCCAACACCCGCGGGCTGCTGGTGGGGCTCTGGAGCGCCCCCTTCGTGTAGCGTTAAGGTTTCAGAGCCACTGGAGCCTCAGAGTATTTCTGAGCATCTAAGGTGTTCTAAGTACATGGTATTGGGGATACAGCAGTGCTGAGTACGAAGTCGCTGTCCCAGTGGAACTTTTATTCTTCAGGGGTCTTGTGTTAGGGGCCGAAAGACAATAAACACACAAAATAATTTCAAGTCAAATGCTATTTTAAAAAAAGAACTGGGTTGTGCAAGTGCTATACAGAAAACAAAAGATTGTGCAAGGGTGTTTGTGGGGTGGCGGGTGGGGAGGCGGTGTGGAGGGTTGAACAGGAGGATGTCCCGGAACGAGACTGGTCCGCAAAGGGAGCAGTAAGTCAGAGAAACCGAGACCGAGCCTTTTTCCATGGGCTGTTTTTTAGTTGAATTTCTAAGGCCTGTGGAGGGGTAGGGGGCTCTTTTGCCCACCCCTCTCCAGAGCAACTCCTTGCTCTGGGAGGAGCCTGAATTGAGTCCAGGCCTGGGTTTGGTCGGGGGTGGGGGTGGGGTGTCACCCTTCCTCTTCAGGACAGTTGCGCCCCACGTCTTCCCCCCACCCGCCAAGGACGGCGACCAATGACCAATGGAGGGCAGCGGCAGGGCAGGGGCTGGGTCCCTCGCCCACCACGTCCTCCCCGACCGCCCCCCACCCGTACCCCGCAGTCTAACCCTCTTGTTGAATTCCCGGTGGTTAGGTTAGGTACAGGTTTAGGGGCAGAAAAAAGTGACTTTTCTTTTAAACATCATTTGATATATCGAAAAGAGCATCAAGGAGCCATCGGGGGCGAGCCTAACCGTCGGACCCACGCAGTTCCGTAGTCCTTCCTTTGAACGAGGGCGGCGGAGGGCAGGGAGAGGAGTTGGCACAGACTTCGATTTGGGGCCTCCGAGCGCGGCGCCGGACGCTGGGACCGAGTTGTGGGGGCGGGCGCTTCTTCTCGGTGGGAAAGCCGGCCCGCCGGCCCGCCGGCCCCACACGCCCCCAAACTTTCCAGGCCAGCGAACGGATCGGTCCGATGCCTCCCCGCGTCCGGCAGACGCGGAGGGTCGTCGCGGAGCCCGCGACGCGAGCGCGGGGCAGCCGGGACGTGGGCCGCGACGGCGGGAGGTGCGGCTTCCCGCCGCCGCACGGCTCCTGCGGGCGACTCCACTCTGGGCGCGCGGGAGGGCCAAGGCTCAGGCCGAAGGCCGCGGCCTCGCGGAGCAGCACCCCTCCGCGAGGCCGCGAGTGGGCGAGTCCAGAGCCCCGGAGCAACCGCCGCGGCTTCCGGTTCCGTTGACAGCAGCGCCGGAAGCCAGTGCCGGGCTGTAGGGCCAGGCGAGAGCAGCGGATTCCGGCCGGGAGGTGCGGACGTAAGATCGAGGCGCGCCCGGGCGGCGGAGGGGCGCCGTGGGTGGCAGAGCTCGGCGGGGATCATCGGCCTCGGTTCTTCTCTCAGGCTCCCCGACCAATCCTCCGCACCAGTCCGTCCGCCCTTGGACTTGTTTGCTCCGCAGTCGTCGGCCCCGGGACAGGAGCTGGAACCCCTCAGGCTCGTGGGACTCTCGAGGAAGCGCCCCTGCCAGGGGAATCGCCCCAACTCCGACGTCTCCTGCCGGCGTGAGGCGGCCGGGTCGGAGGTAAGCCGGTGCGGACGAGGAGGCCGGGCAGGACATTCGAGCAGGCTCTTTTGAAGGATGAATAGGAGTTGGACAGTCATTTGCGTTAATGCAGATGAAACTCCCAGTAGGGCTGCATTCCAGGGAAAATGGTGGGCCTTTTCTTCCCCCTAGTTTTGGCTAATGACGAAGATTGAAATTTCAGATCGAGATCTGTAAGGAAGAACAGGAACGTTGCATACTGTGATCTAGGAGAGCATCTCCGAAGAGGTGGAGTTTGTACTGAGACCCTAATGAGGAGCCAGCCATGCAAAGATCTGGGAGGAGAGTGTTCCAGGCAGAGGGAACAGCCAGTGCAAAGGCTTTGAGGCAGAAATAAAGTGAATGAGGTCAAGGAAGAGAAAGAAGGCTCGTGTGGTTGGAGGGTGGTACGTGAAGGACAGAGTGGTGGGAGATGAGGTGGGAGAGGTGGTTGGGAGTGGACTCACATACAGCCGTTTAGGCCATAAAATGGAGGGTAGGTTTTATCCCAAGTACGGTAGGAGTCTGTTGGGTTTTAAGCAGAGGAGTGGCGGATGTGCAGGGTGGAGAGTGGATAGAGGTGGGGGTACAAAAGCGTAAGAGTTGGGTCAGTGGAGGCTGTCCAATTCTGTGTCAGGCAAAGGGGACATTTCTGTGATTTGCACAAACTTCCCTTCCCCCTCTTTACCCCAGAAGGGGCTCTCCTGTTTCAGGATGCTGAAGACTGGGGATAGAACCCTCATGCATGCCTTGGAGGGATTTTAATATTTCACTTGTGTGTCTCCTTGGCCCGTGTCCAGGTTTGAGCCCGGGCCCTCTAGCCCGGAGGGCTAGGGAGTGGATGTACCATTTAATCAACAAATGTTCACTGAGCACCTACTGTGGTCCAGGCCCTGGGCTGGGCATTGATGGGAGAGAGGGCGAGAGAGACTGGACTCCTGGCCTGAGCATCTCATAGTTTCGCTGGGGGGACAGACGTATGAACAGGCACTGACCGCGCCACAGTGCTGCAGACTCAGATGTGCGGGGTGCGAGCGTCCTCCACAGAGGTTTGTGAAGCAGAGAAGGGAGATTTCATTGAGACCTGTGTGGGGAGCTGATAATGAAGCTGCATCTTGTGCTGTCCATGCAGAGAAGTGCGGGGGCTGGGCATCCTGGACGTAGCACCAGCTCGTGCAAAGCAAATGTACAATGGTATGGGTTGGTATGTCAAGCCGTGGCAGTGTTGAGTAAAGGGGGTGACAGGATCCTTCGTGTCGCTCTGGGGGGATCAGTTTGTCAAAGACAAACACACTCATCTACCCTTCTGCTTAATGAAGATGACCGACCCATTGTCATTCAGTCAGAGTTGCTCACCCTGGACCCGCCGAATAGCCTCCTGGGTTTTTCGGATGGAATGCTTGCAAGCAGTTCTGTTTTCTCAGCTCATTTGTTTTATTTTTAAATGTTTTATTAAGTTTTCTCAGTACATTTCATTGTACATTTAATTGGCCCATACAGGGCTTTTTTCTCCTTTGTATTTATTTATGTATTTCCTTTTACCCCCATTCCTCCCTTCTCCCCCCACCATAGGAAACCACCCCGATGTGTTTGGTGTATATCCCTATATTTGCATGTGTCCTGGGTTGTATGCATATATTTTTAAATTTACATAAATGGTATTCTCCCTAAAGTTCATTTTGTTTCACTTTTTCCCCTCAGCACCACATTTTGGGGTCTTATTGATGTTGCCTTGGGTGCCTCGGGAGTATGGTTTCTAAATGCATATCCAGGTTTTCATAGATGTGTCCCCCACATTTCACTTCCTAGACTTACCAGTTCCCCCAGTGGGGAGGCCCCCAGATGGTCTCCGACTCCCAACCACTACACACAGCGCTGGGATGAAAATCCTTGTACCATCTCTTTCCTCAGCTTTTTAAAACAATTTCAAGATTCCGACTTGTGCTTCCCTTTGATAACCCTGGTATCAGTTGGTGTCTGACAGGGACAGACTGTTTGGCCTTGGTGAGGTCCTCATCATTCTTGAACTGTGTTTATTTTTGGTAAATTGTGATTCTGGTTCCCAGACATTCTTGGCAAACATTCTTTTGTGCTGCCATCTTACCTAGTTTATCATCTCACAGGCTTTATAGTTAATTTCGTGCTTCTTGTCATCATTAAGTGTTGCTGTACACTCATTCTAACCACGAATATTCCCTTTACTGGGGAGGCAGTGGCCTGGTAAGCTGGCTCAGAGAGTGTGGTGGTGCAAAGTGCCTCAGAGAAGGGCTCTGCCCCGCCTCAGTTCTCAAGTCCTCCACTTCCAGCCACGTGACCTTGGGCGACTTATTTAATCTTTATCTGTCTCATTGTCTCATCTGTAAAGTAGGTTTAATGTTTGTACCTACCTCAAAGTGTTTTGGTAAGAATTAAGTAGTTAGGCGTGCAAAGTCATTAGAACAGTGCCTGGCACATAATCAGCCCCTATGAAGTGTTAACTATTAAAAGCAATAATAATTATTATTTAAATATTATTTCAGACAGGAGTCCCTGTTATATCGTGCCCGTAATGGCTCATATCCAGTGATAGGGTACAGGCACACATGTTTTATTCTACTTCACTTTATTGCACTTCCAGATGTTGCATTTTCATCAACATTGAGGCAAAACCTTCCACCAGCAAAAAGATTACAACTCACTGAAGGCTCAGAAATGGTTAGCACTTTTTGGCAATAAAGTATTTTTAATTAAGATGTGTACTTTAAAAAAAATTGTATTTATTTATTTTTAGAGAGGGGGGAAAGGAGAGAGAGAGGAAGAGAAATATCAATGTGTGGTTGCCTCTCTTGCGCCCCCTACTGGGGACCTGGCCTGCAACCCAGGCCTGTGCCCTGACTGGGAATTGAACTAGCAACCCTTTGCTTCACAGTCCGGTGCTGAATCCAGTGATCCACACAAGCCAGCAAGATGGGTACTTTTTAAAAAAGAGATAATGCTGTTGCGCACCTAACAGACTGTGATATAGTATAAACATAACTTTTACGTGCACTGGGAAACCAAAAAGTTCGTGTGACTTGCTTTATTGCGATATTGGCTTTATTGTGCCATTGGCTTTATTATGGTATAACCCACAGTATCTCTGAGGTGTACCAGTATTTGCCCAGGAGACATGAAGAGGGGGACGTGTCTTCTAGACACCATGGTTATAAGCTTTAGGGTGTTAGCATCGACTGTAAGGAGAGATGGCATAAACACGTGGCAAAGCTCTGGGTGCCATTTTCCCGTCATGTGTGCCCTGGCTGCACTGAGATGATGAGGCCAGGACTGATGGTGCTGGTGGGAATGGTCAGAGAGGGATTACCCTGGAGAACCCTGATGGCCACCTTGGGCACAGGATTCTCCTTGTGATGTTACTCTGTCCTCGTCTTTGAGAGCGTGGACAGCTGACCAGATGTGGACATTGGAGAACGTCCTTTCATTTCTAAACCCATGGATGGAAGGCTAGGAGAGCACCCTATCACCAGCAGTTTGACGATTGTCCGTGTGTTCAGTGACAAAGGCTGCTCCCAAATGGAGGGGAGCAGTGGTTCAGAGCAGAAGGGACTTAGGAAGGGGACCTCAGTGGTAGGAAAGGTGGACAAGAAAAGTCAGCATTCTTTCAGTGGTATAATGAGGAGGGACGGCTATGTTACCAGAGATGTGCTAGTCTGTGCGGGCGGCGAACCTCAGACATCTTCACCTGGTGATCAGCACTGAAAGAGAAGGGTCCTCATCCAGTGAGAGCCGCATGACACGTGGGTGAAGCAGGTGAAGCATTCCTGGTGTGGGGTGAGTCAAAAAACATCACAGGCCATTTCAGTCACCCCAGACTCTGGGTGGGTACAGGGCCTCTCAGTCCCCCACACCCACCTGGTAACGGTGTAGACGTGATGTGACAGTTTTGTTTCACCAAACATCACGTGTTTGATGGGACACAGCTTCTGTTTGGGGAGATGACAAAGCTCTGGGGATGGATGGTAGAGATGGTTGCACAAGATTGTGAATGTACTCGGTGACACTTAAAAATGGTTAAAAATGGCCCTGGCTGGTGTGTCTCAGTGCATTGAGTGCCAGCCTGCAAAGCAAGTGGTCGCTGGTTCGATTCCAGGTCTAGGGCATATGCCTGGGTTGCGGGCCAGGACCCCAGTAGAGGGTGTACGAGAGGCAACCACACATTAATGTTTCACCCCTTCTCTTTCTCCCTTCCCCTCTGGAAATAAATAAATTTTTTAGAAATCTAAAAAAAAAAAAAAAAAGGTTAAAAGGATAAATTTTATGTGTATTTTACCACAATTCAAAAAAATCATACTTAAAAAAAAAAAACTGAGGTAGGAGGGGGCCAGCTGCTAGAGGGGGCACCCCTGAGCCGCCTTAGGCGGTATGAGCCTGCCCCTCAAACTGTCGGGGATGTGGTGGGTAATGGAGGGCATCCGGGGGGCAGGACCGGCCTGACCAGGGCCCAGAGCGCGGGGAAGTAGGGCTTCTGGCTGCCAGGCTGCGGGTGAGCCATGCAGGAGACTGAAGCTGGGGTGGAGGGCAAGACCCGTTGGGCCGACACAGCCGGCGGTGGTTGTGTAGGCTGTGTTTCCAAATACCAGCCTTTCAAGGACTGTCTTCATGGCTTCTGTCACTGTAGTACCTAAAAAACCAAGTCCACTAACTGAAGGGAAGGTGGCCAAAATGAGTCTGTAGAAATACATGAAATATGACACGAGGCAGTGTATGTATGAATTTCTACAATTAGCATTGCCTGCTGAGGGCTCTGTGAGACCTGCTACCTCTTCTCATTAAAAAGAGATAAGCAGTGCTGGCTCAGTGGGAATGTCGTACCACGCACTAAAAGTTTGCGGGTTCGATCCCCAGTCAGGGCATATACCTAGGCTGCAGGTTCGATTCCTGGTTGGGGCACGTACGGGAGGCAGCTGATCAGTGTTTCTCTCTTACAATGATGTTTCTCTGTCTCTCCCTTCCTCTTTCTCTAAAATCAATAAATATATCTTCGGGTGAGGATTTTAAATAAAGAGAGAGATATGAGCAAAGATTGTGGAGTGAAAAGAGTTGAAAACAGTTTTCTCATGATGATTCATAATACCCTGTGCTCACATCTACCTGCACCCTCCACTGAGCACCCTGCTAGGGGTGAGAGAGCTGTGGACAGATATGTAAAACTGGGCATTTCTGACCATTGGTATATGGTGTGAGTGTGGTGAGGGGGGTCGGGAGGCTTCCCCACTGTGCCCCACTGTGTGTGGGGTTTGACACTCTGTACCTTTCTCCCGTCCCCAGGCAGAGGCCGCCATGGAGCAGTGTGCGAGCGTGGAGAGAGAGGTGGACAAGGTCCTTCAGAAGTTCCTGACCTACGGGCAGCACTTCGAGCAGAGCCTAGAGGAGCTGTTGCACTGCGTGGGCCGGCTGCGGGCCGAGCTGGCCAGTGCAGGTGGGTGCCCCCATGAGAGCCCCGTGCCTGCCTCCCTGTGGGCCTAGGAGACCCCGGGACCACTTGGTGACAGAACAGCTTTTCCTGCCCTGTCATTCGTTATGTATTTGTTACTTGGCATTCAACTATAAGGAAGAAGCTTTCCCTTCTCCCTTTTTTGTATATTTATTTATTATCAGTTCTCATTCAGAACTTCTTATTTTATTCAATGGGTTATAATCCATTGTTATTGTTATATATTTTGATGCTCAAATTGTGTTAGATTTGACCAGAGGGAGCCCCTAGTTCCTATGTCCTTTGTTTTTCAAATTGTGCTATGATTCACATTAAAAAACACCCTTTTAAAATGTACAATTCAGTGGTTTTTAGTGTATTTACAGAGTTATACAATCATTATCACTATGTAATTTCAGAACATTTTTATCACCCCAAAAGGAGACAGTAACTCCTCCACTCCCCCCTCTCCCCTTGCCCCTGGGCAACCACTAATCTACTTTCTGTGGACTTACCTATTCTGGACATATAAATGAAATCACAATATGTTTAACTTTTTGAGGAACCGGCAAACTGTTTTTACAAATGTAGCTGCAACTTTTTACATCCCTACCAGCAATGTTTTAGGGTTCCGGTTTCTCCACACCCTCCCCCACTCGTCTTTGATTATAGCTACCCTGGTGTTTTTCTAATGACTAATGACAATAGAGCATCTTTTCATGCGCTTATATATCTTTGTTGAAGAAATATCTATTTAAATCTTTGGCCCATATTTTAATTGGGTTATTTGTCTTCTTGTTGATGAGTTGTAAGAGTTCTTTATGTATTCTTGATACTAGGCCCTTACTAGACATAAATTTACTAATATACTCTATTATATGGGTTGTGTTTTCACTTTCTTGATAATGTCCTTTGAAGCACAAAAGCTTTTAATATTGATGAAGCCTGCTTTATTTTTCCTTTGGTTGCTCATGCTTTTGTTGTCATATCTAAGAAACCATTGCTTAATCCACAACTGAGAAGACGTACACCTCTGTTTTGCCCAAAAGTTTTATAGTTTGGGCTCTTAACACTTGGTCTTTGATCCATTTTGAGTTAAATTTTTGTGTATGGTGCAAGGTCCAGCTTCATTCTTTCGCTCATGAATATTCAGTTGCCTCAGCACCATTCTTTCTCCTGTGTCTTTTTTGGTGTAGTCTGTCTTTTTATTTTTTTTCAGCACTCTTTTATTTTCTGGCACAATAAGATATTTCCTGGAATCAGTAATTTTTGCAAGTAGCCTTGGTTCTTTTGGTGGGAAATGGTATTTGGAAACCATGATCTAGGTTGTTACTGGAGTGTCATTGTTTTTGGATTGTTCTTTTTTTGAAGCAAATGGACCTTCCTTCCTTCCTTCCTCCCTTCCTCCCCTCCCTCCTCTCCCTCCCCTCCCTCCCCTCCCTCCCCTCCCTCCTGTCTATCTGTTCATCCCTCTCTCTTTGTATATTGCAGACAATGTATTCACAGTGATGCCCCAATTCTAATCCAGTATCCCAGGGTTCTTCACAGACCTCCCCCACCCATAAGTGGATCTCTCTTCTCCCACAGTGAGAAGCCTGGCTTCTCCGAGCCTCTGCTCAGTCGCTACAATACATAGATAGTATTTTCAGAATTGCAATACCACTGAGAAAAAACAAATCTACAAAGTAGAGTCTGTTTCCTTTTTATTTTTGTTTCTTAAAGAATGCATGCACATGAGAAAAGACTTCGAGGTCAAAAAGGCTGACAGTGAAAAGTGAGTCTCCCTTTCACCCGATCGCCAGTTTCTGTGAGCCTCCCCCGAAAAGTCAGCCCGTTCTGTTTCTCAGGGCCCCCTAGGCAGCATCTCTGCACTCGTAGGCATCAGGTGGAAGTGTCTGTTCCCCCTCCTTTTTCCCACACACAGGGACCATAAAGCATATACTCCCTGCACCTTGCCTTTTCCCTACACAGCCTTGTCTTGGAGAGCGTTCCGAATCGGTACGTGGAATTCTGCCTCATCCTCTTCCCACTCTGCGGCTGCGCCATGCTTTTGGTAGCACCCGTTAACGGAGTGGCAGAAACGCTTCTCTCTTGCTGGTCCGAAACTCATTGGCGCTGTCCGTGCTGTTGGCTGACACGCAGCTGTGGCTGCAGTGTGTTTACAGGGAGAGCGCATCTTCTCCAACGGGGATTTGTCGAGGCTAACGGCGGTGGCTGTCACAGGGGTCCCTGGCAGTAGCGACTGGGGTACTCCAGGTTGAAAGGCTTTGGTTTCCTAGGAGCGTTGCTTTGCCCTAAAGGGGACGTGGCTGGAGAACATGCAGTGCGGCCCTCTGTGACCTGGGGGAGCGGAGTGTGAGAAAGTGGTGGCAGGCTGGCTTCGGAGGGCAGTGCTGATGCTGGGAGTGGAGCGCGCTTCTGCCCCGACTTGCTGGGGTAGGTGGGTGGCCAGGCACCACCTCCTTTCTGTATTTTTCAGGACTCACTCACTCACAAGGACAGAAACCCAGCTCAGACTAGTGCAAGCAAATATACACACAGACAAAGCGGGGCTGGATTTATGAGCTCAGGTAACTGAAGGGCGCAGGCCTGGCTGGACTCAGGCGCCCACGTCATCCCTGTCGCACTGGCTTCACTCGCAGAGCCTGTTCCCGCGAGGAGTGCGGTGCCTGCAGCGCCCAGCAGCCCCTGTTCACATTGTTGGTTCCGCAGCCTGGCAGTGTGCGTCTCTCTTCCAGGGCTTCTGGCCTCGGAGCTGAGACACTCTCTGGCCCTCTTGGGTTGCATTCCCTTCCCGAACCCAGGTGATCCATCTAGAGAAGTGGAGTAGATGCTGGGCCAGAAGAAGGATCCAGTACCCTGTGTGCCCTCCTCTCCTCCAAGCCCCACCTGCTCTTGGTAGTCGGTCTGGCTCCGGCCCGGCCATAGGGTGGAAACCACTCGGAGCTGGAGTCCTGAGCGGGGAATCCCTGAACTTCCCTGGCAGCCCCTGGCCCTCTGGTGCTCTCTGAGCTCATAAGAGGCATGAACGTGGAGACGTTTTGTGGGTCAAAGCCTTCTCACACACGGCATCTCACTCAAGATAATAAGGAGCCATCCAGTGTGGTTGCAAGGAGCACAGACTTTAGCTCTATCACTGCTGTCACCTGGCAAGTCACTGCCACAACTTCCTCAGCGATAGGACGGGCCACTACCAGTTCCCACGGCACAGCATGGTGGTGAGGATTAAATGAGCTAAAATGGAGTATCTGCCCACAGGCAGACTGGCCGGTTCCCAGCCATGCAGTGAGAAGCTGAATGGACCTGAGACAGAAGCCAGGTCTTTCACCCCGGAGTTCAGGGCTGCCTCCTGGGCCCCCCGGCAGCATGTAGGACAGAGGAGGCAGGGACAGGTTCTGTTCCCGTGCCTTGGCTCACTGCCAGTGTTTCTCTGCAGCCCTCCAGGGGACCTCTCTTTCAGCCACCCTCTCCTCAGTAATGTCCCAGTGCTGCCAGAAGATCCAAGACGCCGTGCAGAAACTGGCTTCAGACCACAAGGACATTCACAGCAGTGTCTCCCGAGTGGGCAAAGCCATTGACAGGGTGAGTGTGTGAGTGTAGACTGGGGGCAGGGATACCTGGAGTTGGTGTGTCCCAGGACTCATCAGGAAGGCAAGTGTGGGGAGTGTGAGTACCAAGTCACAGGGCCCTGTCTCTTATCCTCGTCAGAACTTTGACTCTGAGATTTGCGGCGTAGTCTCGGACGCAGTGTGGGACTCTCAGGAGAAGCAGCAGCAGACCCTACAGCTGGCCATTGTGGAGCACCTGTACCAGCAGGGCATGCTCAGTGTGGCCGAGGAGCTGTGCCAGGTAATGGCCCCGCGGAGGGCCGGGGGTGGGGCACTGGCGCCTGCCTGCTCTGCAGCTTTCTTTATATTACACTCCTGTTATCCTTGAAATAAATTTATTTTAGAAAGGAAATCAGCCCTCCCGCCATAAATAGGAGTTAGCTCTAAAAAACAGATACGGTGAAAAGCGAGGTCATTGATTTCGCTAGGGCTGGCCACCAGTCAGGGTTCTGAGCCTGATAGCCCTTTCTTAAAAAGAGAGGTTAGTAAAATGGCAGAGTAGCACTGTTAGTGGTTAAAGCACACTAGCAGCGAAAGTAAAGGACCCTTTCCCTTAAAGCAATTACGAGGATTGAAAAGGAATAACTTCTCATCGTGATTCTCAACACAGGGACTGGGGACATCTGCGTTAGTCTGGGCGAGGCTGTGGTCTGCCCTGTGGAGGCCGGTGTGTGGCACTGAGCCTCCCAGAACTGAAGTGGGGAAGAAGAGTGGCCACGTGGTGGCCGGAGACCACGGCTCCTCATGCAGACCCTGGCTCTCTCCAGCCTGCCTTTGACAGATGAGGTTTTATTAGAGCAGAGCACTTTGGAAACCCTGTCCGCCAGTGATGGGACCACGCTCTCCCACAGGAATCTACACTGAATGTGGACTTAGACTTTAAGCAGCCCTTCCTGGCGTTGAATCGAATCCTAGAAGCTCTGCACAAACATGACCTGGGGCCAGCATTGGAGTAAGTGGACCCTGGGATGGACCAGCAAGGACAGAGCTTGTCTGTGGCTTCACCTCACCCAGTGTACTTGACATACCCTCGACCCTGTCGTGTGGCCTCACATAGGCTTTTGGAGAGCACCTCTCTGTCCTGGCTGCCCCGGCACGCCTTCTCTTGCCCCATCAGCTCCACACCCAACTGGCCTCTTTCTTGGCAGATGGGCCGTCTCCCACAGGCAGCGTCTGCTCGAGCTCAACAGCTCCCTGGAGTTCAAGCTGCACCGACTGCACTTTATTCACCTTCTGGCCGGGGGCCCCGACAAGCAGCTGGAGGCCCTCAGCTACGCCAGGCACTTCCAGCCCTTTGCTCGGCTGCACCAGCGGGGTGAGTGCCCAGGGTGGGTGCTGCTGCGCTCCGGCAGGTGTCAGCATATTACCAGGGTGCCGCTCCCCAGCTGGAGAACTCCGACCCCCTCCTTCGTGGTCTCCAAGGTGAACTCCAAACTCCAGGCTCTTCCTCCTCTGCCTGTCACATGCTTCTAGCTTCATCTCAGAACCACCTCCAGTCCCCAACACTGGCTCTGTGCCACCCCCGCATGCAGAGCACATGGGGCTGTGTGGGCCGTGACCCGCCTGCCCATGTGCTGCTCTGCCTCGGCGCCCCCTGCAGCTTCCTTCCCTGCCCCTCGGGCTGCCAAACCTCACATGGTCACTGCCAGTACCCACCCTACTGTAGTCACTCTTTTCTTCAGCTCCCTTCATATTTATGACTTCGCATTTTATTGAGAAACAAACATCATGATAACCAAGCAGGCTAATTAAACTTTACACACCTCCTGAAGGTTTTTTAACGAGGGATATTAGTGTTGGCAAGCAGACATGAGTGCCATCCCGAGACATGAGCTTCAAGATCCGTTCCCTGGTGCAGGTCAGGGATGGGAAGAGAGCTAGGGCCCCCTTCCTGGTGTGCAGGGTGGTACCTGGCCTGGTCCCATGTAAGCAATCCCATGGGACTTTAGGGAAAACCAGTTTTGCCTGAGGGCATTTCAGTCCCTGTCCTGGAGCCTTGGGACTCAGCCTCCTTCTGGTCCTGCCCCTGTGGCCTGGGGCTGGGCGTAGAGCCCTGGGGAGGGGCTGCCTCCCTGGGGGCCTGCAGGTCCTGAGCCACGCCCACCCGTTGCCTTGTAGAGATCCAGGAGATGATGGGCAGTCTGGTGTACCTGCGGCTAGGCTTGGAGAAGTCGCCCTACTGCCACCTCCTGGACACCAGCCGCTGGGCTGAGATCTGTGAGACCTTTACCCGCGATGCTTGTTCCCTGCTGGGGCTTTCTGTGGAGTCGCCCCTCAGTGTCAGGTACAGCAGCCTTGTGCACAGGGCAGCGTGAGTGGGAGGACTTCGGGGGGAACCTTTGCTGAGGCCCTGCCATGTGCCAGGGGCTGCTCGGGGCCTTCACAGACCTAAACTGGCTCTCCAAGTCATTCTTCCAGATAGGAATTAACCTGTGTCCACAGTTGGAGAAACTGAGATTAGGAAGTTAGGGCCCAAGGTCACCATGAGGTTAGTAGCAAGGTCAAGGTTCCTATTTTGTAAGTTCTCTTGAATGGGCTCTTCATCTTGCCACCACCTCACCGCTGCATTATCATAAGACCCTCCGCAGCCGGCCTTCTCTCAGCCTCATCTCTCAGACACTACTTCCTCTCTGGTAGATTGGAGTGGCTGAGTTACAGGTTTCAAGGGTTTTCACTTGAAGGCTCCCATTCAGTGATGCTCTTCTCATGACTCCAGTGACCTAGGAGTTAGAGGTGCTATCATCCTCACTTCACAGAATAGAAAACAGACTCAAGATGTGAATGAACTTGCCTAAGGCCTCACAGGGAATAAAGGGCACGTGGACCTGACCCCAAGCCCCTCACTGCACCACAGCGGATAGTGTCACAGAGCATTTACTTAGACTGGTTGTGGAATCTCACGCTCCACCCCAAGGAGTAGACTCTGGTTATAGGACCGCATTTCCCAGGAGGAACACCATCTGCAGCTCACGCAGGACAGCTGCCCTCTGCATTGTAGGTATCTAGCACCCAAAACTCCAGCCAGTTGGCTCCCACCCCCACCCAGAGTGTGGCGAGGTCTGATTCTGTGTCCTGTTTCTAAGTGTCCCAGTTGATAACCAGTTATAGAGGTGCACTATGACAACGGTGGGGTAGATGGGCAGATTGGGGCCCTTTCAAACTGATCACTGTCCCCAGCACACCAAGGACTTTTCAATGGTTTGGACGTACAGAGACCAGCCCCCTGGATCTTCCTTTTGTCTCTCCTGTAGTTTCTTAAGTTTTCTTTGTTCCTTTTTCCTTTTTTTTAAAGATTGATTTATTTTTGGGGAGAGAGGAAGGGAGAAAGAGTGGAGAAACATCGAAACGTGAAACAGATTGGTTGCCTCTCGCATGTCCCCAACCAGGGAACTGGCCCACAACCCAGGCATGTGCCCTGACCGGGAACTGAACCAACGACCTTTGATTTGCAGGCCGGCACTCAGATCCACTGAGCCACACCAGCCAGGGCAGGTTCTTAAATTTTGAGGTGCACTGGCATGACTCTAGAGTTGGACATGTAACTATATATGTGGTACTTTATGAGCAACCTGACAGATTCTCAAGGACCATGTGCCACTTTAGAGTCCTGACCCGAGTCCCGTACCAATGACCAGTGTGCTGGTCCTGTGATTCTCCTGCTGGGGCCTCGGCTGGGCCACTGCAGCCCCCGCTCTGTTCTGCAGCTTTGCCTCCGGCTGCGTGGCGCTGCCTATGCTGATGAACATCAAAGCCGTGATCGAGCAGAGGCAGTGCACAGGGGTCTGGAGCCACAAGGACGAGTTACCGGTGAGCCCTGGCTGAGGTGTGGGTAGAAGGCACTGGGGAGGATGGCCCTGCTGGACATGGGACTCACCTCTGGGCTGGCCTCCCCCCCCCCAGATTGAGATTGAACTCGGCATGAAGTGCTGGTTCCACTCGGTGTTCGCCTGCCCCATCCTACGTCAGCAGACATCGGAGTCCAACCCCCCCATCAAGCTCATCTGTGGCCACGTCATCTCCCGAGATGCACTCAACAAGCTCGTTAACGGAGGAAAGTAAGTGCCATGTGCTCTTCCTGTCTGGCGTGGCTCCTCTACTGGCAGCCCCTCAGACATTCTTGGTCCTCCTCCTTTGCAGGCTGAAGTGTCCCTACTGTCCTGTGGAGCAGAACCCAGCTGATGGGAAACGCATCATATTCTGACTCCTGCCTGGAAGGAACTTGGTTTAAACAAGTTTTTCACCCATGAGCCTTGTTGTCTCATGGGGTGGTTGGCTTCAGTGGACGGTGGTCCGTTTCAGAGCAGTTGGCCGAGTGCCACCACGGCAGGGCCCAGGAGGGAGACGGACCAGCCTGCACCAGACAGCCGGCTCCTGGACTGTCCGGACGAGGAGATAGTGGCTTCTGGATTCCAGCTGTCTCCATTTCTATCGCCACTGACTCAGTAGCAACTGACAGAGGAACAGAGGACTTGGGTGATGGCAGCAAGTCTTCCATCCCTGCCCTCAGCCAGGTCTTACTGCCACACCCACGCCCCATCTGTCCCTCCCGCTGCACAGCCTCACTACTGTGTATATCTGTCACCCACTGTAAATACCCTGGGTTGGAACTCAAAGCCATTGTTTTATAACTTTGAGCAAATATATTCACAGGCCTTCTCCTTCCCTTAACTTCACCAGTAATTCCTACCGTCCACTGCACACAGGTACTGTCCTGGCTGCTGCTGGAACCATGGCAGCCAGTGCCCCGTCAGCAAGAACCCAACCTGCATCTCTGATGGGGTGAAAAGGCTGGGAGCTGTCAGTCCCTGGGGAACATGCTTTTATACATCCATACATAAAATCTCATCACCTCCATGTTAAAAATCAGTGCAACAGCATTTGGGAAGATGAAATGACTTGTACAGCAGGGCTCACAGCCTGTGAGGGGGACCTTGGGGTCTAAACCAGAGTAAGCCCAAGCTCTTCCCCGTTTTTTCCAGCGTACCCGGAGCCAGGGTGCTGTGTGTGCCGAGTCCTGTGCTGGCCTTGAGAGCAGGAAGGTACCTTAAGCCTAAAACATTGGAAAGGACTGGATTACCAGAGCCATTATGTCAAGCATGAAAGAGGGCCTGGGGTTTTGTATTTAGTTTCACATTCCTATTTAAAATGCCCTTTGTGGGTGGGTAAATTGCTTCCGTAAGCTACCAGTGGCACTTAAACTCATGCAGGAAGAAAAGCACTGGGGTGTCCCTGCCATAGAGGCTGTAGGCTTCCAGGCAGCGGGGTCTGGGCTCAGCCGCCTTATCCTGCAGCTCCCACCTGCTCTGGGAGTGGGAGGTGAAGGCTCGGGGGTGGCAGCAAAGTCTGTTCTCAGCTTGAGTCTAGCACCAGCCCTGGCAGCCAGGCATCAGTACCGAACACCCTTCAAGTCCCTCAGGTCCTCTGGCAAAGGCTGCTCCGCTCTTTCCTGCCCACCAGCTCCTTGGCTCCACCACCAGCTTCTGCTCTAAAAAACACCCACAGGCTGATCACATTTTAGTCTTAGCATTTACTTCCCTTCACACCTCATTCTTGGAACTGAGTGCCAGGAAACTCAACAGGAAACAGCACTGAGGGAAAAGATGCTGTTGGAGCTGCTTGGGAAAAATACGCGCTTCAGGAGACTGGGAGGTGCTGAGTGTGCGCAGCAGGAGGGCATTCAGCTGGCCCCCTGCCAGCCCAACAACTTCTGGAGCAGGTGCCCAGGCTGCTGCCCAAGGCCTTCACAAGGGTGGGGGCAGGGCTTGCACCTCCTCCAGGCACTCGTCATAGGCCTCCTGGTACTCCTCGTGGGGCTTGACCATAATCACGCAGGTGGGGCGCTTGGAACCTGCGGCTGCACCCAGGTCCTGCAGAGAAAGAAGGGCTGTTTGCAAAAAGGCCGCACACCTGTAAGCCAGGAGGTCACAAGCCGATGAAGAATACGGGCCTAATCTGTCTCACGGGCTTGTGCTGTTCGGCCAACAATATATTTAAAAACATTTTGAATTGGTTGCCATTATTTAAACTCAGCAAACTTTCAAGTGGTCTGGCAACACTCAGCCTGTATTCCCACATGGCAGTGGTGAAAAGACTCCAGCCCAGCAGGGGCTGTCCCCTAGGGCCCATGCTCTCCAGGTTCCTCCCATCACCCACTCCCTGTGCCCCAGACCTGGCTCCTGTTATGTACCGATAAGGAGCCAGGTCCCTAAAACGCCCACTCTGAGTGCTGCACCCACCTAACAGGACTCAGATGGGTGCAGCATGTTAGCTGCCAAAGCACGTCCACGTATACCTTCTGTTTCATTCTCACAGGCCACAGAGGAGGGGATCCCCATTTTATAAGAAGCAAATGTGAGTGCGGAGGGGTAACTTACCAGCAGTAACCCCACCCAGGAATCAGCAGAGCCAAGAATCCACGCAGACCCATTTTAACTCCAAAGCTCACACTCTTCCCACTATGCCTGCTGCTGCAGACCCCATCCCGACCCTCTCCTCCAGTGCTGCCCAGGATCAGGGCTCCGGTGCTCCTTACCGTCTTCGAGGGGATATAGACGTAGGGCAAATTCCGGTCCTCACACATGACCGGGAGGTGGCAATATACCTCAATGGGCAACGTGTCTCCTGCCAAAACCATGATCCTGAAATGGTAGAAACAGTCATTTCTAGCTTGCTCATTCCCTCTTTGGCCTTTGGGGTACAGACACAGATAAGATGGTCCCTGCCCTTAAGGAGCCCAGTTATTAATGTGGGTTGCCCAGCCTCTGAAAGTGATAAGTCTGTTTGGTGACTGTGTTCTTCTGGGGAGGTGATCTCTATTTCTTGGCAACAAATGCCACCAAGTGTGACAAGCGGTATTGCACTGGGACAGATGAGGGACAGGAGGAACCCCAAGGAATGAGGGCTCAGTTGTCTCTGGAAAGTCAAAAGGGAACTAGGAGGCCACACCTGAACAGACAGCTGAGTAATGACTGTCTGGAAGCCCATGGACGGGCAGGGGGCACGGAAAGCATTTAAAAAGAATCAGAACGGCAACAGATACACAAAGGCTGGCTGACGGCAGCCTGTGACGGGTTTGGAATCCAAGATGGGGACAGGGTCAGACAAGACCAGAGAGACTGGCAGGCTCCTTGAGTGCAAGGCTAAGAAGGGTGGGCTCAGTCACAAAAGTGACAGGGAACCAACGAAGGCTTGCCAGAGGGTCCCCAGCTAGGGCTCCTAGCTGGCAAGGTGCCCAGGCTCTGGCACAGGCCTCCGGAGCCCTGAAGACAGAAGGAAGAGGCTGTTCTCCAGGGGTGAGACACAAACACCCGGAGAGAACTCTTGGTTCCAGGTCCTGGGTCCACACACTCCGAGTTTCCTCCTTGCTCCTGGACACTCCTCCTCTGCAGGCTCCTCTTCTTTGAGTAGCTTTTAAATGCTGGTGCTCCTCACAGCCCAGTGCTTGGCTGCCCTCTCAGTACCTTCTTGCTGACCCCATCCATGGCTATGGCATCAAGTCCCACCTAGGTGCTGACAACTCCCAGATCTATCCTCTCGAGCCTAGCCTTCTCTCTTCCAAGCTTGCAGCCCATATGGCCATCTGCCTATTGGACAGTTCTGCTGGAGAGAGGGGTCAGGAGTCTAAGAGGCACCTCAACAACTTGTCTAAAGTCAAACTCGTGATCTTCCAACACAAACCCACCCCCTCCACTGTTCACTGTCTCAGTATTAGGGCCCTCTGTCCATTCGGCTGGAATCCACACCCCCTCACTCCATGTCCAAAAGTCTTCTCAGATAAAACCATGTTAATTCTCTCCATTTCCAACCTAACCAAAATCGCCCTCACCTCTTGTAGACTACAGTAGCCTTTTTCAGTGTCCGCTTCTACTCTTGAGCCTCTGATCTTTTCCAAAGTTGACACTCCCTGGCTTGGATCTTCAGTGCCCTCCCAAAGCTCTGAGTACAAAAACTTAACTTACCATGGCTTACAAAGCCCCATGAGAAGGTAGTGCTTCTGCCCACCACCACCCTCTCCTGCCCTGGGACCTATTTTCTTCTGGCAGAGCTCCTCCCCTCCAAGCCACTCCCTCCATCTTCAGATCTCAATTAATTCCCCCACCGTCCCACTCAGATTCCTCACTGAGAATCAAATCTCCCCAGCAATTTACCTCTTGAGAACCTACGAGGTACCAGACACTTCTGGGGATAAAGCAGGGAGGGGCTTTATCCTATTCTCAAAGAGCCTACCGCCTTGCCAAAGTGGGAGATACA
The DNA here is from genome assembly GCA_004026545.1 of Mormoops blainvillei. Taxonomy (NCBI): domain Eukaryota; kingdom Metazoa; phylum Chordata; class Mammalia; order Chiroptera; family Mormoopidae; genus Mormoops; species Mormoops blainvillei. Next base: position 145,386 of record PVJD01002506.1, on the reverse strand, counting down.
AGGAATAAAAATGCAATGAATTTCAGATTCTGATAAATGCCAAAAAAGAAAAATGTAGGGTAATGAAGTCTCTCATTGCATCTGAAACTTTTCTTTCATACTTAGCTGTCGAAACTTTGATTTTGTGTGTGAAATTTGATTAAAGTAATTGTCTCCCCGTGGCACAGTGCCTACTCTAAAAGAGTAGACCCCGAATAGTCGCTGAATGAGGCCGACTCGTTCGATTCGCTTCCCCTGGAATTCATTTTCCCCGTGGTGTCCCTTTGAGCTAGGGTAAGTGACGGGATGTATCGGTTAGCCGTACTGAAAGTAATTTACTGACTGCTTATTTTCTAACAGAGTCAGAGCACTTTTACCGAGCACCTACCAAATAGCTGGGATACTTTCATTACGGTTTAAAACGCAAAATCCAGCGGGAGGGGGTTCTTACCCTTTCTCGCCTTTGTTGACAAACTTCTGAACCTCCTTCACCCCGCGCCAAATCTGCTTGTGCTTCACGGCTGCAACGACATAAGAGTCAGCCGAGGGGGGCCTCGTCCCGCCACCCGCGCCCCTCGGGTCACCGCGGCGCCCGCCGGACCTTTCTTGATGCATTTGTAGAGCTTCCGAGTGAGGCGGCGAGAAGCCAGGGGCTGTGCGATGGAATTCAGATTCACCAGCAGCTCGTGGTAGGTGCGTTCCCCGGAGCACGCCTCCGCCTGAGCCTCCTGCCCGTCCGGATCTCCCTTTATTTTGGTCATCTCAAGGGCCGCTAGACGGACTCCCGCTAAGCGATCCACGCGGCCCGCGCTCCAGGAATCACTTCCGGATCATTCGCTCTCGTGAAGCCGGCCGAGCATCACAGCCAATTAGGAAACGAGGTCTCGGACTCAAACCAATCGTTGACGCTCAGCTCTTTAAATAGAGCTGGGGGCGGGGTCTCGGCAGCAGGGGCCGGGCCCCTCCCCCCACCAAGAGGCGGGGCGGGGTTCGAGCCGCCCACCGCGGGCTCTGAGGGAACCAGAGGCTGGGGCGGAGCCCGGGGGGAGGCGGGGCCCACGGGAGGCGAGACGCAGGGGTGGGGCCCGGGAGCCCGCTACCGCCGGTGCGAGTGCTGCGTCCGGAAGACCGCCTGGGAGCCTTCTAAAAGCCTGCGAATCTGCGACTCGGGAGCGAGAATGCGAAGTCGACCCAATGCGATTCCAAACCGCCTCAGAATTTACCTCCTCAGGTAGACAGTGCGCAGCCTGGGCAGGTCCCTGGTCCTGAGCCGGTCCTGGCTGGCGTGTCCCAGGTGCCAAGGTTCAGGTGAAGCCTGGCGCTGCTGACGGTTTCCTCCGTTCTCGCTCACTCTACTGGTACCATTTCCGATACTCGGCTTTCTCTTGCCTGGCCAGCGATGGATGCCCCTCTCGCCCAGCGCCTCGGTCTGGACCGCCCTTCCCCAGAGGGCCCGTGGCTCGCTCCCTCTTCCCGCAGGGATCTGCTCACGTGTTACCCGCGGGAGAGGGTCCCCTGATGACCACCGTATCTAAAATTACACGACCGCCTCCCCCCGACCTCCCCCTGACCCTCATTCCTCCTACTTCCCACTACCGCCTGGCCTCACTCACGGAGGACACCACGTGGGTGAGGGGGAGCCCGCGCGGACACCGTGGGGCGCGCCCTCCGCGGTGGGGCGGGGACAGCTCTGAGTCGGCCCCTGGTTTGCCGTTATCCTAGAGGGTTAGCGGACAGCGGCACCGGGGAGGCAAGCCGGCCTGGACTGGGGCGGGCCTTAGTATCTCCCACGTAGCTCTCCCACTGTGTCTTAGAACTCTGCATGGAAATTACTGCGATAATTGCTACAAATTAATTGCCTTTGATTATGGGGTAGAAGCCCTGCCATTGTGGTGGTGGAACAGGCCTGTATGTGGAACTTCAGAAGTCTTCAGGTGTCTGTGGGGTCAGTCAAGCCAACTTAAAAATTGACCTTTTAACCCTGTAACCAATCATTAAATAAAAAGCAAATCGGCTTCTTAAATTTAGTATTTTAATAAGAAAAATTAGGATACAAATTCATCCTAACCTTAGACCTCAACTAATTTCACAAATAGGAAAATATATCAGTTGAACAATGAAAACATGCTATATAAGCCATAAAATATAATTTGAAAGTAAACACAGTTTGTATGCACCATGTAACCAAAAACTGACTTTTTAAAAAAATCCTCACCCAAGGACATTTTTTCATTGCTTTTAGATAAAGGGGAAGGGAGGGGGAGAGAGAGAGAAAGGGTGAAAAAGGTCGATTGGTAATCTCCTACACGTCCTGGTCAGGGATCTACAGGAAGCAGGCATGTGCCCTGACAGGAATCAAACCCGCGACCTTTCTATTTACAGGACGGCACTCCAACCAACTGGGCCATACCAGCCAGGGCAAAAATTGACCTTTTAAATGTTTTCACTATGGAATTAAAAAAAAATCCTTGTCCAAAGATATTTTATTATTGATTTGAGAGAAACAGAGAGACATTTATGAGAGAGAAAAACATCAGTTGTTTGCCTCCTGTATGCACCCCAACTGGAGATTGAACCCACAGCTTGGGTATATGCCCTGACCAGGAATCAAACCTGCAACTTTTTGGTATACCGGGTAGTGCTCCAACCATCTGAGCCACCTGGCCAGGGCTACTTTGGAATTTCTTGAGCAAAGACAGCCCTTCTTGCCGTTTAAGACCAGCTTTAGGACTGAGGGTGGTTACTGTCAGCTTTGCCTGACTGCTGGCCCCAAGCCCTCTACTCCTGCTTCCTCCTAGTCCTGCCATGGCCGTTCCGGCCCTCTCAGGGAAGCCAAGTGTCTCTGAGCACATAGTGGGCAGGGCTCTGCGGCAGGATGCTTTTCTGTTCCTCTTTCTGAGTGGTGTTCTTGTGAATATTTTCAGTATTACAGGACAGGTGACAATGTGTCAGGGTCACAAAGGGGAGATGTGCTGCCAGATATGTGTGTGTGGTTGGGGGAAATCTGTCCAGCCAAGAATTTCTTCCCAGGGAAACCCAAGTCAAGCAAATGTGTGTGACTGCCCTTTCCAAGGCTTTGTTTTGAAGGCCTCTCGATTCTTATGCAGAGGGAATAATGTTTACGTGGCAAGCACGTTACATGTAACATCTCATCCTATGCTCACAAAGAATATCTTTAATATTTCCTGAGGCTTCTAAAGGTGAATAACTCCATCCAGTTCACACAAACCTGGGTTTGAACCCAGGTCTGCTCATCTCCAAGCCTCTGCTCTGCCCTGTGACTTGGTGTTTGACTTTATCTCAAAGGTCATGAAATGTAGCTGGATAGTGAAAGTGTAGAAACTTTGGCCTGGCCAGGTCACAAGTGTCAGTTTTTTTGAGACAATGAAACAACGAGAACAAATATGTCCACAATTAGCTACACTGTTGTACCAGAGCCAAGGTGGTTTATGTAACTTCGCTGAGTTTGTTCAAATAGCTGCTCAAGCTCACTTGAAGCATTGTAGAGTAGGCAAGAACATAATGGCCAATGGACAGTAGACCAGGGATCTAAATGACACATGGCTTTGAGCAAGTCGTTTAACCCCTCTGGGCTTCAGTGCCTAGTCTATAACGTGAGAAAATTAGACCTAGATGGACTAAGGTACTATTTTTTTTTAAGTTGGGGAGGATGATTTTTTTAAGTTGAGATATAATTCACATACCATATAATTCAGCCATTTATAGAGTATACGATTGAAGCCCTGACTGGTGTGGTTCAGTGGACCGAGTGCTGGCCTGTGGACCAAAAGGTTGCTGGTTCAGTTCCTGGTCAGGGCACATGCCTGGGTTGTGGGCTGGGCTGCTGGTTAGACGCCTGCGAGAGGCAACCAATCGATGTTTCTCTCATCTCTTCCTCCCTCCTTTCCCCTCTCTCTAAAAATAAATAAATAAAATCTGTTTTAAAAAGATATATTAAAGTATATAATTCAAAACAAAGAAAAAAGAAAACTGAAGTATATTCACTGAGTTTGCAGCCATCACCAAGATCAATTTTAGGCCATTGTCGTCACTTCAGAAAGAACCCCTGCACCCTCTAGCTATCACTCTCCAACTCCCTAACCTTTCATAGGCCTGAGTCACCACTGATCTGCCTTCTCGCTGTATAGGTGTCCCTGTTCTGGACATTTCATAGAAGTGGAATCATATATTATGTGGCCTTTTATGCCTGGCATCTTTCACTTGGCATACTGTTTTCCGGGTTCATCCATGTTGTCAGCACTCCATTATTGCATGACATTCTGTTCTGTGGACATATCACATTTCATCCATTCCTTTGCTGATGGACACTTGGGTTGTTTCCAGTCTTCGACTCTTGTGAATAGTGCTCCTATGAACACTCACATACAAGTTTTCATGTGGGTACACCCTGCCTCGATTCTCTTGGGTGTGGACCTGGAAGTAGAATTGCTATGTCAAATGGTAACACTATGTTTCCTGTTTGGGGGAGCTGCCAGGCTGTTTGCCCAAGGGGACGCACCATTTTATATTCCTACCAACAGCATATGAGGGTCCCGGTTCTTCCACATTCTCGCCAACACTTGCTGTTATCTGACTTTTTCATTACTGTACAGTAATCCTAGTGGGTGCAAAGGAGTATTTTCACTGTGGTTTTGATTTGCATTTCCCTGATAGCTAATGATGCTGAGCAACTTTTCATGTGCCTGTTGGCTATTTGCATATATTTGGAGAGCTGTCTGTTCAGATCCTTTACCTGTTTTTTTGAGGATGAGCTTTTGAATTGACTTTTATCAAGCTAGATGCTTACTCTAGGAGCTGACATTCAAATAGAAGATAAAAATAAAAGTATAGCTCTGACTGGTGTGGCTCAGTGGACTGAGTGCAGGCCTGTGAACCAAAGGGTCACCAATTCGATTCCCAGTCAGGGCACATGCGTGGGTTGCAGGCTGGGTGCCCGGCGGGGGGCGCATGAGAGGCAGCCGCACAGTAGTTGAGTTTGCCTCTTTCTCCCTCCCTTCCCCTTTCTCTAAAAATAAATAAACAAAATATTTAAAATAAAATAAAATATAGTTTATTCAATTTATTGGGAATCTGTTTTAATTCCTTTCTAGACCAGTTATGTCAGTATTACTATGGCCATTATTAGTCAAATTGATTTTCCCTTTGTGTCCACCTGGTTTTCTTAGCAGCAATTGGTGTTTCTCTGGAAATGAATGTTCAGATTCAGGCCAGAGTCTAAGGAGAGAAGGACCAATAAGTGGTGGATGGAATCCTCAGGCACAACTGCATGGGACACATCTTACTGTGTAAAGCTGAGAGCTTACAAAAGTCAGCGTGGCACTTCAGAGAAATGCATTTTTTAGGGTCAGGGTTTTGACTATGGACCTTCAAATTTATAATTTTAAAGGTGATAATGTTTATGTTAAAATTTTTTTTAGATAGTACATAAGAATATAAAGCAAAAAGTTATATATCCTTCTTTCCTAACCTCTGTTTCCCCCATTGAAACTCACCAAAGGTATTCACTATTAGGTTTTTTGTGTACGTGTGCACAAATATATATTTGTTTAGACACATTAAATAATTACATACATTAAATAATATACTGTTCTGGAAATTTATTTTAACTTATCAATATGTAGCTTGGGGAAATTTCCTGTGTCCATCACAGAGGTAAATCTTTTAATCACATCACATTGTATGGATGTCCATAACTTATTTAGGTAGCCCCTGCTGATGGACTTTAGTTTGTTTTCAGTGTTTTTACTATTTTAAGTAAGTTTTCAATGAATATTATATAATGTCTTTGGTACTTTTATGAGTCTATCCATGGATAAGTTCCTGACATTTATAATTTTGATATATGCAGTGTTGTCCACTTGTCCTCTACAGAGTCTTGACTTAGAGCTGCTCGAGTGGTGTCCCTCCATCACTTGCCAAGCCTGGGTTTTGGCAACCTGTTATAGGGCAAGGAGGGGGTGGCAATCCCAGAGGGAGAAATAATGTTTTGTTCCCATTTATGTCTCTTTAGTTTGGAAGGAAACTGGGTACTTCAGTTTTTACAGGTCATTTGTGGGTTTTTTCCTGTTAAATCCGTTTTATTCTAGTCTAGTTTTTCTATAGAGTTGTCTCCTACTGCTTTAGAAAAGTTTCTTGTACTTTAAGGAAACTTTGGGTGCCTGTGTACTTTCACTGCTTAGATGAAAATTTTGAATCCTTCAGGTTTAATATGAGTGTAGGAGCAAGGCGGGGCTCCAGAGCTCCAAACTGCGAGCTCGGCTTTTCTCCAGATGGCTAGCTGCTGTCCTACTGCCACTTTCTGAATTCTTTCTCTTTCTGTCCATTCATTTAAAATGCTTCTGTTGGGGTCCTGCCCAAGTAGCTCAATTGGTTAGAGCTTTGTCCCACTATGCCAAGGTTGTGGGTTTGATCTCCAGTCAGGGCACATATAAGAATCAACCTGTGAATGCACAAATAAGTAGAACAAATTGATCTATTTCTCTCTTTCTCTCTCTCTCTCTCTCTCTCCCTCTCCCTTCTCTTCCCCTCCCCCTTCGTCTCTCTGAAAAGCAATCAATTGAGAATATAAAAATAAATGCCCCTATTGGGGCACTCTCCCTGCTGGGAGTACATCTATCCCTTTCTTCCCTCTCATGCGTGCATTCCCTAAACTCTTAAGGGACCTCATGCAACTTGCAACCAGGAGAGCACCGGGCAGCAGCAGCCTCTCTGCAACTAACCCTCTGAACTGGTCTCCAGGGCCTATTTGCTCTGACTTCTCAGTGAGCCGACAGCAGCCCCACCCAGGCTCACTTCTTTCCTACAACGATTCAGAGAGCCAGGCAGCCCCGCCTAAGCTCTTTCCTGTTGCTTCTTCTGTCCTAGGCCCTTCCTTGTTTCACTGTCCCCTGCTTTAATAAACGTACTTTCAAAATAAATAAATAAATAAAATGCCTCTGTTGTATACTAGATTTTAATTTGTGTTTGGGTCTATTTCCAGATTGTCTATTCTTTCTCTAGTACTGCATTGCTTTGGTGGCAATAGTGTTTGCTTTTTAAAATTTGTTTAACTACTTTTAATATCTAATAAGGCTTTGGCGGTTTACTGATTGAAATCAAGTCTAGGAAAAAGCAATGCTATGTGGAGAGAGGATGGGTCTGGGAGTCAAACAGACCAGGATTTTGAAAAAAAATTTTATCTTCACCTGCGGACATTTTTTTATTGCTTTTTAGAGAGAGAGGAAGGGAGAGAGAAAAACATCAACGAGGAGCACAGCATCAGCCTCCTGTATGTGCACAAACTGGGGACCATATGTTCCAGGACCAGGTATTGCATGCACCTGGATGGGATGATGAACCTGCAACCTAGGTATATGGCCTGTGGGAATCGAACCCTCAACCTTTTGGTTAATGGTACAACACTCCAACCAGCTGAGCCACACCAGCCAGGGTAGACAGACCAGGATTTTATCCCAGATAATCCAGTTTTTATTAGCCTCCTAGCCCTGGATAGATTGTTTCGCTTTACCATGCTTTGGTTTTACTGTGCTTCAGTTTCTCCACCTTTAAAATGGAGTGAGAGCCCTGGGTGGAGTGGCTCAGTGGGGTGAGTGCTGGCCTGTGAACCGAAAGGTTGCCAGTTCGATTCCCAGCCAGGGCACGTGCCTGGGTTGTGGGCCAGGTCCCTGATGGGGGGTGTTCGAGACGTAGCCAATTGATGTTTCTCTCACACAGCGATGTTTCTCTCCTTCTCTTTCTCTCTCCCTCCCCCTGTCTCTAAAAATAAATAAATAAAATCTTTAAAGAAAAGAATGGGATGAGAATGGAATGAAATGCTGCTACCAGGAAAGGCCCTGGCTGCTGATGGGCGCGTGCTGGACGTGGAGGTCCCCTGCTGAGCGCTGGGGCAGCACCCCAGGCCTGGGCTTTAGAGGGACGGAGTGAGGGATCTGCAAGACCAAGGGGACACGTCCCCGCATCCCCAATCTCCAGGTGCAGGAATTGCCTGTGCAGTTGTCACGGAGTCCATGACCAGGGCCTGCCCAGCCCTCGCCCCCATCTGCTCTTTAGAGGAAGAGTAGTCCCTATAAGCCTGAATGGTGGCCAAGGTGTGGGTGGGTGAGCCAGGGACGGAGCACAGATGTTTGGCTTGGGGCACACATACGTGCGCATGTGGGTATCCCTCACTGTACGGAACAGTGTGGGGCAGGTAGGAATACAAGGGGGGTATCTGGGGCTCCATCTGTGTTCTTGCCCTGAACCCCTCCAGGTAAGGGGCGGGCCTGCTTCCCTTCTCCTTTTCCTCATGACGATAGATTGGTGGGGGTGGGGAGATGTGTTCATTTGTGCAACAAGCAGATACTGGAGACTGACTGGGGACATTAGTTTCCTAGGCCTTCCCTAATAAAGTCCCATAAACTGGGTGGCTTTAAACAACACACATTTATTGTCTCACAATTCTGGAGGCTAGAAGTCCGAAGTTAAAGTGTCAGCAGGGCTATGCCTTGTTTGCAGACTCCAAGGGAGAATTTGTCCCATGCCTCTGTCTTAGCTTTGGGTGTGGCTGGCAACCCCTGATGTTCCTTAGACACATCCACCTGTGCCTCTGTCGTCACATGAGTCTTTCTGTGGGCCTCTGTCTTCACCTGGCATTTTTTCCTCTTTGTTATAAACACAGCGGTCATACTGCATTAGGACCCACCCTAATGACTTCACCTTAACTTGGTTATATCCACAAAGACCGTATTTCCACATAAAGTCACATGCAGAGGTACCAGGGGTTAGGACTTAAACAGATCTTTCGAGGAGACCCACGACACTGGGCACCGTAGCCTCAGCAGGGCATGCTCTGGAACTCCCTGTACCACCCTGGGATCAGGCGAAGCTGAGCCAGCCCTGGGGCCATCTGGACAGGCCTGGGCCATGATGGACAGAGGAGTGGGCCTGGGGGGGCTCACGTCACTGGGCAGTTTCTAACATGTGGCCCCAGCGCTGACTTTCCTTTCCCCTTTCCCAACCAGTGACCTGGAGCGGGCTGTAGCATGTGACTCTGATTTCTAGTGGAGATAAAACTGGAAGGGAGGACTGGACTTTTAGAAGTCAGAGGACCCTAGGGACCACCTAATCCAGACATCTAACAGATGGAAAGCTAAGGCAGTGCCACGAGACACTTTGCGTTCTGGTTGGGCACATTGTGCAGAAGCTGCCGGCTGTGGACTGTGGGCTGTGGCTCCGGTTCTTGTGGGGAGGGGGTGGCCACCGAGTCCCTTGTCAGCCCCAGATCTCCAAGGACAGCCTGGGTCAGGCTCTACTCCGAGCCACCAACTCCTATCAAAGTATACTTTTCCCAGATGGGTCTTTGTCTGGGGCTGCCTGGAGGAGCAGGCGGTAGGTGCCTGTGCTGCCGTTGGTTCAGTTGAGCCTCTCGCTCCCTCCATCTCAAGGCCCGTGGGGGCCAGTGGGCCCTTCACAGACCAGCTCTCCTCCAGCGTCCCCCCAGCAGGCTTCTTGGGCTGCAGCGCTTGCCGCCTGCTTTATCTGTTACCCTCTGCCATTGGCTTTGCCTGCTCTCAAGTATGGGGAAATTTCTTCTCTGTTGGAGACTCTCTTCCATTTCTGTGCTGTTTTGGTGAAGGTTGGTGGTGGGGCGTGTGTGCATGCGGCACATCTCCATGGAGCCACGCTGCCTTCCACTGTTTAACGGGATTCTGGACAAGTGCCTGATGGGCACATTTTTTGTTCTTGTGTCCAGAAAATCTCTTCCTTATTTCTAGGCCTCCCAGAATTGACATTGTGCCTATAGGACTTTGTGCCATGGAGCGAACTCCATTCCTCTCATAGCTGATCCCCAAGCAACAACACCCTGGGGCTCCAGCTGCAGTTTACAGCTAAGGCCAGGGCAGAGGGTGCTGGTGTGGCACCATGGGCCAGAATGCTGAGCAGGTGGTTTTTGCCACCAGCAGTGTCTGTGGAAAGGCTGAGGGAGGTTGGGTCTCCACCGTCACATACTGGCTCCCCATTCATTCCCCAAAATGGACTGAGCACATGGAATGTATCAAACCCTGTGCCAGACACTGGAAGGACCAGTGCTGAATTAAAGAAAGGCCTTGTTCCATGACAGGGAAGGACGGATAGCTCTAAGAATATAGAACCAGAACCTCGGAAGGGACCTGGGAAAACCTGCTTCCTACTGAGGTTTGGTGGATGGCTGGGGGAAGGAGGGGGTGCTGGGAATTTCTGGAGGTGAGGAAGAGGCCAGGGCAGGAGGGGCAAGGGCAGGGCCCACTCAGATGGCCACCATTGGTGCTTGTTACAGCTGTAGTCATTGTTGGGGTCCCTCTGCCCCACAAAATGGAGAGTCCCGGGTGGGCGGAGGCTGCCTCTGACCTCTGTACCTGGCAGGGAGTCAGTGCTCACAAAACATTTGAACGAATGAACTTTACAGACTTTCATTTAGATCTTGAGGCTACTAAGAGCACTGCAAGAGTTTAAGTTGGGGCCCTGGCCATGTACCTCAGCTGGTCAGAGCATCCTCCCGATACCCCAAGGTTGCCGGCTTGGTCCCCAGTCAGGGCACATACAAGAATCAACCAGTGAATGCATAAGTAAGTGGAACAACAGGTCCATGTTTCTGTCTCTCTCGCTCTTTCTCTCTCTCTCCCCTTCCTTCTTCTTTCTCTCTCAAATCAATAAATGAGAAAAAGTTTAAGCTGGGATTAATCTGGTTAGTTTAGTGCTTTTGGGAGATGGTGTAGGATACCTGCGAAAACTGGGGAGTGGACAGTATGCCTGGGGAGCTTCCCCTGGCTTCTGGCGAAAGGGGCATCGGAGAGTAGAACCTGGCACCTGCAGATGGAGGGACCAAAGAGTAGCAGCAAGTTGCTGAGAAGGAGAAGCACCCCTGGCTGACAGGTAACGGACACCCAGTCCTATAACCACAAGAAACTGAATGTTGTGAACACCGGAATAAGCTTGGAGGAGGACCCCAAGCCCCAGATGAGGTCACAGCAGGTGGAAGCTTTGTTTTTAGCCTTGTAAAGTGCTGAGCAGAGAACACAGCCACACCATCCCAGACTTCTGACCTGCAGACCTGTAGGGGAATGAATGGGTGTCGTTGTAAGGCACTGAGTGGTTGTACGTTATAATAGCAGTAGAAAACGAACGTGCTGATTTCTGGATGCATTCACGGAATTGAAAACGAAGGTGGGTGGCAGGTGAGGAAAGACTGGAAGAGAAAACAGGTCTGGGGAACAAGGAGTGGGTACTGACCAAATTCATAGAAAGTAGGTACTGGATAAAGTGTCCGCCCCTGTGGTCATGGCTGGAACTACAGGAAGACCTAGGTTCCAGATTCAGGGGGAGATCTGCAGGGCAGTCTTTGGCTCCAGGCACTGCCTATCCCAGAATCGCTGATTCCATGAGGTGTGATGGGATGGAGAAAGCAGGTGACATTGTCACTGCCCAAGCCCCACCACGCCCTGGGGCGGGTCTGTCAGGCCCTCTCTGGCATAGCTTGCGCCTCCCCTCCCTCAAACGTGCGCCCACCCTACGGAGCAGTGAGGAGTGAACCGGAGTCAATTGTGAGCTTTGTATGACTGCTCTGTTGACAGTGGGTTTCTTGCTTTGCCTTTGGAGGGGCCAGGGAGGTCATGGTCCTCCTTCTAGAACGTGAGAACTGGAGGCCTCTTTAGACCCATCTACTTTCCCTGGACTTGCAAAGAAGGAAATGATGAGGCGTGGAGAGGCACGGACTGGCCCCTGCCACAGAGCAAACCGGGAACCAGGCTCCTCTCCTTCCCTCCTGCCCTCCCTCCTTCTCTCCCTCGGCCGGCAACAGAGAGAGGCAGGATCCTGGGAGCAGCCGGTCAGGCCAGGTCACGTGTTCCTCTTCCTAGTCCCAGTGCGCCTCCTCCCCAGACCCCAGTACTGCTGTGGACCGACAGGAACCTGATGTTGCTCAGCTTCTCTCTCTGCCTTCCTTTTCTCCACATGGGAAACAGGGATCTATTTTCTCTTTCTGCATGAGGGACAGAGAGGAGAACAGCCAGGCAGCAATAAACAGACTGGAAGGTAAACTGATTTAAGGGTGTCTGGGAGACCTTGGGTGTCAGAGTCCATTTTGTTACTCACTGGTCCAAGGTCCATATGCCCAAAGCTTCGAAAGGCCAAAGCTCAAAATGTCAGAGTTTGCAGTAAGGAAAGTTTTATTAATTGAGAAGGTGCCAACCGAGAAGGTAGGAGACCTAGTGATACCTCAAATCCAACTCTGTACTTAAGACAGCACAGAGTTCAGGCTTCTTTTATGTCAAGGGAAGGGAGAATAGGAGGGCTAAGAGGTGATGGATGATCTGGACATCTGGGCACCAGCAGGCGCCCAAGGAAGGTTGTGCTAGTTGATGTGAGTCTGGTCGTGAGGCCCCTACAAATCTTTGACAATCAATATGCACTCCCCTTATGTCCTCGAGCAGAGTTCCCCTAATGATTAGCGTGTCTATACACAAGACTAAGTAGAAGCTGCTAGACTGAAGGCCGCGGGAACAAAGCAGCGTGAACCAGATGGAGTCAGAGAGCGAGCACGTCGCTCTGCTACAATTTGATTTAGATCAGGGATTGGCAAACATTTTCTGCCAAGGGCCAGATAGAAAATATTCTAAGCTGTGGGCTACATAATCTATGTTGTAACTGCGCAACTCTGCTGTGTAGCACAAAAGTAGCTATGGACAATATATAAACAAATGGATGTGGCTGTGTTTCAATAACATTTTGTTTATAAAAACAGGCAGCAGGCTGGATGTGGCCTGTGGGCAGTAGTTCACAGTAGTTGCTTGATTTGGGTGATGGTGGTGGCTTCCCCTATTGTCATCAATGCCATTATTTGGAGCCTAATTATGGAAGGCCTTGCTGGCAACACAGAGCCCTTAAGAGATTAAAAAAAAAAAGTAATATGTTTGTTTTTCCATTTAAAAAATTTGAATAAGTAATATAATGACATGGTTCAAAACTATGCAAAAAAGTTAGGCCGTGAAAAGTGTTTCTACAGCAAACTCTCTTGATGGAAATTGAAAATAAAAGTTTCCTTGTATTAAAAAAAGAGAAAGAAAGAAAAAAAGTGTCCCTTGCATCCCTGTTTCGGTTACCTGCTTTTCTAGCCAATAAGATCCATTTCCTATAGAACCTTCCATAGACTGTCTATATCTATCTACACACACAAATGGTATCCCCCCCTTTGTATAGAAATGGTAGCACACTGTACATACATAGCATTCTGCATCTTGCTGGTTTCTGTAGGAAATTGTTCCTTTACAATTTTGCTCTTTTTATTCAGATAGCATTAACAAATTAATTTATCAAATGTCTGGGGAGTTTTGACATCTTCCTGATGTTGTGTCTTCCTAACCGGGAACACAATAGGCCTTTCCATTCAGTCAGATCTCGTGAGTGCTCAAGTGTTTCATATTTCCTTCCTCTTCGTCTTGAATATTCCCATTCCTCTTGAATATTTCTTGTTGAGTCTATTCCTATGTGTCTTAGTTCTTTTCTTCTTTTTAAAAAAGATTTTATTTATTTTTAGAGAGAGGGGAAGGGAAGGAGAAAGAGAAGAAGAGAAACATCCATTTGTGGTTGCCTCTCACATGCTCCTTTCTGGGGACCTGGCCTGCAACCCAGGTACGTGCCCTGACTGGGAATCGAACCGGCAACCTTTTGGTTCGCAGGCCCGCACTCAATCCACTGAGCTACACCAGCTAGACCTTTCTTCTTTTATATCTTTTGATTATTGTTGACATATACAAAAGCCACCTACAATACTGAATTCTCTTGTAGTTTAAAATGTCTTGGTTAATTCTCTTTGGGTTCTCCATGTATATAATCATATTATCTACAAATGATGACTTTATCTACTCTTTTCCTGTTTTTGTATACCTCTAATTAGATTGTGGTGAAGATCGCCCAGCTCAGTGAATATGCTAAAACCATTGCATTTGTATGCTTTAAGTGGGTGGATTTTTATGGTATGTCAATGAAAATGTGAGGGGAAAACCCCAAGAAGAAGTGGCTAGAATGTAGAAGGAAAATCTGGTGACTGGCATGAGGAACCTGCTTCACCCTGGGTCAGACCTTCCCTGACCCCCTGCCCAGTAGGAAGCCATTTTGACCAATTTTTAAAAAATCCTTACCTGAGGATATATTTTTATTGATTTTAGAGTGAGGGGAAGGGGGTGGGGGGAGAGAGAGAATGAGAGGCACTGATGAGAGAAACATTGATCCATTCCCTCTTGTAGGGGCCCCAACTGGGGTTTGAACCCAAAACTTAGGTATGTTTCCTGACCTGGGATCAGACGTGCAACCTTTTTGGTATATGAAATGATGCTCCAATCAACTGAGCCACATGGTCAGCGCTAGTTTTCATTTTTTTGGTAAGGTGGAAGTACATTAATTGGGGACAAGAGTATTTGTTGGCAATAAGTTAAATTCTTTTTTAAAAAAAGATGTTATTTATTTATTTTTAGAGAGGGGGAGGGAGAGGGAAAGAGAGGGAGAGAAACATGGAGGTGAGAGAGAAACATCGATCCTTGCCTCCTGTACCCGCCCTAGCCAGGGACCTAACCCGAAACCCAGGCATGTGTCCTGATGGGGTTCCAGCCAATGACCTTTTTCGCTTTGCAGGACAGAGCCCAACCCATGAGTCACACTGGTCAGGGCCAGAAGTTAAATTCTTATATATTGTTCTTCATTGCTGGAAGTATTGATCTGGCAGCCAGAAGGTCAATTTTATTTTATTTTAATTGTATTTTATTGATTATGGTATTACCGTTGTCCTGATTTCTCCCCTTTTGCCCCCCTTCACCCAGCACCCTCACTCCCTCAGACCATCCCCCCACCATTGTTTATGTCGATGGGTCCTGCGTATAAGTTCTTTGGCTACTCCATTGCCTATATTGTACTTCACATCCCGATGGACTAGGAGAGGTGGGAGGTGGTGCACCTGGGAGGAGGCTCTGCTGAGGCGGGCAACAGGCAAGATTAAGGTGTGGGATGTCGGAACTGGCAAGGTTTTTGCCATGGGACTCCAGGGGAAAAAAGGACTGGACTCAGAAAACTGGCCCACGCTTCACAGAGCCAGTCGGAAGTATTTGTTGGGACCTCCGTGTGCCCACCGGTGGCCGGCCAGCCTAGGATTGGTCCTTACCTGGAGGGCCGGAGACCTGCGCATGCGCAGATCGCCCAGCGGGCGTGCCGGAAGTGCTGCGCTGGGAGCCTCAGGTCGGTGAGTCCGAGGGCACTGCTGGAGCGGCGGGGGTTTCATTTTGCAGGAAACAGGATTTGGTAAGGGAGGGAGGACGTTATTTCAGGCAGATAGAGGTTTGCACTGCCAAAGTGATCCGGAAGCCACCGATGAGGGGCTCCCGCCATGGGAGGCGGAGATTGCCCAGGATGCTGGAAGAAGGCGACTAGTGGGGAGGCCACGGGAGGTGCACTGAGTCAGGTGGGGGCGGGGGGGATCGGCAGCAGGTGCTGCCAGAGGTGTAAAGCAAGGGACGATGGCAACGGGTGAATGAGTGACCAACTCGTGGCCTGTGCTCGGTTTTCATCGCCTTTATACCCATTTCAGTGCTGGCTCGATTTTCAATGAAGAAAATTGAGGCTCAAAAATGGGAAACGACTTGTTCTAAATCCCAGAGTTGGGACGCGGGGCAGCCGGGATTTGAGCTGAACCTCTTGATTCTAAAGCCAAATCTGGAGCTCCTGTATTGGAGTTTAGGGGGCAGCTGAATGACCTAGAACACGGCCAGGCAACTTTTCCTACACAGGATGAGATAGCACTTTCCACTTTGTGAGCCAAGAGGCAAAATTGAGGGTAATATGTAGGTAAGTACATACTATAAGAAGAGATAAAACAAAGCGGGGTGAGGGGAGGTGGAGGAGGGCATTGTGGTGGCAGGAGACTTGACTTGGGGTGAGCATGTAATACAGTGTATAGATGTGTTGTGGAATTGTGCACCTGAAACCTGTGCGATTGTGTTAATCAGTGTCACTCCAATAAATTCAATAAAAAAGGGGAAAAAAGACATAAAACATATTTCTATACATTCGTATTGACAGAATTAAAACCCTTATTTTAAGGACACCAAATTTGAATTTCATAGAACTTAAATGTCATGAAATACTATTCTTTTGATTTTTAAAAAGTCATCTAAAAATATAAAAACCAGTTTTTGTTCAAGGGTCATTCAAAATCAGGCAACTGGCCAGATTTGGGCCATGGGCCATAGTTTGCCAACCTGTGGCCTAAATCCGTGCTGTCCAGTCCAGTGGCCACTGGCTACATGTGGCTAGTGAGCCCTCAAAAAGCATCTGGTCCAAATTGGTTGTGCTACACGTATAAAATCCACGCTGGATTTCAAAGGTAGTCCGAAAAAACAAGTAAAATACTTTTCTGTATCGATTACATGTTGAAATTATAATATGTTGGATAGATTGGCCTAATTATTTTATTAAAATTAATTCAACAAAATTAAAATTAATGTTTTAAAAATATATTACTTAAAAAAAAGATTTTATTTATTTTTAGAAAGAGGGGAAGGGAGGGAGAAAGAGAGGGAAAGAAACATCAATGCGTGGTTGCCTCTTGTGTGCCCCCTACTGGGGACCTGGTCCGCAACCCAGGTGTGTGCCCTGACTGGGAGTTTAGCTGATGACTCTTTGGTTCACAGGCCCGCACTCAATCCACTGAGCCACACCAACCAGGGCTACCTGTTTTTAAAAAAATTTGTTTATTTATTTTTAGAGAGAGGTGAAAGGAGGAAGAAAGAGAGAGAGAAATATTGGTGTGAGAGAGAAACATGTATCAGTTGCCTTTCATATGCGCCCCATTTGGGGATTGAACCCGCAACCCAGGATGTGCCCTGACCAGGATCATACTGGTGACCTTTCACTTTGCGGGACAGTGCCCAACCAACTGAGTCATACCAGTCAGGGCTCACCTGTTTCTTTTTACTTTTTTATTAATTGTGTAGTAGTTTATTAGAAAATGTTAAATTATATATGTTCTTACACTTGTGGCTTACATCATATTTCTGTTGTATAGCCCTGCTTGGGACTGAAGTTTGGGGGTGCAGGTATTTGGAGGTGGACCTCTGGGAGATGATTAGGTCATGAGGGTGGAGCCCTCATGAATGGGATTAGTGGTCTTACAAAAGGGACCCCAGAGAGTTCCCTCACCTCCTCTGATACAGCGAGAAGACAGTTTTGTATGAACCAGGAATCAGGCTCTTACCAGAAACCAAGTCTGCCAATGCCTTATCTTGGACTTCCCAGGCTCCAGAACTGTGAGAAGTACTGTTTGTTTATAAGCTGCCCAGTTTTTATAGTATTTTGTTATAGCAGCTTGAATGGACTGAAACACTCCCCTTCTCTGACCTTTGGTTTCCTCTCTGTTAATGAAGGGTTAGAACTTGATCTGTGAAATTGATCGTCCGGTGATCCTTTCCTAGCCATTAGGGACTAATGTAGACCATGCCACTGGAGGTGGGTGTAATCAGGAAGCAAGGAGGTTGTCGCCTGTGGTGGGATGGTCTCCTGAAGAGAGGCAGACAGTGTTCGCCTACCCGCTTTCCCCACTTACCTCGCCAGGCCTGACATTCAAGCCCTTCACCCAGTGGCTCTGGTCCAACTTTCCAGCCTTACTGCCCATCTTGCCCTCTGCATGGAGCCGGGGTTGCAGCCACACATGGATGCAGTTCTGCCCACTCCCCCTCCTTAATGTTTCTTATTGACCCTCTTTTCCATGCTGACCCCTGGACTATTGCTGTCCCAGTATTCACTGACTTCCTGTTTCCTGTGAATAAAAGGAACTCTTTGTTGTTGGCATGTAGAGCCCCTGCTCAACGGCACAGTCTCAGCTCCTCTGTCATGTGGGACTACTTACAGTTCCCCAAACAGTCAGTGCTTTCTCTGCCTATACCCTCTTCTCCCCCATCTCTGCCTGGAGAACCCCCGTTCAGTCATGGTGCAGCCCAGGTGCCTGCCTGTCCTGTGGGAAGTCTTATGCTTCCCACCCACCTCTAGAGCTTGGTTCAGTGCCTCCCACAGGTCCCTGTCCTCCTGGCTTCCCTGATAGAACATTCATCTCACCATTTGGCAAGCAGGTTCAGCTTTCAGGGCGGAGGTGGCCTCTGATGGTGGGGGCCAGTGGGTTACCAAGGACAGGCTCTTGGTGACGTTCCCTGAAAGGCTGACTGACTGAAGGAAATCTTTCACCTCGTGTTTCCTTTGGTGTCATTAACACGCAGTTGTTGAAAGCCTGTTGTAGTGAAGACTGGGCACACAATTTGTCCTTGCCTTTCTCTGTAAGCAGCTAAGCACATTTCTTTCTGTCTTTTAAAAATTTTTTTTATTTTTCATTTTATTTTATTTTTTAAAAGGTTTTATTCATTTATTTTTAGAGAGAGCATAAGGGAGGGAGAAAGAGAGGGAGAGAAACATCAGTGTGCTAGAGATACATCAATTAGTTCCCTCTCGCATGTCCCAGCTGGGGACCTGGCCCGCAACCCAGGCTGTGTGCCCTGACTGGGAATCAAACTAGCGACCTTTTGGTTCAAGGCTGGCACCCAGTCCACTGAGCCACACTAGCCAGGGCTGCGTTTGTTTGTTTTTTTATTGAGGATATGTTTATTGATTTTTGAGGGAGAGGGAGAGAGAAACATTGACCGTTTGCCTCCCGCACATGCTATAACCGGGGATTGAACCTGCAGCCTGGGTATATGTCCTGTCTGGAGATTGAACTTGCAACTTTTTGATGTATGGGATGAGCTCCAACCCGGCCAGGGCCAGGCTCATTTCTTAGTGTCCCTTGAAGTAAGGCGAGACCACATGATAGTTCTTGCCAGTGGAATGTGAGTGGAAGTGGAGTGTGCCCCTTCCAGGCTTGCACCGTGAAGACTCCCACACTAGTTCTTCCCCACACGTTTCCTCTGCCATCTGTGTGCAGATGACAAGGCCAAGGGGATGGTGGAGCCACAAGGTGAGTCCTTAAATGACCATGTGGAGGATAGCTGCCTCTCTGGCCTGAACACACACCACGTACTGTTATCTGTGCTAAACAATCTTCTACAGTGTTTAGATCAGTTTGGTACCACAGCGTAGCCCACCCTCGCTGATGTTCATGTCATCCAAGCCTGAGGGCAGGTGACAGTAATGAAGGCACGCTCTGTCATGAAGGCACATTCTAGATGGCGGGTCGAATGGGGGAGGTGAGGGAGAGAGCTGACCTGGACACATTCTGGCTGGCACAGGTGGCTAGATGGTGGAGGCACTCATTCTCTGTGGCCAAGAACCCTGGCAGAGGACCTGGGCTTTGGGGGACTTCGCGCGCTCTGTTTGGGACATGCTGAGACTGAGGTGCCTTGTTGGCGGTTAGGTAGCAATAGTTATGCCTAAGGGCTTAGAGCTCAGGAAACAGTCTGTCCTGAGGAGTGTTGACGTGTGGATGGGTGTGAATAAATGAGCAAAGTGATGAATTGTTGCGGAGCCATAAACTGAGACCCTAAAACTGAAGAGCCTCCAGGGCTGACATTTTGAGGCGGCACTGCTGCCTCTTGGAGGGGAGCTGGGCATTTCTGTTTTATAGCCTTTTCTGCCCCCTGGTCTGCAGCAGTGGATCCTAAATCTGTTCCTACCCCCGTGCCCAGTGCGCAGAACGCCTTATAACAGTGAGAGGCCAGCCCCAGGGGCCTGGGAATGTGAAGTTTTAAAAGCTATGAAGGGGGCTGTGACGTGAAGCCAGACTGCACCCCTCTTTGTGCAGTGGCCACTGTCGGCAGCCTTGCAGGCTCCTGAGGAGACTGGGAGGATTAGGTCTGTGTGTGAAGCACATTCAGTTGAGGTCCAATTCCAGAAGAGTGTCCTGGGCCTCTCTGATTTGCCTCTGTTGGGCAGAGACTGCCTCTGAGACTGGGCACAGGTGGCTGTCACAAGAATGCGACTTGGGGTGCGGGTCCGCCAGCTGGTAGAGCTTCACCAGAACTTGCAAGTCTGTTTTGCGGATTGATTTGAGACACATAGGGGAGCTCAGCAGGGGAGGAGTCTTCCCTTGGATGCTTCTATTGTTACTGTTGGTAATTGTCCTAGCGGCTCTCATTTCCACCTGCTACCTGCCAGCCACTTGGCACGCATTCTCTGATGCCCGCAGCAGGGCTGAGAGGCGGGTGTTGTCATTCGTGTGTAAAATGAAGAACCCGAGCTTCCTGGAGGCCTAGTTAGGGACTGACACCTCAGATGCTTTCCATCAGTGAAAATGAGTTTAGCGGCCCAGGAGTAAGACGACTTGACCTGGTGGGGGCTGGGGTGGGTAGGATGGCACCTGCCCCACCAGCTCCTGTGGCCATGTGGGACTGTGTGTGTCATCTAATAATTTTCCAAAAGTAAATGGAAATAGAACATTTTTAATTATACTTCATAAATGTTGGCAAATAATTTCTTAAGATGTTAAAAACGCGGTGCAGGTCAAGCAAGCGCACCTGAGGAAGGTTTGGCCTGCTCAGGAACCGGTTTGTAACCCTAGGATAAGGGATATTTTATTTATTCTGCAGGTATTGAAGTGCCCGCTGGAGGCATCAGAGTAAAAGGGACAGACCCAGTGCAGGATCTCATTGGTTAGTGTCAATATTGTGTGGTCTGTACTCTTAGAGGGACACTTCCTTGCAGCATCACAGAACTTTCTGGATGGAGTGGAAGTCTGATGGATGTTGTATTCACTAGGGCTACTATAGCAAAGCACCACTAGCTGGGCGATGTACAACAACAGAAGTTTTATTGTCTCAGTTCTGGAGGCCAAAGTCCAAAATCAAGGTGTTGGCAGGGCCACGTGCTCCCTCTGCAGACTCTAGGGGGCTGTTCCTTGCCACCCTCCTAGCTTCTGGTGTTGCTGGCAGTCCTTGGTGCTCGCTAGTGCTATGGACCGAGTGTGTCCCCTTAAATTCATATGTCGAAACCCTAATTTCCAAGGTAATGGTATTTGGTGGTGGGGCCTTTGGGAGGCAGTTAGGTTTAGATGAGGTCATGGGGGCGGGGGTTGGGTGACTCATGATGGGATTGGTGAGTGTATAAGAGGAGGCCAGGGAGAGCTCCCTGCTCTTCCCTGCCTGTGAAGTGAGGACACTGTGAAAAGATGGCCACCTGCAAACTAGGAAACAGGTCCTCACCAGACACCCTATCTGCCAGTGCCTTGAGGACTTCCCAACCTCCAGAACTGTGAGAAATCAATGTTTGTTGCTTAAGCCACCCAGTCTATGGTAACCTGTAATAACAGCCCGAATTGACTAGGACACTTGACTTGCGGATGCATCACTGCAGTCCCTGCTTCCGCTGTCACATGGCACTTTCCTTGTATACACAAGGCTCTGGGTGTCTTCTCTTCTTAGTCTAAAGGCCCACTCTACTCCAGATTGACCTAATCTTGATTACATCTGTAAAGACCCTATGTTGCCCTGGCTGGTGTGGCTCAGTGGATTGAGCGCCAGTCTGAGAATCAAAGGGTGTGGGTTTGATTCCCAGTCAGGGCACATGCATGGGTTGTGGGCCAGGTCCCTGGTAGGGGGCATGTGCAGAGGCAACCACACATTGATGTTTCCTTCTCTTTCTCCCTCCTTTCCCATCTCTAAAAATAAATAAAAATCTTTAAAAAGAAGAAAAAAGGACCCTATGTCCAAGTAAGGTCATATGCACCAGTTAGGACTTGAACATATTTTTTTGGGGAACACAATTCAACCCACAACAGATATGTAGAGTAGGCAGATGAAACATGGGAAAGAGTACTCCAGGTAGAGGGAGCAGCAGATGAAAAGGCACCTCCAGAGGCAAAAGAATACAGCTGAGTTCCAGGAAATAAAAGGAACCAGCACAGCTAGAGTGAAGAGTGAAGAGTGGGCATAAGGTATGGCTGGGGTGGTCCACACCAGGCCTCACAACTCGTGTGGAATGGTCAGGCTTGGCTAGGCTGCCATTAGAGACAGACCCCCAATCTTAGCAGATTCCTTTCTTGCTCACGTCAAGTGTGACATGGGTTTAACAGCACTTCCTCATCATGTAGCTATACCACCAGAACACATGGTCTCCAGGGGAAGAGAGGTCTGGGGGAGGCCGTGGCCTCCACTGCCGAGGCCCGGAAGTGACCCTTCCACTCGTAGACCACACAGCAAGGGGGTCCAGCTGAAGGGCAGGGGGATGGGTTTCAGTGACCCCCAGCTGTCTCTCTCACTGGTATTCAGGGTTAGGATTTCATTCTCAGAACAGTGGGAAGCCCGCCAGGTTTTTCCACACAGAGTGTGACAGTTTTAGAAAGTTTCCTCTGGCTGGAGCCAGAGTCAGCCCTGAAGTGGAGGGGCTGGCGCTTGTGGAGCTGAGTGGGAAGTGGCCCAGGTGAGAGCTGGTCACCATCGTCACAGCATATTTGTAGTGAGCTTCTGCAATTTCCACCTTGCAGGCTCAGCCAAATGAAAAAGAAAAGTGAGAAAAATTAATTCATGTAATTTAAAAAACTTTGAAAGTACATTTTGTGCCTGTCCTCTTTATTCTAGACTGATGGTTGTAGACTTTCTTATGCATTTATTGACTGACAGACTGAATCCTCAAAGCCAGGGGACTGTACTCTATACTCCCTGGACCTCTTAAGGGATTTTTGTGGCAACTGGGCTGCTTGCTGATTTGAGAACCTCATTGTCATGGAAGGTGCCCTGTCCTCTAAGGTCTGTAGTTGGGACCCAATAATAAGAGTGGAAATCCTTGTGTCAAAGGGACTTTCTGCTGCTTCCAACATCCCAGTGCTTTGCCTCTGTCAGAAACAACCTTGGGCACAATATAAAAGCATTCTGGAATAAGACTGCCCCCCACTAGTCTGCATTCCTTTGTAGTTTATAAAGTATTTACTAAGCCATTGCCTCATTTGATGTTCAGAATAATTAAATCTGACACAAGATCTAATTCAGACCAAGTTACTCAGGAGCTCAGAGACCCTTTGGCCTATATACAGTAGCCAGGAGCCCTGGAAACAGTGTGGAAGTGCTGCCTTTGTGGCCAGTTTTAGATATGTGATTTCAGCATTTTCCTGTATAAATTATGGATAAGCACATACAAAATTATTTTGAAGCTCCAATCAAGCCATGTTGGTGAAAGCATTTTGCAAACTGTGAAACATCTGAATGTTGTTATCCTCAGACTTGACATGCCATTAAAAGTGTTTCCTAAGTTGTGCTAAGGGAATCCACGTGGACAAGGACAGATAAGTGAATGTGTGTCCCCAGTAGTTATGCCCTGTGACTGCATTTAGACTATTTTACTTTGAACTTAGGTAATCACCTGAATTATCTTCATTGTGAGGAGTTTGTTCTGGATTTCACTGCAAAGCCTTACCGGCAGATCAATATGACAGGGTTTTTTGGATATATGTGAATTCCAGCTATGGAACCTGGCCTGAAGCAGTCAGCTGGGCCTTGGAGTTGAACCAGAGGGCATTTGCCCATGTGGGGGTGAGTGCCCCAGCTCTACTTGATTGACACCTTGGGGGGAGTGCAGTGCTGTGTGGACAAATCTTCAGATTTTCTGAAGTAGATTATTTTTTCCAAATGTTAAATTGTCACATTTTTCATTCTCACAGCAACTCATTGGCTGGTTGGATAAGGGTGTAAGCTTTGGCGCAAGGTTCTGGGCTTTAGTGTTCTCATTTCTGAATTGGTGATGGTGCATCTTTTCATAGGGCTGTTAGGAGACCAGATGAGAAAACAGACCGCCTAGCCCGCCTCACTGGGCATGGCTGCAGGAGGAATCCAGGGTGTAAACTGTCAAGCTACTTGTGTCCTGGTGCTGTTGGTAATCCGTAGGCTTCCAAGGCTGTAATGGAGGTTCATTTGGGACTCGGTACCTATATATGGAATCACAGGATTATGCAGGTCTTTCAAATTTGGTTGCCAAGGAGATAATATTAAGGGGTTTTGTATATTAGAAACAGAAACCTCCCCCCCATGATTTCTTGTTAGTGGTACATTTTTCTTAAAAATTAAATTTCAGCAAAAATAAGTGAATTATCTTAAACGAAAAAAAAATTTTTAAGTAATCAAAAGTATAAACGCGGTGCTAATCGTCAAAGTGGTGTCCAGCGACCTAAGATTGGGGAACACCCTGGTTCCACCCTTTCTCCCGCCACATCTTGGTCACCACAGTTGGCATCAGATCTCCGGAGGACTCCGCCCCTAGCCCGCTTCTTGCTACTGTGGGAGGCGGCAGAAAGGGCGCGAGCGCGGGGCTCTGAGGGGACCAAGGTTTAGGGGGAGGGTGGGCTGCGCTGCAATCCCTCCGAGTTTGCCAAGGGCCCTGGGGGACCCTACGCGCCCAATCTCGGCCGCCCGGGTTCTGTCACTTCAAGTCCGGCGGCCTTGGTTTGTAAGAGTTATTCGAGCCCACTTTCCTCTTCTGGGAAATGAAATGGCTGAGGTTGTCAATGCTGGTCTCGAGGGCGCTGGGACGAGAGACTACGGCCTAACGAGGCAGAGGGTAAGACTCGGGCCTCGCGGCCTAGGACAAGACCATCCAATCCGGCAACCCTCCGCAGGGCCCAGGCTCGCGCGGGTTCTAAAATGAGGACAAAGCCCGCCCGGATCTAGCGTTCGCGCGCCGGCGTGGCCAATGGGACGCCGGCGCAGGGTTGAGTGACGGGCAGGCGCAGCCAATGAGCATGCGTCTTGTTGGGACGTGGACCCCGGCTCCGGCATTATAAAGAGCGCCACGAGTCGGTATTGTCAGGCGGCGGCGCTGCGCGGGCCCGAGCGAGTCTTTTGGTCGGTGGGTTCCGTGCAGCGGTGGTCGAGAAGGAGCGCGCGAGATTGCGGCGGCTCCGTCGGCGGAGGGAGGGGAGGCCGGGCAGCGCGAGTTTGAGCGCGGCCGAGCCCGCGGCACCTTCCCGGCGGGTGGGGACGAACGGGCCTTGCGGCCTCACCGGCGGCGAGGTGAGCGGCCGGGCCCGCGGGCGGCGGGCGGCAGGCGGGAGCCGCTCGGGCCTGACGTGCTGTGGCCGTCCTTTGCAGGAGCCGCTGCGCCCCGGTCTAACATGTCGGAAGCGGGTGAGGAGCAGCTAATGGAGACGACGGGCGCCACCGAGAACGGGCACGAGGCCGCCCCCGAAGGCGAGTCGCCGGCCGGGCCCGGCACCGGCGCCGCGGCGGGCGCTGGAGGCGGGAGCACGGCGACCCCGGCTGTCAACCAGACCAGCGCCGAGGGCGACCAGATCAACGCCAGCAGGACCGAGGACGACGCGGGGTAGGTGCGGCCGCCGGGCCGCCGCCTTTGTTCCGGGGGCGCCTTTTGTTGGCGCCACGCGGCGGGGGGAGGGGCGGGCGGCCGGGGCCTGCTCGGGCCCGAGGACCAGTTCTCCGCGCCTATCCGCTGCGCCGCCGTTCGTGCTCGAGTTTGCAGGAGTTTGTTGGGTCGACTTTGGCGCCGCCTCGGGGCCTCTTGCGCGGGGCCAGGGACGGGCCGGCGCCCGGAAGGGGCGTGCGCTGGGACCCGCGGCCGAGCAGGTCTGGGCCGCGCGAGGCCTGCGTGGGCGGAGTTGGCGCGCACCCGGGCCGCGTCCTCCCTCCTCCGCCTCCTGGTGGGGGCGGAGCTACGGTCCCGGCACCCGGAAGCCGCGAGTTCCTTGAGAGCGAGTTTTCGGAGGTGGGGAAGGCTGTCAGCGACGATAGTCTTTTCATACGTGGTTGTTAACACCAATTGCTTCCAGTTGTGAGCACTCAAGAGCCTGTGACCTTGGCCAGATGGTCCTTCCTTTCCCTTGTCCAGTCTGAGGGTGCTGTCTCCTGAAGCTTGTTAGGGTGCAGGTTGAGATTGGGTAACAACTTCCAAAAGTAGAACCCTTGTGGGCTCAAGGGGTAGACTTCGTTCTGGAGGGTGGCTTTATTATAAATTGTTCAGCGAAATCTTTGCCAGGGCCTGTCTTTCTAGTATCACAGTTTTCTAATAAGACTTGTTGCCATGTGTCTTACCTTACTATTTCAGAAAAATGTTCGTTGGTGGCCTGAGCTGGGATACCAGCAAAAACGACCTGAAGGATTATTTTTCCAAATTTGGAGAGGTCGTTGACTGTACAATAAAAATGGATCCCAATACTGGCCGGTCAAGAGGGTTTGGGTTTATTCTCTTCAAAGACGCAGCCAGTGTGGAGAAGGTAAGCTGGGTATCTCACATCAGCAGTGTGTTCTAAGGACACCGTTCTTAGAGTGTGATTTAGTTTAGTGTTCTGCACGTGGTTGAGCGTTTTGGAAAAAGCAGAGAAAGGGAGCTCTTCGTGTTTTTGAAAAATTAAAAGTACAGATTAAGTGGGATAGTGAGTATGTGCTGGAGTGGTGCAGGGAGATGATAGTGGACATTTATTGCTTTTTTTGTGCCTGTTCTGGACACGGCAAACACTTTACTGTGAGGGGTAGAGAAAAGCTGAAGATTGCTATGAGACAGGCATTATTTTATCTCCATTTTACAGAAAACAAACTAAAGTTCAGAAGTGGAAGTGGAAGAACTCATGTAGCTAGTTAGGTGGTGGAGTAGATTGGAACCCCTGTGCTCTTAGTCACTGCCTCTTTGCTTCTGGAGATGGGCCTGAAACCTTAAGGGCTGCCTAGGTGGGAAGAAGGGTGTGTAGCAAGGGAAAAGCCTGGGGGGGGTGTATTTTGGTGAGGACTTATTTACATGTTGATGCTGTTTGCAGGTTGGTTTGGAGGGGATGAGGCACATTTTGTGTGCCTGTTTCGGGGTTTTATAGCTCCAAGAGAGAAGGGTCATGCTGCTGAGTTAGAATCCGACTTCCTTCTGTTGGAACCAGGTCCTAGATCAGAAGGAGCACAGGCTGGATGGTCGTGTCATTGACCCCAAAAAGGCCATGGCCATGAAGAAGGAACCTGTAAAGAAAATTTTTGTGGGGGGTCTGAATCCTGAAGCCACTGAGGAGGAAATCAGAGAGTACTTCGGGGAGTTTGGGGAGGTGAGTGTGTGGCCCGCCAGCGGCCCTGAGGTGACCAGTCTTACTGGTCTTTGAAAGCCTTGGCTGACTGGAGCCCTCCCTAGCAAGGCTTCTTTATCATTCTCTGGCCTTCATGGAACTTGCCCTTGTGGGCCCTGGGGTTGGGGAGACACTGGTCCTGAGCTTTTTGCCTGTGTTTACAGATCGAGGCCATTGATCTTCCAATGGATCCAAAGTCACACAAAAGACGGGGCTTTGTTTTCATCACCTTTAAAGAAGAAGAGGAACCTGTGAGGAAGGCTCTAGAGAAAAAGTTCCACACCATTGGTGCAAGTAAGGTAAGGTGTCCCCAGTTCTGTGTGTCTGGCCTCTTGCTGAGGGAGGGCTGGGCCTGGCAGGTGTGGGTTAGGGGTTGGGCTGCCTCCAAGAGCTCTCCAGGGTAGTGAGAACTCATTGTTTTCCCACAGCCTCTGCTACTTGATTGGGGGCAGATGGTCCTGTCCTTCAAGGAGCTCTTAGCCTGGCAGGACTGGCAGAAAAAACAGGATGTGAGGAAAGGCAGGAGAGGAAAGGTGGCTTCTCTGTGATGGAGCAAGCATGCTGAGTAATGTCTCTGATTCTTGATTTAAAGCCTAGAGATCAAGGTGTTCTGGCCCTAGAGCCTAAGGCTTGCAGTTCTGAGAAGATTCTAGAACTTCTGCCATTCACTGATTTCTTCCCTTGCTGGTGAAATTTTTGCTGCTATAGAAATTGCTGCAGAGCTTTTCTCCCGTCTTGTTGCTGCCACACAAACAAATCTTTGCTCATCTCTGTTCCCTTTGGACACTGGTTTAGTCAACCCATCCCAGCAAAATCCTTCCCTAAGAGCTCCCAGGGCCCTGGCCCACTTGTATCTAGGGCCAGTTTTGCCTTCAAATGAGCAGAAGTGAGAAGTGAAACTGTTACTTCTGAACTTTGGATTGGCGAGAGAGCAGTATTGCTTAAAGTATTCACTAGATAGTTTTCGGAGGTGAGGGTGTGGCTGGGGATTTGGAAAGAGTGGAGTGGACTGTTAAATCTCCTGTGAAATGAGATGGGATCCTAGGGACAGCTGGATAAAGGTATCGCCCATTAGTTGTTAGCCCAGCGGATAGTGACACGGAGGCCTTTTTCTCTGTGCCATGGGAAATGGGTAGTAAGAGCCTATAGGGTAGCACTAGTCAAACTGCTGACAGTGGGACTTGAAATAGTGTATTTAGTTGTATATTCAGTAAGGTAAACAACATCAGATTGCATCACTGGTGGGGGTATTTTGCTAGTTTTTTATAGAGATATGCTTGTATGGGGACACCTTATATAAAATGCTTTTTTTTCTGATCTTAGTCGGGGGCAGAGTTAAAGTACCCTTAGTCAGGGTACTTTAAAAAAAATACACTTCTGATTTCAGTGGGAACACTGGAAGGTCCCTGACCCTACCTCTAGCCACAGTGGGCAGGTTTTTGAGCAAAGAAGAAATTGACTCTGGGCCCTGAGGGGACATAAGCTTTTGCCTCATCCCAACAACAAACCAGTGGTTGGGGGAGGGGTGGCGGTAGCAGTGTGGCCTCAGGCACGCCCCTCCCTGAGCCTCAGTGGCTTTCTCCTATAAGTTGGAGGTCAGGGTCACCGCCGTACATTTGAGTGGGAGGCTTCATTTTTTCTGTAAAAAAGCAAAGTAAAATTAGGAAGTGGTCTTACTCTAAGGCCCGTCATTTGGGAAGCCTTAGTGTGGCTTCCTCGTGCCTAGTAGGACCAGGGTGGCACCAGACCTAACATTTGGTGCCTTTTGTGCACCAGGCTGCAGTTGGCCCAGCCAGCCCTCTCCTCCCAGTTATTAGACATGGAGCTGCCCCAGGTCTGTCACCTGCAGACCTGGATTTGTGTCCATCATCCCCAGTGTAGTCTCTGGGGAAAGGTTTGAGGCAAAAGGCCGTAGTGTGAATCTTGGTCTGTCTAGGTTTTAGTTAAAAGTTCTCAGAGATTCTAACCCACATGTGGTTTCCCATCCTTGTATATTTTGTTATTGAGAAGATGGATCAAATCTGTCATTTGAATGTTTATAAATGAAGCTCTTTGTGCACAGTCCCTCCCCAGAACTTGTCCCAGTGGCCTGACTTCCTATCCTCTTGGCTTTTAGTGTGAAATCAAGGTGGCTTTGCCCAGAAAGCTCTATCAACAGCAGCAAGGCACTGGCCGCGGTGGAAACCGCAGCCGAGCGAGCCGAAGCAGTGGCGGCGGCGGCGGAAGTGGAGGAGGTAAGTGGAACCTGGATGCACATGGGTCAGGTTTCTCTGCCTGCATGGAGCTTCCGTGCCTGTCTTGGGGGCTCACTCTGGCCTCTGGTGTGGCAGGGTGGGCAGGAACAGGAATGGCTCTCCTGGGTGTCCAGGCTGTGCTGCTGCTGGTTGGAGTGGAAGAGCCCATATTTTCCTTGTGGCCTGGTGCCTCAGGGCAGCGGGATCATTTTCATCACACCCTGAGGAGTGAGGGGGCGCCCTGATGGGCTCTGTGGCTGTCCTGAGTCTTGGTCCACCCATGGGTGGGCGGGCATAAGGTAGGGTAGGGCTGTGCCAGGCGCTTTACCTTCTTTCTCACCCAGGCCCCTCTGACTCCAAAGTCTGAACTTTTAACTCCAAGCTGCCAGGGAGGGCGGGGGTGATCAAAAGGTGATCTGAGTGAGAGTGAGTTCTTGCTTCTTTGCCCCTGAGTGAAGTTAGTATTCCGTTCTGTCCTGGCCTTCAGCTCTACAGCTCGGGTCTCAAGTTCAGGGCCGGGCTCCGGGCCCTGTGTACCAGGACAGCAGCCCCTTGGCTTCTATCTCCGAGCTGCCATAGTAACCCTGCCACTCACAGGGCAGGATTTCCTCCATCCTAGCTCCTGCGTGTGCTAAATGGTCCATGGGCCCCTGTGCCCTGCTCCCCCCACAGGTCAGAGTCAGAGTTGGAATCAGGGCTACGGCAACTACTGGAACCAGGGCTACGGCTACCAGCAGGGCTACGGGCCCGGCTATGGCGGCTACGACTACTCGCCCTATGGCTATTACGGCTACGGCCCCGGCTACGACTACAGTAAGTAGGAGAGAGGGAGGCCCCATCCAGTCACCCACCTGGGAGGCAGGACAGACAGTGCAGGGGCCAGTGGCAGCAGGGGCTTTTGGAGTCAGACGGGCTGGGCTTTGTGGCCTGCCCCAGCCAGGGGTGTTGGCTCTGGTGAGGATTCGAGCCAAGCGCCTGGCACAGGGGTAATTACGTTCAATAAATCTAGCTGCTATCATTGTTATTCTTGTCCCTAGGCCAGGGTAGTACGAATTACGGGAAGAGCCAGCGACGCGGTGGCCATCAGAATAACTACAAGCCATACTGAGGCTTCGGCAGGAGTGCCCGACTGACCGCACATGCTTTGTTTGGGTATTGAGTGAACACAAACAATTATGTACCAAATTTAACTTGGCATACTTTCTATGGCTTGTTCCATGTGCATCTTATTTAAAATTCCCCCCCTGGAAATCACTTTCCTGTTGACTATTTCCAGAGCTCTAGTTGTTTTAGGCAGCGTGTGATGTCTCAGAGACCAGAGCGGCATTGTGGGCTGATTTTATTACCGGGTTACCCAGAACCAGGTGGGAGGGTCTGTTTCCTGCTGCTGCCCTGCAGCGTGGACCTGTGGACCCTGGTTGTAAAGAGGTCTATCTTAGGAAACCAGTGTCACCTTTTTTCACCTTTTAATTTTATATTATTTGTGTCATACATTTCCTGTATTGGAAGTGTTAATTTTACTGTACTTTTTGGTACCTTTTGGGAATCTAATGTATTGTAAGGTATTTTACACGTGTCCTGATTTTGCCACGACCTGGATATTGAAGCTATCCAAGCTTTTGAAATAAAAATGTAAAAACCCCCAACCCTGGTGAGTGTGGGATATGCGGTGGAGGAGAGCGGGGCCACACGGTCCTGAGCTTTCCGAGCCCCGCTGTCTTCCGTGACTAGCAGCTCCCCGTCAGGCCTGGCCACGAGCTCTCCCTGGCCTCACTTGGTTTCCTGTAATGATTCGACCTGGTGTAGGACTTCGGCCCTTTTAAATTAACTTAGAAAATGTCTTGGAGGTTTGAGGTGACTGTTCATGGAAGTGAGGATTGTGCAGCATTTATGTTATTACCCCCAGGGCAGTGATTCTGAGGCATCTTAACTTAGCAGTGGGAATGGGGTTCCGTCTCCAAGCAGGACAGTGAACCTACATTCAAGGGTACCCCCTCCTGGCTGGCAGTATCTCAAGCTGGATGGCAGGAGACTGGGGGCTGCAGGTGGACAGAGCCCGGTAAAGGGAATTTGGTTTCCCTGCGCTCCTAGAAAGGAGCTAGCTGAAGCGTGGCCTGCTGAGGCGTGCAGGAGCCACTGCTGGTGCTTAGAACCCAGTGTGGCCACTCACCTAGAGGAGGACGTGACTCGGCAGGACTGCCACAGGGCCGGGACCGCAGCGTCTCACAACTTCTCACTTTCTCTTCCATGTCTGAAAAAGATCCCCAAGCCACCCAAAATGGTTAATTTTTTGCTGAAGGCCCCTGCTGCCTTCAATGTCTTAAGCCTTTTTGATGGCAGTTTGGAAATTGGGCCCACCAAACAGGCCTCTGGACCGCCCCCGCCCCCCCCCTTCTTTACCTGTGTGTATGTGCCACCAGCTACATGGGTCAGCAACAATTTCCTCAAAGGAAAACACCAACCCTCATGTTTCCTGAGACTTCCAGGCTCAACTGGAAGCTCCTCTGTATAGAAACCTAAACCAGCTCTATGTCCCACCTCACCCAGGTATCGTACCACTTCCAGTTGTATCTAGTAGGTGTTGGCCCTTAGCTCCAGAGCCTGGGGGGACAGCAGTGAAACAGCCCAGAGACGAGGGGCAGAGAGGGGCTGCTCTCACCTCCAGGAGAAGGGACTCTTGCCTGTTTGGGGCCACCCCATAGAATGCTGCATGCACAGCACAGCCTCGGTGCGTAGACGTGTCGGATTTGTTAGGTTCCTTGTAAGTGAATTCAGGGGAGACTGCGCTGACCTTGCTGTTCCTAGGTGACTGGGAATGTGGGGAAGACTTTCATGTTCCACCTGTGCAGATCCAGCCACCTTAGCTGTTGGTGACTCTTAGCTCAAGTAAAGCCTAAAGTTTCTGTCTGCCACCTACATTGCGCAGTCGTAGTAGCTTTTGGGCCGCTCTAATGAGGTGTAGTTCTGATGGCTGGGCTCATAAGCCCCAACCTTGGTTTCCTTCGTCTTGCATCCTGCACTGGAGCCTGCTTTAGCGGGGAGCGGTGGTGGCTTGGCTCCCACCTACCCGGTGCCCCGGAAAGCCCCTCCAGGCACAGGCAGGGATAGGGGAGGCCCGGACCAGTGGGACTGCTCTCCACTTAAGCTCCTTGCTCCCTGCACTGTCCAGAGGACACCCGGCCCAGCCCCTGAGCCCCGCCCTGGTCATGCTGGAAGGTTCTAGTTGCTGGCTCCAGGGTGGGCTCTAGGGATATGGTTCGCCGCCCCTTTGGCTTCAGGCTCACCTGTTAGGATGGCATCCAGCTTCGCCACCACGTGTTGTACGTTGTCCAGGCTGAAGCACATTGGGGGCTTAAACTTCAGGACGTTCCTCCCGGGGCCGTCAGTGCTCAGCAAAATGTAGTTCTCCTTCAGCCTATAGGGCAGGACACAGCAGGGCCCTTGACATGGCCTTCAAGGCCTTGCTCAACCTGGCTTTGGCCTGGCCAAGACTCCGGACATACTGCTCTCGGTCCTCCACAGGCCAGCTTTGCCCTGGACAGGGCACTGGCTACCTCTTGCAAAACTCGTGCCCACCCTTTGTGGCTTGGCATTGATAGCCTGCCTGGGGTGCCATACATCTGACCCAGCTGCTCCCCCGAGCTGGGGCCTCATTTCATCTATTCCTGGAGTCCCAGCCTCATCTAAACCAAAGGCTAGTCCTAGAGCTACAGTGAGGTTCCATTTCACATATGGTTTATACGATGTGTATAGCTTATTTTGTATGGGAAATGTCCAACATTACAGAGCAGTCTGATGAACCCCACGTACCCCTCACCCGCTTCAGTAACTTCCGTGTGCTACACACAGGCAGTTGTGCGATCCCGGACAGCACTGTCGGTTCTTATTTCCAGTTCTTTTTAGGGCGATGACTTTATTCTCTCTAACATTATCATTGGTACCTAAGAACCATTTTTAATATTCCACATTTAATATTTTTAACCTAGGAAGGTATTTTGGCCACTGAGAGAAGGGGTCTGATGTTGATTGTATTTATACTTGACCTCAATCCTCCCCCCCCTTTTTTTTTTTACACTTAGTCTTGTTATTTTGAACGTGGTGTCCTCAGTCTGTCTTACTGCTTTCTCCCATCCTGTTCTTCCTGGCACTGACTGTGGCCATGCTAGCAAGAATAAGGTCCAGACTTCGAATCCAGCTCTGCCACCCCACTAGCAGGGTGACTGCGGGTGAAACACCCATCATTGGCCCCAGTTTCCTCATTGAACTAGAGAAAGCACCAGGGTGGCTCTGAGAAGTCAGGCTGGGCCATGGATCTGACTCCCCTCTTCCTACCAGCCATGCTGGATTCCTGGGTCTGGGGGGCGGGGAGGTGAGTGGGCAGACGTGTCTGACCAGCAGAGAAGGCAGAGACTGGACGGTCGCTTAGGAGGGGTGAGTCCAAAAACCGCATGGGAGGGAGGATTTTTTACATTATTTTGTACTGTTTATGTGAATACCAAACAATGACACATATTTCCCAAGGGTTTTCTGAAGTGGGGGGAGGGGGTAGGAGTGAGAAATGGAGATAAAAAGGGAATATAACAAGGGGAAGAGTCCTGAGGCTGGGGTCTTGCTTGGGTTCAAGTGAAAGAAATGTAAACTGGGTTGGGTGGGGGCTTCTGAGTCAAGATTCTGCTCCATCCGGACACCCCAGCTGGATGAGGAGCAGGAACCCTGTCCCCGCCTCCCCCGCCCCCCAGTCCCTGGTGTAGCCCTGGAGA
Source organism: Mormoops blainvillei (assembly GCA_004026545.1). NCBI lineage: Eukaryota > Metazoa > Chordata > Mammalia > Chiroptera > Mormoopidae > Mormoops > Mormoops blainvillei. The sequence goes on along the minus strand of PVJD01002506.1, from coordinate 111,373 downwards.
AGCTGCTTCCCTTGGGGGGCAGCCAGGGTCCCAGAGCCCGGGCAGCTCTGACATCTTGGCAGAGGTGGTGCTTGGGCTGGCAGTGGCCCACACCCATCTGAAACCTTTGCTGCCAGGCCTGGGGCACAGACAGAGCTGACCAGGCCACTTTCTCTATCTGCAGACCTCAGTCAAGGGGATGCGTGGATTGGCCTCCCCTCCCCCCCCCAGAGGTCCAGAGTGCCCTGGAACACAGTGGATGGAAGGAGAGGCAAGAGGGAGGCTCCTTGGTCGGTCAGGGCCCTACACACTGCAAAGGCAACTTGTTTGAAGAAAAAGTACCTGGACACCAAGTAGTCAGCCTCTTTGGTGGCTGGTGTCCTTGTGGCCTCATCTTTGATCAAATCCACACCAATGAAGAGCCCGACGCCCCTGGAGCAGAAGGCGACATCTCAGGAGGCCAGGTCTGAGGGGACCGTGGGCCTTGCCCTCGCCCGGGTCTCAGCCAGGCCCCATCATAAAGTCCACCGGGCTTGTACCTCTGCCTCCTGGGGAGACAGGGCCACAGGAACTGGTGGTGGTGTGTGTGTAATTCCCTGAAGAGATTGCAATGGGGAGGGGCCCCACTGTGGACAGAGGAAAGGCTGGGGCCAGAGCTACTTGATCCTGGCTTTCCCCCCTCCCAAAAGTGCCGTCTTGGGCAGCAGCCACTCAGTGCTCCAGTTCTTCCACTGTGGAGTGGAGAGTGGAGAGTGAAGCTCTCCCAGGTGGTTCAGAGGTGAAAAGAGTGACTCGCCTCTGGCAGGTGCCTGGTTAGTGGGTGGTGATTGCTACCCTGAGCCTTACCTGATGTCCCCGATGATGGGATGTTTGGCTTTTTGTTGCCTGAGGAGCTCCATCAGGAAGCTGCCCACACGGGTGGCGTGAGCCTGCAGCTGCTCTTTCTCCAAGACGTCCAGGACAGCCAGCCCCACTGCACAGGACACTGGGCTGCCCCCAAACTGAGCCAGGGGGACAAAGGGCGTGTCAGGCATCCAGCAGAGCAGGCCATGCCCAGGGAGGATGAGGGCAACAGAACTGCCCTCACACACTCCAGGGGAAGTGAGAGCACAGGCTCAAACTCCTCAAAGGTCAGTGCTGAGCGGTAAAGGGCGGTTCTCTTGGGGGCCCTGTGGGTTGTGTCCTCTCCAAGGTGCTAATGTGACTAACCCAGGTCAGGTACTCCCAGGGGTGCAGTAGGAGCCCTGAGAAGATGCAGAGTCAGAGGAAACAGATGGTGTACTGTACATTCCCACAGAGCTGGTTTTGGTCCAGAGGCATTAGGGTCCTATCTAGTGGGCTGGGTCCAGAGGGACTGGTTTCTGTCGCTTCCAAGGAGGGCCGAGAGCAATGTGCTGGGCCACACCCAGGAAGCCTCTGTGTGGTTTGAGCTCCTGGGTCTGCTGGATGAACCCAGGACAGATTTTAGGGCACAGACTACAGCTGCCTGCATGTGAGCCACATCCTGCCTGAAGATCCATTTTGTTTGGCTCTGTCGCATTGTTAAACGTTTTGAACTGGTTGTGGATGCTTTAAAATGAGAGACTTGACACAAAAGATAATTTTTGACCTAGACCGTGGCCTATCTGGCTACCCTAGTGTTGGCTATTCCCTTCAGGCCCCCTGGGTACTCGGGTTCACTCCCTCCATCTGACCCTGCAGGGGGTCTGAGTAGGGCTGGGCATCCCACAGACCATGTTTTTTTTGTGTTAGGCTACATATTTTTCCCTTAAAACTTAAAAAAACTATCAAGGTATAGTTTATATACAGTAAACTGCATATATTTAAAGTGCATACAGTCATCCACCACTTAAGAACAGGGATACACTCTGAGAAATGTGTCCTTAGGTGATTTTGTGATTACGTGAATGTCATAGAATGCACTTAATACAAACATACATAGTATAGCTTATAGCTCTGTAGGGAAAGAAAAATAATAGGCTGAAATGTCCCTGTGATAAAAAGACATTAACAGGAGAACAAACAAAAGTTGAATAACCTGTATACCCCCTGTATACATAGGAGAGACCAAGAAAAACAGCAATTCACCAAAATGGCTGAAGGCCACCACCTTAAATACCATTTCCAGCTGAAGACAAAAGATGATGCTATTGGGGGAATGGGGAGCCAGTTAAGGGAGGTGACCAGGAAAAGCACAGTAAGCCCTAGGGTAAGGCTATTGCAGATTTAAGTTCCTTCCCTCTGCATTGGTGAGAATTCACTGCTGAGAGTTTCTGGAGGTAAGGTCACCCCCCCCTCTTGGTACAGAGCGGGAAGATACCCTTAGGTACCGAGAGTTCCTTTATGAATGGAGCTTACAAATGGGTCGCTTCTACTTGGTTTTCAGAGCTTTTCCTAAACCTGTTCCTTAAAGTTAAGCAGCTTAAAGTAATCCTGACGCCAAAGAAATAGATTGTGGGATGAGAAGTTCTGTTCCCCTATAGCTCCTAGGCTACAGAGCTGACATTACTGACTATGGTAGGCAATTGTAATACAGTTTTAAAAATTTGTGTACTAGGTTTGTTAGGACTGCTAGGATACTGCTAGGTGGTAGGCACTTTTCAGCTCCATCATCTTATGGGACCACCATCCTACATGCTGTAGACAAAAAACGGGTCCTGTGGAAAGTCACCTCACAAAGTGTGATCATAAATTCCTAAGTGGGCAGGTCATGCCCCAGGCCTAGTAACTTAAAAAAAAAAATTTTTTTTTTTTTGTTAGGCCTGTGACTTCTTTAGTAAAACGTTTATCTTTGCTTTATGCCAGCCCTGTTAATTGTTTCTGTGCATCTAGGTTAACTTAGTTTTGAAATAAACCACTCTCAAGGAAACACATAACCTTGTTAATTACCCCATAACCCAATCCCCACCTCGCTTTCTCCTGCCTCCACGAAATCTTCCTTTGTTCCCTCCTTGATTCCAAGTGCATAAAAGATGATGCAAAATGCTATTCTTGGGAGCATTTTTCTCTGTTGAGATCTTGCTTCCAGGTACATCCTATGTTTAGCTCAATTTTTTTCTTTTGTTTTAATAATTTATTTCTTAATTACAGTTGACTTTAAATGTTATATTTGTTTCAGGTGTACAGCATAGTGGTTAGACATAATTTTGGCTCAAATAATTTTTTATAAAAATTCAAAATTCCCTGTAGGTTCTTATGTCAACAATGTGGTCTGCTGACCAGAACATTATGTGGTATGTGACTAGTTCAGGATGATTTGACAAGTGTGTAAAACTGTAGAACCTCCAACACAACGAAGGCACACAACATTTCCGTCACTCCCGAGAGCTCCTTGTGCTCCCTTCTCGTACTGGCCCAGGCAACAACCACTGACCTGCTTTCTGTCACTACAGTTTTGCCTTTTCCAGAATGTCTTATGAATGGAATCACAGAATATGTACCCCTCTGTGCCTCACTTCTGCTCAACATGTTTTTGAAATTTACCCATATTGTGTGTATGAGTAGTTTGCTCATTTTATTGTCGCATAGTGTTCCGTTGTATGGACATACCACAGTTTGTTTCTCCAGTCTCCTGTTGACGAATCCTTGGGTTATTTTGATTTTTGGCTATTAAGAATAAAACTTATTTATAACAAGTCTTCGTAAATGTATGTTCTCATTTCTTGGGTAAATACCTTGGAGTGGAACTGCTGGATTATATGATAAATGTGTATTTAACTTTATAAAAGCTGAAACTTTCACAATGTAGTAGTACCATTACTTTCTCACCGTTAGTCTTTGAAATTTCCAGTAGTTCCACATCCTTAAAAACATCTGGAATTGTGAGTCTCTGTAGTTGTAGCCATTCTAATGGGTGTGTAGTGGTACTGTGTAGACCATCTTGAAAATATGTGTGCAGAGCCCCATACTTAAGATCACAAAAACTAGGTGATTGTGCATGAGGCAGCTTCACAGTATGTCCAGAACAAATGGTGTATGGAGCGGACACAGGATGCATTGAGGCTCCTTACTGTATATTACTAACCATGAGCTCGTTAAAAGGTAGAGCGTCTTTGGTTTAGAATCATGACCAGGCCTAGATGCTCAACTAGCACAACAGATAGCTCTTTTCCCCAGTATCACCCCACAGGGACCACAGGAAGAAAATGAACAAAAGCTTTGACACAGTCCTGGAAATCTAGAAAGCTGTGCACATGTGTAGGGATTATGTTCAATGCTAAGTTCATGTTCGGGAAAGACCTAAAAAGCTCTAAACTCTCGCCACTGGCTGCCTTGAAGCTCTGAAGAAGGAAGTGAAGGCTATGACAGTGGTAAAGTGCTTGGCTGGGCGCTGAAGCACACCCGACCACACGCCCCAGCACGACAACCCCTGTCCAAGGCTGAGAGACCTCTTGGTCCCGGGCATTTAAGGAGATGTCTGCCCAACCGTCAGATGATCTCTAAGCTAACCAAGCGGAGACTCCAGTGCCGGTGCATGACAGAAAACAGCCCTGACCAAGTTCAAAAAAGGCACTGTACAAAGAACAAAAAGCAACAAACCACGAGGGGGGAAATGATTTCCAAAGTTGCCACATTATATTATTTAAAATGCCCAGTTTTCAACAAAAAACAAACATACCAACCATGGGGACGGAAAATGATTTCCAAACTTGCCACATATTTAAAATGTCCAGTTTTTAACCAAAAACTGAAACATGCAAAGCGTTGACATAAGAAAATGTCCAAACTGGTAGGAAATTTTTATAAGTTTATTTGAGCCAAAACTGACAACTGACAGAAAGCAAGATCTCAAATGCTTCAGAGAATGACAGGTTTACAGTTCCTTTTTTCCCCTGGAGAGCGTGAATGCAGTCCCCCACTTCCACAAACGCATCGAGTTCCCCACATTTGGGGAAATCCTGGGTCAGCACATGCAGAGTGAAATGGATAAGCCTTGCCCTGGGAAAGCCGCCTTTGCAATCATGGGATCTCGCCTGCCAGGTAAGGATAGCAATTTGGAATTAAGGAGGGAACAAGGAAGATTACATGCTTTCTTGAGGGTGGTCTAGGGGTACCACGGGCATTTCAAAGGTGTGTTAGCCTAGATGCACAAGGACAGTGGGCAGGGCTGGCTTAAACCTTGCTAAAGAAGTTACAGGCCCCCCCCCCCCGCCCCCCCCCCAAAAGTTACAAGCCTGGACCATGACTACCCACTGTGAACTGCCCTGTTAGGAAATTATGATTTATTACCCCTTTTTCATCCACAAAAGAAGAACACTTGCCCTATATGGGTGGGCAGAGAGGGGAAGCAAACAATAGAAACTCCCTGAGGAAGCCCAGATGTTGGTCTTATTAGACAGAGACTGTAAGTGATTTGTTAAATGTTAAAAGAGCTAAAGGAAACCATATCAAAAGAACTAAAAAAAAAAAAACAAAACTCCATGAAAACGATCTCACCAAATACAGAAATTATAAAAAAAGAACCAAATAGAAATTCTGCAGTTGAAAAACATAATAACCGAAATAAGAAATTCACTAGGGAGGCCCAAACAGTAGATTTGGACAGACAGATGAAGGGATCAGCAACTTGAGATAGGTCAATTGAGACTGTCAAGTGTGACAACTAGAAGGGAAAAAAAATGAAAAGTGAACACAGCCTCAGAGGCCTATGGGACACAATCGAGTGTACCACCATGTGCCAGTGGGAGTCTCAGAAGGGGAGAGAAAGGAGCAGAAAGAATACTTGAAGAAATAATGGTCAAAAACTTTCCAAATTTGATAAAGAAAACCCAAATCCAACAAAACCTACACATCCAAGGAGCTCAATGAACTCAAAGTAGAATAGATAAGAAGTTCCATACCTAGATACAACATAACCAAACTAACAAAAGGCAAAGAGGGCGGGTAAAAGGGGTGGAGGTGGTCAAAAGGTGCAAACTTCCAGTTCTAAAATAAGGCAGTCAGCCCTGGCTGGGGTGGCTCAGTTGATAGGGTGCCGGCCTGCAAACCGAAAGGTCGCCAGTTTCCCAGTCAGGGCACACGCCTGGGTTGTGGGCCAGGTCCCCACTTGGGGGCGTGCGAGAGCCAACTGATCGACGTCTCTCTTGCACATTGAGGTTTCCCTATTTCTCCATCCCTTCCCCTCTCTCTAAAAAGAAACAAAATCTTAATTTAAAAAATAAGTCAGTAATGTACACCATGGTGACTGTAGTTAATGCTATATCGTATATTTTAAAGTTGCTAAGAGTGGAACTTAAGTTCCCATCACGAGAAAAGACACTGTGTGGTGATGAGTGCTAACTAGACTTACTGTGACCATTTCACAATGTGGGGGTTAAGGACAGTTGGAAATCCATGTGTAACTTGACTTGGCCTTTCACATACGTGAATTCCCAGCCATGGCTCTAAAATAGTTGATCCTTGGAAGTGAATTTGAACTGTGCGGGTCCACTTGTGCAATCTGTGGATGTACAGTTCAGACCTGCATTGTTCAAGTGGCAACTGTTTATACAGTTGTCAAATCATCATGCTGTATATCTAAAACCTATATAATGTTGTATGTCAACTACATCTCAATTGAAAAAAAGAATATTGAAATCGAGGGAGAAGTTAACTCATCACATACAGGAGAGTCTCAACAATAACCACTAGTTCCTCATGAGAAACCATAAAGTCAGAAGGCTGAGGGCTGACATATTCAAAGTGATGAAAGAAAAAGATTGTCGATTAAGAATTCTACATAAAGTAGCCCTGGCTGGCGTGGCTCAGTAGATTGTGCACAGGCCTGTGAATGGAAAGGTCACTGGTTCGATTCCCAGTCGGCACATGCCTGGGTTGCAGGCCAGGTCCCCAGTTGGGGTCATTAGAGAGGCAACGGGTTGATGTTTCTCTCAACCATTGATGTTTCTCTCCCTCTCTTTGTCCCTCCCTTCCCCTCTCTCTGAAAATAAATAAATGACTTTTTAAAAAAAAAGAATTCTACATAAAGTAAAAATATCCTTCATACAGAAAGAAAAAAAGATAACAAAAAAAATCCTTCAAAAATAAAGGAGAAACTAACAATACCAGATTTTTAAAAATTGTCACTAGTGGATCTACTTCACAAGAAATAATGGTATTTTTTAGGCTACAATGAAAGGATATCAGACAGTAACTCGAATCCACATGAAGAAATAAAGAGCACTGGTCAAGACACTGGTAGGTTGGAAGTGAAGGGGTGGAGAAGCTACCCCATGCACACAGTAATCAGCACAGTGGTGTGGCTGTACTAATATCAGGCATGAAAGACTTGAAGACTGAAATTGTTGCCAGCTGGAAATATCAATGGGGAGAGGGCACTTTGTAAAGTATATGATTATCTAACCGCTATGCTGAACACCTGAAACTAATACAAAATAATATTGAGTGTATATAGTATGCTTAAATAAAAAAATTGTCACCAGCAATGTACACACTTTACAATGATAAGAGTCAGTCTGTCAAAAGCATATAATCATTACAGACACATATGCATTTAACAACAGCGCCCCAAAATACGCAGGGCAAAAACTGATGGGAGAAATATGCAATTCAACAATAGTTCACTCTCTCATTTTCAATAATAGAACAGAAGATCAACAAGGAAACAGGAGGCTTGAACAGCACTCTAAAATAGCGAGACCTAACACAGAACACTCCATCCACTCAAAACAAAACAAAACAAAACAAAACAAAACAAAACAGGAGAAATACTCAAGTGCACGGGGACATTCTCCAGGATCCACTATCTATTAGGCCATAATATATTTTAAAAGCTTGAGTTCATACAAAGTATCTTTTCTCACCACAGTGTAATGAAACTAGAAATAAGTAACAATGGAAAACTAAAAAATGTGTGTAAATTACATAATGTATGCTTAACCAATGAGTCAAAGAAGTCAGATTAGAAAATACCTAGAGATGAACGAAAATGAACACAATGTACCAAAACTTATGGATGCAATGGAAGTAGTGCTCACAGGGAAAGTTCTGTCTGTAAAAAAAAGAGAGAAAGGCCCCAGCTGGTGTAGCTCAGTGGATTGAGTGCCTGCCTGTGAACCACAGTGTTGCTGGCTTGATTTCCCAGTCAGGCCACATGCCTGGGTTGCGGGCCAGGTCCCCAGTAGGGGGCGCATGAGAGACAACCACACATTGATGTTTCTGCCCCCTCTTTCTCCCTCCCTCCCCCTCTGTCTAAAAATAAATAAAATCTCAAAAAAAAAAAAACTTAAAAAGAAAAAAAGGATCTCAGCCCAGGCTGATGAATGGCTCAGTTGGTTGGAGCATCGTCTCATACACCAAAAGGTCAAGGGTTCGATTCCTGGTCAGGGCACACACCTAGCTTGCAGGTACATATTGGAGGCAACTGATCAATGCTTCTCTTTCTTTCCCTCCCTCCCTCTAGTCAAAACAAAACAAAACACAAAAAAAACAAAAACAACCCTCAAATGACTAACCTTCCACCTTAAGAAACTACAAAAGGCCCTGGTCAGGCAGCTCAGTGGGTTGGAGTGGTGTTCTTTATAGGCCAAAGTTGTGGGTTCAATCCCCAGTCGAGGCACATATAAGAATCAGCCAAGGGATGCATTAATAAGTGGAACAACAAATATCTCTCTCCCCCTTCCTCTCTCTCTAAAAACAATAACAATAAAAGAAACCACAAAAAGAAGAGTGAACTAGACCCAAAACAAGCTGAAGGAAGACAATCATAATGACTGGAGTGGAAAGAAATAGAGACACAGAAAAACAATAGAAAAAAATCAACAAAACCAGCTGAGAAGATCAACAAAATTGATACACTTTAGCTAGGCTGACCAAGATAAAAAGAATGATCAGGTTATAAAAATCAGGAGTCAAAGAGGACACATCACTACTAATCTTAAAGAAGTAAAATGGATTATAAGGGAATAATATGAACAGCTTTATGCCAACAAGCTGGATAACTTGGATGGAACGGACAAATTCCTAGAAAGATTAAGAAATACACTGGAAACATTTCAGATCTTGCTCCCTGGCATATGCTGTCACTTGGCTCAAATAAACTTATAGGAAAAAAAAATAATACTGACTTGAGAAGGAGTAGACAATCTAAATAGACCTACAGCAAATTAGGACAATGAACAGTAAGATTAAATTCCCACAAAGAAAAGCCTGGAACTAGATGGCTTCACTGGACAATTTTACTGAAATGTTTAGCGTTAACTACCAATCCTTGGAAAGCCTTCCAGAGAATAGGAGAGGGGAACACTTCCCAGCTCATTTTCTGAGGTCAGTATTATTTTGATACTAAAACCAGACAAAAGCATCACAAGAAAACTACAGAAAAATATCTCTTAAGGATATAGATGCAAAAAAACTCCACAAAATACTAGCAAACATATTAAAATGATGTACCATGATCAAATGGGATTTATCCCAGGAATGTAAAGTTGGTTCTATATATGAAAATCAAATAACATAATAAACCATATTATTGGGATTACGGACAAAAAAAATCACAGGATCATATAAATAAATTCAGAAGAAGCGTTTGACAAAATCCAATAGTCTTTTATGATAACAGCACTCAACAAATTAGGAAAAGAAAGGAACTTCAACCTGATAAAAGGCACCAATGAAAATCTCACAAATAACATCATAACTAATGGTGAAAGACAACATTTCCCCCCTAAGATTAGGAACAAGATAAGACATCCACTCCTGATACTTCTATTTAATATCGTACTGGAGATTCTAGGGTAATTAGGCAAGGAAAAGAAATAAAAGGTATTCAGAATGGAAACGGAAGAAGTAAAGTATTTCCATTCTCGGATGACATGATTTTGTACACAGGAAATTCTAAAGAATCCATAAAAAACTATGAGAGTTAATATATGTGTTTAGCAAGCTCACCCAACACAAGACCAACATCCAAAAATCAATTGTATTTCTATATACTAGCAATAAAGAATCTGAAAATGAAATTAAGAAAACAATTCCATTTACAAAAGCATGAAAAAGAATAAAATAGGAATTTTATAAAAGTAGTTCAAGACTTACACAATGAAAATTATAAAAACATCAATGAAAAAATTAAAGACTTAGATAAATGGACAGACATCACAGGCTCATGGATCAGAAGACTTAACACTGTTCAGATGGCAAAACTCACCAAACCGATCTACAGATTCAATGCAGTCCCTACCAAAGTCCAAGCTGCCCTTTTGGAAAAACTGACTAGCTGATTCTGAGAATTCATACTGAAATGCAAGGGACCCAAAATAGCCAAAACAATCTTCAAAAAGAAGAGCCAAGACTGGAGGGCCATTTCCTGATTTCAAAACATACTGCAAAGTATAATAGTCTAGACTGTGTGCAGCTGGCGGAAGGATAGATATAAAGATCAATGGAACAGAACTGAAAGTCCCGCAATAAACCCATAAACCCATACATTTATGGTCAATGGATTCTTTTTTTAAAACGTGGAATGCTTCATGAATTTGCATGTCATCCTTGCGCAGGGGCCGCGCTAATCTCTGTCGTTCGTTTTAGTGCATGTGCTGCCGAAGTGAGCACTTGACTGATTCTTGACCAAGGTGCCGAGGTCACTCAATGAGGTAACAAGAGTCTTCTCAGCAAAGGGTGTTGAACAACTGGATATCTACATGCAAGAGTCAAGTTGCCCCCTACTTCGTACCATGTCCAAAAATTGTTCCAAATAGATCAAAAATCTAAATATAAGAGCTAGAAGTACAAAACTCTTCAAAGAAAACAAAGGTGTAAATCTTTATGGCCTTTGATTGGGGCAACGGTTTGTTAGATATGACTTCAAACACAAGCAACCAGAGAAAAAACAAATTGAACTTAATTGAAAATTAAAAATTTCTGTGCTTCAAAGGACAGTACCAAGTAAGTGGGAAGACAGCTCAGATAATGAGAGAAAATATTAACGAAATTTATGTCTGATAAGGATCTAGTATCTAGGATATATGGAGAACTCTTACAACTAAAAAAAAAAAAAATCCAATTAAAAAATGGGCAAAGTATATAAGTAGGCCTTTTGTAAAGAATGTATATTAATTTTCAATAAACACATGAAAAGATACAATATCATAGTCATTGGGGAAATGCAAGTCACAATGACATATCACTTCACGTTAGAATGGCTACAATAAAAGACACAAAGTAACACACGCTGGTGAGGATGTGGAGAAACTCACATGTTGCTAGTGGGCATGTGAACTGCTCCAGCTGCTTACTTGGAAAAAGTGTGTCATTCCTCAAGAAGTTAATACTAGCCCTGGCCTGTGTCTGCAGCTGGTTGGAGCGTTGTCCTGTAAACTGGAGGGTTGTGGGTTTGATTCCTAGTACAGGCACATGCCTAGGTTGTGGGTTTGGTGCCTGGTTGGGGGCATACGAGAGGCAGCCCATCAGTGTTTCTCTCCATCGATATTTCTCTCACATCAGTGTTTTTCTCCCTCCTTCCCTCCCTCCATTTCTGTCCAAAATCAATAAGCGTGTCCTCAGGTGAGGATTAAAAAAATAAAAAGCTAATCCTCGAGTTGCCATATGATCCAGTAATTCCACTCATAGGGATGTGCTCACCAGAACTGAACATATATGTCCACACAAACACACGTACATGAATATTCATTGCAGCATTAGTCATAACAGGCAAGATGAGGGGAAAATCCAGGTTTTTATTCACTAAATAGAATAGATACCAGAAATGTGGTATATTCATACAATGGATTATCATTCACCTGTAAAAAGAAATGAAGTACTGATTCACACTGTAACATGAAAGAACCTTGAAAATATTTTACTATGTGATAGAAGCCAGGCAAAGGGTCACATGTTGTGTGATTCCATCTCTATGAAATGTCAAGAATAGGCAAACCCATGGAGACAGAAAGAAGGTTAGTGATTTCCAGGGTCCGCAGAGAGAATGACGATGCAGAGTGACTGGTAATGGGCATGGGGCTGCTTTATGGGGCGATAAACATGCTCGGGAATTCAGATAGTGGTGATGGTCGCGCACCTTGGGGAGTATACTAAAAAATCACTGAATTGTACTGAATTTGAAACCACTGAATTTGGATTTGAAAGAATAAGTTTTATAGTATGTGAATTATATCTCATCTAGGAAAGAACCAGTGACTTCAGCTTTTTCAACAGCAACACTGCATGCAAGATGAAAATGGAATATACTTTTAAAGTATTGAAGGAAAATAACTAGGACCTAGATTTTATATTTAGCTAAAATATTTAAATATGAGGGTCTGATAAAAATATTCTTAGGCATACAAGGCCTCAGAAGGTTTGCAACATAAGGGCTTGCACTGAAAATAATTTGGGGTGAAATATTTTTAATACAGATACTTAAAGTAGGAAAGATGAGACAGAAAAATATTAAACTGAAGTTATAAATTAATATGTTAGCAACAGGCTTAACTATGTCAATAGTTACATTAAATTTAAATTGTCTAAAGTCATCATTTTAAAATCAAATATTAACAGATTTGGACAAAAAGCCAAATTTTAGATACATGTGGGTTAAAAGAAACACACGTAAAACATGAGCCCACACACAGCTGGAAGTAGAAGGGTGGAAAAACACCTACTGGCCAGAAGAAAGCTGCGGCAGCTTTATAATAGCAAGTAAAATAAAATTTAAGGACAAAATTATTATTAGGAATGGAAAATGCTTATTCCACATGATAGAAGAGTCAATTCCTGGAACACTGGACAGCCACATGCAGAAGAATGAAACGACCACCACACAGAAAAATCAACTCAGATTAAACACTTGAATGTAAGACCTGGAACGTTAAAGCTTCTACAGGAAAACAGCTGGTGAGCTCCTTGACATCAGCCTTGTTAATGGCTTTTTGGATTTGTTATCAAAAGCAAAGGCAACAAAGACAAAAATAAACTAATGGGACCACATCCAACTGAAAAGCTTCTGCACAGTAGAGGAAATCATTAATAAAATGAAAAGGCAATCAACCGAATGGGAGAAAATATTTGCAAATCATTATTTGATAAGGAGATATGTTCAACATGTATACAGAATTCATATAACTCCATAGCAACCCCCACCCACACAATATGGTGAAAAAATTGGCAAAGGATCTGAATAGACACTTTGTCACAGAAGACAAACAGACCGCCAACAGACACACAGAAAAGGTGCTCAGTATCGCTAATCATCAGGGAAATGCAAATCAAAACTACAGTGAGATCCCACCTCACACCTGTCGGAATGGCTACCATCAAAAGAGAATAAACAAGTGTCGGCGAGGAAGTGGAGAAAAGGAACCTTTATGCACAGTCGGTGGAAGTGTAAATTTTCCACCATGGAAAACAGTATGGAGGTTCCTGAAAAAGTTAAAAATAGAGCTGTGATATGACCCAGCAATTCTACTTCCGGGTATTTACATGAAGGAAATGACACCAGGAGCTCAAAGAGATACTTGCAACCCAACGTTCACTGTCGCATTATTTACAACAGCCAAGACCTGTATGCAACCTATGTCCATCGATGGATGGGTGAACGGATAAGACATGGTATATGTTTATATAAATGTTATTCAGCCATAAAAAGGAAATCATGCCATTTGCAACCACATTTGCTCATACCTTAAGGGCATTATTCTAAGTGAAATTAGTCAGAGAAAGAAAAGAATCTTATGATTTCACTTACATGTGGAATCTCAAAACCCCCACCCAAACAAAAAAAATCGCACTCTTAGACACGGAGAACAGACTGGTGGTTGCCAGAGTGAGCAAAATGGGCGAAGCTGGCAAAAAGTACAAACTTCTAGTTATAAAATAAATAAGTCCTGGGGACGTAATGTATGGCATGGTGATGATAGTTAATAATACTGTATTGTATTTCATCATTTATTTATTGATTTGAGGGGGGGGAGGAGGAGAGAGACAGAAACATCGATACGTTGTTCCATTTATCTATGCATTCATTGGTTGATTCTTGTATGTGGCCTGACCAGGGATCAAACCCACGACCTTGGCGTAACTGGATGGCTCTCCAACCAACTTAGCTAGCCGACCAGGGCCTCTGTATTGTATTTTGAAAGTCTCTAAGAGAGTTAATCTTAAAAGTTCTCATCACAACGAAAAAAAATTGTAACTAAAAATGTTAACTAACTGTGGTGGATCATTTTATAAAATATACAAATATCGAACGATTACGTCGAATCATTATGTCGTATACCTGAAACTAACATAATGTCATTCCAATTATACATAAATTTAAAAATAAAGATTTGATTCTGAGTGAACATATAGAGATAAAACCTCAAAACCATACACACAGGCATACACACATACACATACAATTGCACACACACATTCACAGACACACAAAATCCCCACAAAAAGAAAAGCACTAGTAATTCAATTAGAACATGCACAAAAGAAAAAACAGGCATTTCACAGAAAATGAAACGCTGGGCCAATAAACAGGAAGGGATGTTTCACATAACTTGAAATCAGGGGGCAGCATATCGGGAACATTCCCTGATTTGAGGGACTGGCGCAGGTGAGGGGCTGAAGAGATGTTCACCTACAGAATCTCTCACACCTACTGGTGGGGTGCTGACTTGTGGCCTACTTTGGAAAACATGTCACTGCCTCAAAACGGAGGTGAACAGCGACCCAGCAACTCCACTCTTAGGTTATCCTGAGGAAACTCTCGCACATGTACGACAAAGACTTTTAAAACTGGTTCAGAGCAGCACTGTTCTTGAGGGCGACAACCGCGGGGACAACTGCGAAGCACATCGACGGGAATGGACGTGTAAACCATGGTAGTTTACACAATGGGGTGTCATTATAAAGCAGTCAAAGCAAATGAACTTCGGTGACAAGCAGTGTGGGTGACTCAGGAATACGATGTGAGGTAAAACAAGCCCCCAGAGACCACAGACACGCAGCATGGCCCACGTCTGGCCAAGTTAGAAAACCAGAGTAGCTCATGGACACGGGGCGTGGTGACGGCTGCCCGGGCTGAGGGAGGCGCGGCGGGGAGCAACCACGCGGCAGGCGGATGCAGGGTACTGTCGGGGTCCTGACTTTTATTTGGGGTGATGGCAGTTCAGATGCTTGTACAGTAACGAAGCTGAGTAACCAGAAGAGGGCTATGCAGGAACAGACGGAGAGTCTTTGCTGAACGACGGACTGGCTACACAATCTACACGGGCTTCGGTAAGACAGAAACAAGAGCCAAGCTCGGCTCCAGCGGCTGTCTCTCACCTAACACAACACGCTCCTTCCTCCTCGCGGGGCCAGTTCCTCCTCATCCTCCCATATCCACAAGAAGCCTCCCCCTGCCCCTTTTCTCTGTCCTCCCACCCTGTGTCCCTGGAGCTCTCCTGACACTGTGAACACACGACTTCCAAGCGATCAAGGGGTCTATACGCCTGCCTCCCCCACTCCAACCCCTGCCCCGAGCCCCGAACTTGTTCAGGGCAGAGGTTCTGTCTACGAGTCAGCTGGGCACACGGTGAATTTGTTGAAAGCACCAGCCTTCGCCCTCGGGGGCCTCTGCCAAATCTAGATCACCTTGCCAAACCCTGACATGTTTCAGGCTCCAATTTAAACGGGCTTTTTGGGAGGTCAGGGTGAGCTCCCCCCCAGCTCGCCGCCCCTCCCTGATCCTCCCTGTGGCCCGTGCCCCGATCTCGGCCCCTCCTCTCTTGCCTGGACCAGTTGCCTACCTCCAGTCTTTCTCCACACCGATCACGGAGACCCTTCGAAAGTGTTTCACATCTCATCTCTCCCCGATAAAGCCCTTCCATGGCTCCTCGGCGTCCTGAAGATCAGCTCAGACGCCTTGGCTCTCACCACGAGGCCACCTGCTGGCCACCATGCTCCCCTCACCCACCACACAACCGTGCTCTTGGTGCCCAAGGGTCCACTTCACTGAGGGAAAGCTCTGACCCTGCAGCATGAGGTCAGGAAGCCACGCCCCTCTCTGGCTCCTGCTGCAACGTGAACTCTGGTCCCGGGCGACCTGCCACCCAGACAGGCGATCCTCCTGTATCTTATTCCGCCCTCAGCACAAGGTTTTGCACACAGCAGACAGCTTGTGCTGGAAGGAAGGGAGCCTCCTGTTTTCCTTCTATATATTTCACAGGCACGATATTTGCCACAGCTCTTAGATTGATGCTAATTTTAAAGAGGTTTTGTGTTTTTCCCTCTGACTTGCTGGAACTGCCCCCAGGCCCCCACCTGCCCCAACAGCATCTTGCGTCTTTGTGGTGGCAGTGCCAGGTCTCTGGCCCCTGCTCATCAAGGGGGAGCAGACTGGGGGCTACCAGAACCCTCAGTCGTCCCTGGCCCTGGAGCCTTCACTCACCGTATTGAAGTACTCGACACCGGTGGCTTCAAATGCCCTCGCCACAGCTTGGGTTGTGGCCACACAGGCTACAGGGTGGCCATTGCCAATGGACTTGCCCATGGTGACAA
Organism: Mormoops blainvillei; assembly: GCA_004026545.1. Lineage (NCBI taxonomy): Eukaryota > Metazoa > Chordata > Mammalia > Chiroptera > Mormoopidae > Mormoops > Mormoops blainvillei. The sequence continues at coordinate 94,927 of PVJD01002506.1, read as the reverse complement.
TGTCAGGGACAAAGTCTTCCCCCTGCAGCTGGAAGGCCCAGAAGTGCTTGCCTACTCGGCCAAAGCCCACTTGAATCTCGTCTGCGACAAAGACCCCTCCGGCCCTGCGGATGTGCCTGCGGCAGAGGACAGAGGGCTGACGGGGAACTGTGGTGAGGGGGATCGGAGCAGAGGCAGGGAGGTCTTGGGACTGAATCCTGGTTCTGCCGACCTCAGGCAGATGGCTGGCCTTTTAGGGGCCACTACCTTTTCGGGGGCTTTGCAAAATCTGGCGAACAGGTGAGGCTGGGGTTGGAGTGAGGAACAAAGGTTGGGAAACCCCATTACAGCCCTGGCCTCCTGGGGCAGCCCCTCCCGGGTACTCACTTGGCCGCTTTCGGGAAGTAGCCGGCAGGGGGGATGATCTGCCCGCCCACACTGGGCAGAGACTCCGCGAAGAAGGCAGCGATCTGTGGGCGACAGGCCGCGTGGGAACGCCGGCGTGGAGGCGCTCAGCGGCGAGCTGAGCCAGCTCTGCTCATGCCGGCTCAGGGCTGGCTCAGACAGAATGCGTGACTGTCATCGCTGAGTCCCCAGCTCGGCTCCACATCACATCTGCAGATCCGTGACTCAGTTTTCTTTCAGGCCTCAAACTAACTCTTACAACCTGGGTGCCTCCAGGCTCCTGTACTTAGCATGCTCCAGACAAAACCCACCAACTTCCCCCCCTAAGCCTCTTCCTCCCCTGCCTCTAACCTGGAACAGAAATCCAGCCCCTCCTCCACCCACCACTCAGCACAGCCCGACTCCTTCTGTGTCACCTCTGCACCCACTCCCTCCCACCCACTGGGACACCTGCCTTCGCAGGGCTGCCAGTTTCTGCCTTGGTCCCCCGCAGGGCCTTCAGACTGGACGCCTCTTCCAGGGGTCCACTGGCCCCCCTGGTGATGCCTCAACCCCGGCACTGAGCTTGTCATGTTTAAAACCCTTCATGGCCCCTTCTGCTTACAGCAATGACTCCCAGACTGTGTTCTGCCTCGGAGCTGCTTCAGAGGCAGCTGCGGGATGAGGGAGAAGGCCAGCGGGCTGGCAAACCAGTCCCCCGCCGTGGCTGCCATCGGAGCAGCCTCTCCTCCAGTTTTAAACATGTGGGTATAGAGCATCTGAAACACGTGGGCCAGGCTTCCCAGGTCTGGCTCTGCCACCCTTTCTGGCCTCGTAGCCTGCCTGTCCTTGTCGTGTATGCTGTTGCTCCTTCAGTGAGGCCTCCCAGAGAGCCTTGCACTAGTCACCACCTCCCCTCTCCTGTCTCCGTGGCTGCTGCTCTTCCAGGATACAGCGCACCTGTCCTGTCTCTATCCTCTCCATCTCCACCGCACTGGCCTGGGTTGGGTCCCCTCACTGCCGACTCGCCCTCGGGCTGGCCCCATCCAAGTGCACCCTGGTCTTACCATCCTCCCTCTTAAAATCCCTCAAAAGTCCGCCACGGCGTCCGGCCCTGGGCTGCCCGCTCAGCCTGGCCCTGCGCCCATGTGGCTCCTCACCTCCACGCAGGCTGTTCAGGGCGCCTTCATCTTCTAGCGCCGAGCCCACCTCGAATGGCTAACTCCCACTCACCCGGTTGCTGAAGTCAGGCAGCACCTCCTCCAAGGACCCTCCTTCACACCCACGCCAGGGCAGCCTGGGCCCCGGGACTCCTGTCACGCCCAGGCACACCTCCAGCTCTGAGTCTCTCAGGGCATCTGCATCTAGCACCAGCTGGCTGGACTGGACCTGTGCAGATGCGGTTACCTGCCTGCCCTGCTCCTGCGCACTGCTGACCACACGTTTCACCTCTCTGGCATAGGCCTCGGCTGGGTTGGGATGGTCCTCCCGGTACAGGCCCCGGTAGGTGTCTGGGAGAGGTGCCTGTGGGGAGTGACAGCACCATGTCATCCAGGCTGGGCGCAGGCACCGACCTGTTGCCCCCTTGGGCCGTGCATACCACGTGGACCCACTCCTTCTGGCCATCCAGGTCCCGGAACTTGTAGGGGCTGATGTCAATCAGGGAGCTCAGGTGACCGTGATAAGCACTGGGGAGGAGAAGGGAGGGTGGGCTCAGGCCCCGGTGGCATGTATCTCTGGCCTGGCCTTGACAACTGTCTACCCTCCTTAGGAGACACACCTTTCTGACACAGCCCGAGTCCTCGGAGTCTGAGAGACTCCCTGCGAGGCTGCTTACTAGCTGGGTAACAGGGCTAACCAGTTAGGCTCCCTGGGGCCAGTCCTCTCCTCTGTAAAGTGGGGGCTTCTCTTTAGGGTTCACATGAACCTTTAATGTGCCAGGGCTCCAGCCCTGGGACTGGGCCTTGTGCAGCACCTAATTAGTACTTGGGGGCCACTGTTGGAACAGTTTCAATTGTGGGACCAACTCCTCCTCCCCAGAGCTTTCTCAACTCCCCAGAAGCTGCTCTCCTGGAAGAGAGATTGGGGCAAAGGGCCCCATGGTGTGTATATGGTGGGGAGTGTCTCTGTAGCTACAGCCCCTCATCCTTCCTGCTCATGGCGCCTGAAGTCAGAGCCTCACTGATCCCCAGCAAGCAGCGGGCCCAAGCTTTGGGAGCAGCACTTACTGGTCTAAAACCACCACGTCCCAGTGTCCCGTGTACTGGCGGGCCAGCCTCAGGGCTAGGTCATTGGCCTCGGACCTGCAATGCAAAAGCGGGGCACAGCTCCGCCGGCTGCTCACGGGCTTTCCGTCCTGTAGCCCTGCTTCTTCCAGGGACAGCCCGAGGGCAGGGGGAGCCCTGCCAGCAGCAAGAAACCTCTGGGGACCCCATTCATCAGTCGTTCAGTAAAAACTCGTCAAATGCCTTCTGTGTGTTAGGAGCTGAGGGCAAAAACAGTAAAACGGACAGGCTGCAGCGTGGTGTGTGTTCTGAAAGCCAAACAAACAAAACCCAAAGAAAGATCAGGTTGGTAAGTGCCCTAAGAGAACCGGAAGGGGCCCCGCTGTAGACAAGGCGGTGTTACAGGCTCAGTCGAGTCCCGCAAAATTCCTATGTTGGAGCTCAAACTCCCAGCACCTCAGGCTGTATCTCTGTGGGCAGACAGGGCCTTTACGAGGCGATGAAGTTAAAATGAGGCCATTAGGGTGGTCCTCGTCCGGCCTCAGTGATGTCCTCATAAGAAGAAGGAATTTGGACAGAGATACCAGGGGCTCGTGTACACAGAGGAAAGACCGCATGAAGACACCCAGGTGGCCATCTGCAAACCAAGGGGAGGCCATGAAGAAACCACACTGCGTACAGCCGGGTCTCGGATCTGGCCTCCAGAACTGTGAGGAGATGAATGGCTGCTGCCGAAGCCCCCAGCCTGGGCCAGTCCGTGGTGTTTGGTCACGCAGCCTGAGCTAAGACGGGGTCGGGGAGGACAGCCCGGCGGGCTTTCAGGCAAAGCGTGTGGCACATGCAAAGGCACAGTGAAGGCAAAGAGCTCAGTGTGCTCAGGGACCGAGAGAAGACGGGGTGGCCAGAGGCAGGGCAGCAGTGGGGGGACACGTGGGGCCATCTTCACAGGGCCTTGGGCGGAGCCCGGATTTTCTTCTTAGGGCCGTGCAAAGCTACGGAAGAGTTTTAATCAGAGGAGAGACATGACCCAGCTCCCATGTGAGGAGGAAGCCTCTGGCTGTGTCTAATGGAGTAGAAGGGAATTAAAGTGGAAGCGAACCCTCTGAGCTTGTCAGGTTTAGTGTGCTACCCCTTCTCCATCCTCGGTCATCATAACATAAAAAAGAACACATACAAATTCAATTAAAAAAAAAAGTGGAAGTGAGGAGACCAAGGACACATGGCGAGAGCATGTGGTAGCCATGCGGATGGACAGAGGTGGATGGAGGCATCCCGGAGACAGGTGAGCAGGCCAGACATAGGACGGGGGTGGCGGGTTTCTGCCTTGAGCAGAGATGCAGATGGTGCTGCCATTTATGGGGCGAGACCAGGTGGGGGTGGCAGGGAGGGGGATGTCCTCTCAGGGTCTGGGGCAGGTGCCTGGGAAAGGAAGGGAGAGCCGGGGCCATGGTCCCACGCCAGGCGTTGGCAGAAGACAGTCACCTCCTTATTGTCTTTTTGACACATGAAGTTGGAGATGTTCGAGTCAAGTGAGCCCTGAGCGGCATGGCTCTGTGGGCCGGGCATCGTACTGCAAACCGAAAGGTGGCTCACTTTGGTGCCCGGTCAGGGCACAGGCCTGGGCTGTGAGCCAGGTCCCTGGTCGAGGGCGTGAGAGTGGCAACCGATCAACGTTTCTCACCCTCTTTCTCTCTCCTTTCCCCGCTCTCTTAAAATAAATGAATAGATTCTTAGGAAAAAAAAAAAGAAGTGGGTGGTTAGAACCACGAGGCTCGAACACCTGGGAAGCGTCTGGGCCTGAGACACAAATTTGGGAGTCACCAGCATGTGGTGGCGTGTGATCCCATGGGAACAGATGAGATCACGAAAGCAGAGGGCCCAGAGAGGACCTGCCCTGCAGAGCAGAGGCGGAACGGGCAAAGCAGGGAGGAGGACTGGCCAAAACCAGGGGAAGCCAGGAGTGCGCAGTGTCCTGCAAGCAAGGCCAAAGCACTTCTACAGAGTGTGGTGACTGTCAGTGTTGCTGAGCGACGGTAGGACAGGGCAGCAAAGGGCCTACTGGATTTGGCGACATGGAAGTCGCTGGAACTCACTGAGTAAGTCCGGTGGAGTAACAGTGAATGTCCCTTCCTCCCCTGCCAAGGAAGCACCCCCTCTTGGGCCCCGCCCCTCCTGGCCCCGCCCCTCCTGCCCCCGTCCCCTGTGCGGATGGCCCTGGGCAAGCTTGGTTCCTTTTTTCCAACGGCTGTTTCCTTATCTGTAAAATGAAGATGTAAATCCCGTTTCCTGGAAATTACTGGGGGGATGGGGGGATGGGAGGATGGGATGACAAATGTACCACTTAAACGGTGATAACAGCTACTAGAATCTAAATGCCCCAACCTGTGGTTTGCTGGAATGTTCCCTCCCAGGACGCTGGGCCGCTTCTGTGTGCATGCCATCCCCTGCCACTGCTGTCTCCACTGCCACTCCTCAGTGTGAGCTGCCATTACCTGTCACCTGGCTGCTGAAGTGGCACCTAATGGTGTCCACTCTTGCTCTCCCCTAGCCCTGATGACATCACTTCTCTGATCAAAACCCTCCAATGACTTCCAGTGCTCTTAGGATACAAACAGACTCTACTTGGCTGATGGGCCCTGTGTCCTTCCCCAGTGTCCGCAGACACCTTCTCGCCCTCTGTGTCAGCCTTTCAGCTCCTCAAGTCGGCTGGGCGCCAAGGCCCTTCCTGCTGCAGGGCCTCCGTGCCGGCTGTCCTGTGCGGCGACCAGCCTCAACAAGAACACTCGTGTCCCGGTCAGCTCTCAGTCTCACGTCACTCTTCAGGAAAGCTCCCCCTCCCCGGGCCCCCGCCCTCCACCGGCCCCAGAGCAGACGCGTCTGCTTCCCTGCCTCAGGAGACCCCCCCTCCTTTCCCCCAGGCAATGACCCTCCCTTACAACTTATTTTCTTTGAAGAATCCCTTGATGTCAGCAGGGCCTTTGGTTGCAGCCCCAGCCCGTGCCCGCGCACTCCCTAGGCAGGAATAACGGAAGGCATTGCCTTGCGAGCCCCAACAAGGGTCCCGGAAGGGAGGTGATGGCACCTCTTACCAAGAGACCAGGAACCTGGGTCGACAGAGTGAGCACAGGGTCTACAGCTGGGAAGCCCAGGCGCCTGCCCAGTGAGGGCTGCCTCTTCTCCGGTCCACCTTTGGTCGGCTACACTACGCTTGTCTTATTTGTGGGCTGGCCGCAGGGCACTTACCCAGAATTCAGGAAATAAAACACACAGAGCGCCTCTGGCAGGGTTTCGGACAGCCTTTGTGCGAAATCCACAACGTTGTCGTGCAGGTACCGGCTGTTGGTGTTGAGCACTTGGTTCTGTTCGTGTGCTGCCTGGACCACGAGGGGGTGGCAGTGTCCAACTGGAAGAGGGCCGCCTTCATCACACAGCTGACTCTGCTCAACCGATCCTACCGGCCTCCCCGTCCCCAGTCTGCAAACCCAGCTCGGGGACACACAGTTATGGGGGGAGAGGTGGACAGGAAAGAAGGGAGTCTGAAGGCAGAGGTGGGAGACAGATGCCAGTTCTGGAAAAGGGGTCCTAGAAAGGAGTCCCTGAGATTCTGGCAGAGGAAAAGTTCTCTGGCAGAAACTTACCTAGAAGCCCATGTCTGTGGTAGGGGGGTGGGGGTGCCTGTCAGTGGGCTTGACCTCATCAGTTGGGGGACTGGAGGTAATGACCGCCAAAGGCCAAACATGATGCTAACAGGCAGCTCGTGCTGGGAGCTCGCCAGGTGCCGGGCACTCAAAGCGAATTACATGAATTAACTGAATCCTCCAAAACACTCTGAGGTGGGTACCTCGTGTTATCACGCCTATTTTGCAGATGGGCAAACTGAGGAACAGAGAAGTAAGTAACTTGCCTATGATTACAAAGTTAACAAGTGAAGGACAGGGGTATGAACCCCTGAGTTCTGGGACTGGAACCCCTGCTTTTAGTCTCTAGTTTATTAACCTCCAAGGTGCCTGCTGAGTCGCACGCTTTCCCCCCATCAGCTCTGGCGGCCTGATCTGGATAACTGAATTTCTACTTCGGTTTCCTTGCCCAGGACCTGAGATGGTCACTGGGGCTGAAGCCCTGCCTTGACGCCCCCGCACTTGGCCAGGGGAGCCCATTCCTAGTCGCGCCTGGGTTGGCTGCTGCTCTCTGAGCTCGCCGTCCAATTGGAACTGGACTCCCCGACCTGGGTCTCTGACTCCTGCCGGGTTTAGCACAGCTCCTGCTCAGAAGCGTCTACAGCTACACCAGAAAGACTGGGCCTCCTCCGCTCAGCTCTACCCAAGTGCTCCAGCCTCTCTGCACCTCAGGGTCCCCCTTGGACCAGGTTCGTGGCCCGGGCCTTCTCTCTCGCCCCGCCAGCCTGCGGGATGGTACTGACCGTGAGCCACATTGTTGATGCAATCGATGTATTCTGCCCCCTGCTCATCATACATGTACTGTCCTTGGCCCCGGACAATCTTAATAGGATCCTCAGGAAAAAAGAGCCTGCAGGAAGAGCTGTGGGGACAGGCAAAAAAAGTGGACAGCCACGCCTGAAGGCCTGAGCGGGGAAGCCCATCCATCACAGCGCCCCCGCCCCCCTTCAGTTTCTGTAAAGGACAAAAGCTGGCGGGGCACCGCGCTGCCTCCTTTGCCGAGAGTCCTCCACTCAGTAGGTGAGGCTGGAAAGGTGGAAAAGGAGGGGGTAAGCAGTTGCTAAAACTTAAATTAAGTCATTCGAAGGCTACGTGGTTCCTGTGCCCAGATCAGTCCCTTGAATCCCTGGAAAGGGTGGCCGCCGAGACCTTGGAGCCCCTCCCCTGGACAGTGTTTCTTTGCAGGGGTGGGAGTGAGTGGGGCACCCGAGCAGGTGGCCAGCTCGGGCCCTCAGGAGTTCTTGCCAGCCGAGGTACGTGGCTGCCCCGCCGACTGCAACTCCAAGCGCCAGCCAGAGGCTGCGTCGCGCCCCGGGCCCCGCCAAGGTTGCCTGGCGCGGGTCCAGGGCGGTGGTTCCCCGAGGCTGCCAGTGAAACGGCTCCCCACCCCCACCCTTCGTCTCAACTTCGGTCCCTGAAGGAGCCCTTCCCAGGCCAGGCCAAGTCCCGTGGCGGGCCGTCCCCAGGGGTCCTCCCAGGTGCCAGGCAAGTGCTTTCTCGGGGGTAGAGGCCGCCGAGAGGTCGGCGGCGAAGGCCCGGCCGCATAGAGCGCGGGTGAAGGGAAGCAGCCGCCCGGACCCGCTGCGCCGCGCCGAGTCTCGGAGACCAGGAAAGCCAGGGCGGAGCGGGGTCGCCAGGGCTGGGGGCTGCGGGCTCCGCGCAGGACGTGCGTGCGTCGTGCGTGCGCGCCGCCCTCGCCGCCGTCTCGGTACCTGAGCAGCCGCCGCCGCCGAGCCAGCGTCGCCGCCTTCCCGCGCGGGTCCGCGGCCATGACGCCCGGCGGCAGTCCGCGGAGACGAAGGCGAAAGGCGCCGGGCCCGGCCCCGCCCCGCCGCGGCCCCGCCCCGCCCCGCCCCCGTCCCGCGGCCCGTTTCGTGTTTGGTAGTTAATTCACTTGGCGAGCGAGCCCGGTGGGCTTCTTACGGCCAAGGCGCTCCGTGGAAAGCGCCGCGCGGGGCTGGGGTTTGTGCTGTCCTTGCTGAGTGCTGCCAGAGCCCTCGGCCCGCGTCGTACCTCGGGGCTCGCCCCTCGGGCCCGGGCGCTTTCCCTCCCCGAGGAAGGGCCCCGGGGTGAGTCCACACGGCTCCCGCACCCGAGCGCGCTCTGAGCTCGGCAGGCCTCGCCGGAACCCAGGGCTCAGTCTTTGAGTTGCCTTCCCGGTGCATAAGTTGGGATGCGCCGTGAGCGTTCCTTGGGACCCCAGCCAGGGTGAACGGGAGGTGTACCAGCGCTAAAGGAGTCGGTCATAAATTGTTCAGGCAGGAGAGTTGGGGGCACTCCTGAGCCGTACAGTGAGGACATGGCCCAGAAACCGAGGTCCCTAACGGGACAGAGCTTTGCTCTCAGACACAAGCGAGTGTGCAGGACAGGCTGGGCTCCAGCTCGGGTCGGCCTGACGCCTCCAGGGGCTCGGAGGGCTGGGAGAGCAGACAGATCCCGTCCCGGGTGGAGCCCTGGGACTTTCCGCATTGATGAACCCCATAACAAGGAGTCGCAGCCCTCTGCTTTGCTCCCTCATCGCTGATTCCGTCATCTCTTCCCCCATGAAAATGTAAAATGTTTATTAAGGCATTTATTAAAGAACACTTGGAGTTTCTTTTTCTTTCTATTGTGCTGACATACGTACCATAAAATTTACCGTTTTAACTTTTTAATTATATAGGTAAGGGGCATTCGGTGTGTTCACTTTGTGCAACCACCCCCACCATCTGCCTAGAACTTTTTCATCTACTAAACTGGATGGCGTTTCTTACCCCCCCCCCCCATTAGCAACAATCCTGCCTCAGATCAACCTCATTAGCTATGATGCTGCCACTGTGCGAAGCTAGAAGTTTCTTACTTTGAACTGTAAAACTGAATCGAACCTTATGCATGATTCTTGAAAAAAATTTCTCCCAATTAACCAAAAATGCTTCCCACATACAGGGCAGGGGGACTTGACCCTTTGGGGCCCTGTCTTGAGCCCAAACACAGCCTGTCTTGTGGCCCAGGGCTGCGCGGAGAAGTGAGGTCGGCTCGGTGCTTTCCGGGTTGAGGGTTGAGGGCGAGAAGGCTGCGGCCAGTCCCAGCCCACACCTCACCTGCTCAGGACGCCCAAGGCTAGGCAGCAGTGCAGGTGGAGGCAGTGCAGCAGTTAGGCCTCCAACTGGACCGTTTCGTGGGCCAAGAGCATCTACGACAGGGCAGGACATCACCAGGAAGCCTCTCCTTCCTGCTCAAAAAGCCCACTCATCCCTGCTGTGGTCCCGGGCGAAGCACTCCTCTGTCCATTATCTCAGTGGTCCCCAACCTTTTTGGCACCAGTGATGGGTTTCGTGGAAGACAATTTTTCCACAGACTGGGTGGGGGGGTGGATGAGGAGCGGATGGTTTCTGGATGATTCGAGCACATTACATTCAAGCTCACTTCCTAATGTGTGGCCCGGTTCCTGACAGGAGCTTGGGGACCCTTGCATTATCTCATGCCTGACCTTCTAGGGAGCAGTGGAGGTCAAGAGAGCAGGGAATGGGAGGAAGTGGCCAATTTGAGCCCAGGCCATGGCGTGTCTCAATGCAGACAGCATGGGCATTGCCAGTGAGATGATTCATCACGGTGCAAGACTGCCCACGTGTTTCAGATGTCTGATATCCCTGGGCCTGCCCACTGAATGCCAGGAGTGTACCCCAGTCATTGTGGCAACCAGATGCGCTCCATGTAGTATCCTAGGGACCAGGAGGAGGGAGACCTGGGTCAGTCCACTCCTATTGGGGGTAGGAATTTTGTGATTAGTTTAGCTGCCATGGCACCAGCAGGGCTCAATAAACATGCGTCCCTTTCTTCTGGAAGGGGGTAGTTTTTGGCAGGGAGATGTGAAACCCTTGGTCCTTGAGGCTCAGCTGTGAGGTAGAGCACTCCCCCATGTCACAGCTGGGACCTTGAGCAAGTCATTCACTGTTCTATAGTCTCTTATACCCACCCCCAGCTCTTGGAGCAATCCGTAGACTCTAAAATGTAAAGTTTGCAGTTGTAAAGCGTGCAGACCTGAGGATAAACGGTGTGAGACCACGAGGGGGCAGCAGTGGGCCACAAATAGCCTTGTCCTGCCCAAAGGAGGAGCAAAAGGACCTCCTCTGGTTTCTTGGGGGAGTGGGAATGCTCGGCTTCTGCCTCCTGGAGGATCTGCCTGCCAGTCACCCAGCACCGTGGTGCTTCCTGGCAGACGGTGACCCTGACAAGCAATTTCAAATGGCAACTCTGGCTGTTTATCCCTGGGCAGATGATTGCCCCTTGGAGCCTCAGTTTCCTCACATGTCAAATGAGGTGGTAACACAAAGCACGTAGGCCCCCTCCTCCAGAGGCTGGTGGGGGGGTCCCCGAGGTGCCCGGGTGGAGGGAGGAGCAAGTTACAAACTGTAGAGCACAGTGGGTTGGTGAGGTTAGGAGGGAATACCAAAGGGCGCTTGGACAGCCTGTGGTCTCCATCAGTTGTCACGGCCCCACTGTGTTTCTCTTCCTTTTCATGCCACTGGCTTCCCTGGTGACCCAGACTGACTGGCTGAGCAGTGGACCCCCCTCCCGGCTCCCCCACTTATCGCCAGCAACTTAGGGAGATGGAGGCGAGGCTGTGACACATTCCTCCTCATCTGCTGGGGCGTGGCTGGGCCTCTTCTGCTTAGTGAGGAGGCCCGTAGTGGGGGTTGCAGGGGTTGCCTGAGCCATGGCTCTCCATAGGCCCCAGTCCTCGGAGGGAGGGGGCCTGAGATACCATCAGTGCAGGCTCCGTGTCTACACCGCCCTGGATGTACTTGGCTTCCTCATCTGGGAAATGGGCGTATTCGCTGGGTCCGTCTCTCAGGGCCCTTAAAAGGACCAGCTGGCACGAGTGATGTAGAAATGCTTTGCAAGACCCTGGCCCGTGCTTGGTCTTGGAGCGGGAGGAGTGAGAGAACTCGGGGTCACGGGAGCTGCCAGGCGCCTGGCCTGCCCTGGCTTCTCCTTGTGTTCCACGCAGCTGGTCCCCACCAACCGCCGTCAGAGAGGAGGCATCCCTGTCCATTTGTACAGGTGAGGCGGCGGGCTGAGTTTTCTAAGAGGGCTGCAACGCGAGACCTGCCCCACATTTTCTCCTTAAAATATGTTGACATTTTCCCCTTGAATTGGGGGTCAACCACTGATTGTGCCAGGAAGTGACACCGTATGACTTCTGAGGCTTGACCATAAAAGGTTCGCCATGGAACACTCACCGTTAGGACCCAGCAGCCATGTTGTGAGGGGCGCAGGCTCCGTGGAGAGGCCCGGGGAGGTGTGCTGGCCATCTGACCTCCCAGCTGACAGCCAGCACCAACCTGCCGCCAGGCGTGGGAGAGCCGAAGCCGCAACCACGCAGCTGAGCCCAGTGACCCCAGAGCGGGCAGAGAGAAGTATAAAGGATGGTTGCTTTAAGGCAACAACGCGTTTTGGGGCGATGGCTCTCTGTGTAGCCGCCACTGGTCACTGGCTCAGCGATGTGACTGACCAGAGGGCCCAGCTGGTATGTGTCTTCCACACTCCAAATGCCATCTTTTCCCTGACCCTGAGCTTTTTCCTCCGGTCTCTGGGGTGGCTCTGACCCAGGAAGAGTCTCCCCGTCCCTCCCCACTTTGCGATGACCAGGCCGAGCCCTGAGCAGAGGTGCCCCAGGGACGGTCTGCAAGGACAGGCACACCCAGGCCCAAGTTCATGGTTTATTACACGCAGCAGTATTCATCTACGCAGAGAGGGGGGCAAGTAGCTGGGCCAGAGCTGGTGGCTGGGGACCTTTGTCGGAGGCGGGAAAGCCTCTCTTTAGAGCGCCCGTGCGCAGGTCGCAGGCCCCGTGCCGGGGCCGCCGGGGACCCACACCTCGGTTCTCTTCATCTGACAGTGCACCCGGAGGACCCGGGCTCTCCTGGGAGGGAGACTGGGGCCAGCGACCCCCAGACTCTGAGCTGGAGGCCCATCTCAGGCTGGCAAAGTCCCATTGCACCCCTGCTCTGGGTGCGGGGAGACCGACAGGGAGCAGCGGCCAGCCCAGCCTGGGCCTTGCCATCCTCCATACTTGGGGCCACAGGGCTCCCTGCAGCTGGGTCCACGTGGTGGCGACCACAGTGCTCGACCTGTCCTCCTGGCCAGAGGACACGTGTTCTCATAGAGGCTGGCTTCCTGAGGCCGAATGAGCTTGGAGAGAGCTAGACCTGCCTGGGGTGGGAGCCTTGCCCTGGCGGGTGAGCCCGGGGTCCAGGAGGGCCCGAGTGGGTGGGCCAGCTGGCTCTGGCTGGAGTGGCCAGGGGCAGCTGCAGGGACCGTCCATGCCCCAGGTCGTTCCCCGGGGTCCGGAGCTTCCGCGGCCAGGCTCCTGCAGGGCAGCTGGGCAGCCAGAGTCGGCCGGTCAGGTGGCAGAAGGTGCTTCCTGGCATCTCTGCAGCCTTGCCTGCGCCAGGCACCTTCATCTTTGTCTCCTTCCGAAGACCTGTGGGTGCCGCTCAAGGACACAGCTCCCCAAGAGGCCTGTCTGCATTCCTGCCAGCATCACATGCTGATTGTTCTGGGGCTGGGCCAGGCACACGCTCAAAGGTTAAAAGGCCACAGGCAGTGCATCCCGTTAAAGAAGATCAATATATTACTGTTTCATTTTTACAAAAATTAAAAATGTCCACATGAATCTGTACAGGCTGTGAGCTGGGGACTGAGGATCACTGGAAAAGGAGGGAGGCTGGAGGTGAGGAGGGGCCATGCGGCCCCTGGGGCTCCCCTCCCGCCCATTTCCTCAGAGACAGGCAGGGCCCCACCCCTGGTCTCAGGCTCCTGGCTCCTGCCCCCTCCCAGGGGGCCAGTCTGGACAAAGTCGCAGGGGGTTCGCTGCGCTGGCTGGGCCAGGTGTGTGAGGGAGCCCCATGCAGTCACCGGGGCAGGCTGTGCAGAGTGAGCCAGGACGACGGCCCCAGCCTCAGTCCACATGATGCGGGAGGGAAGGCTTGTCACCATGTGGGGAGCCACAGACACCCACCCTCAGGGCCTCTCGTCCCCCCACTCCTCCCGGCCCATCCCGGAGACTTCCCCGCAAGATACCTTATGCCAGCAGCCAGGCATGGGCAGCCCGTCTGTGCCCTGGAAAGGAGGAAGGCTTCAGGGGCGGGGCAGGGGCGGGGCAGCTTTCTGCCCTGGCACACTCCTGCCCCCGTGTGGCCTGCGCGGGAGAGGGCGCTGGACCCCATTCCAACAGGACCCCAATGCCTGTCCCGTCCACCCAGGCCACCCAGCCACGGGACAGACCGCTCCTCCAGCCCTTGTCCTGCCGTGCCCCCACGGGGCTCTCTTTGGACATCTGTGCAGCGGGCAGAACCAGGAGGACACTGGAGTGCTGGGCTTGGGCTGGACGGCTGCTGGTTGGGGGAGGACCCAACCTGGCTCTGCTGAGGGGCTGTGTGGCTTCCCGCCTGGGGGCTGTGACCGTGGCTCTAGACCCTCACTCTGGGGCCCTGAGAGTTTTCAGAAGGTGAAGCGTATATGGACAGCTCAGGAAGTGGACTCCCCCTGCGCGCCGCCCACCCTGGTCTCTGTGCCTGGATCTGAGCTGTAGCCGGTCGGGAGGAGGCCGGCAGGATGCAACCCGGGCAGGGGGCTGTCTGGAGGCATCAGCCATTATGGCTCAGCAATCAGACGCAGGCAGGGGGTGGGAGGGTCCTCAGGAGGCAGGGAGGGTGGGGGCTGGAGAGGGACGAAGGCCGACCCTAGGCCTGGGGACCCTGGGGCACAAACCCCACTCTGTCCCAAGGGCCTCGGACGTGCAGGAGCACCCACACACTGGCGTGCATTGAGCGGGGGCGCAGGCGGGGGCTGGGGCAGGGGGCAGGCAGGCGGGGTCGGGGAGGGTGGGCGGACGCCGGCAGCACAGCACACAGCAGGCCAGACCGCCTACCGCAGGGCAGGGCCTGCCGCCCCTCGCCAGGCCCCGCGAGCCCGGTGCCCCTTGCTTGCCTCCGCATTGAGGACTTTCCTGTTTCAAAGACAAAGGCTCCGTGACTTGGAGGGAAGTCTTGGCCCAGGGGATGGATCTTTGGGGTCACCCTGTCCCCTGCTGTCCCTGGCAATTTTCGCGTGTGCTCACTGCTCAGATTTTCGTGTCTTTTTCTCATCGCCTCTTCAACACCACCTGGAGGTGGGTTAGCAGCCCCGTTGCACGGATAGGGAGACTGAGGACCAGGGGGCTGAGAGACTTACTCAAGGTCAGAGGAGTGGGCCTCTGGGGGTCCCTGGCCCTGACCTCCCTTTGGAAGGTGACCGCACGCATGGCTGAAGGCCCCTCTCCCCAGGGCCCTGGCACGTGGGGCCAAGTGTGAAAATCTGGTCAGGCTTAGTTTGGAAACTTGGGTATTTTGTTTCCCCCGCCTTTTCTGAGCCCCTCTGAGAGAGTCTGACATGTAACCTCCTCTGCCTTCTAGGAAAAGGGGACCGAATTTTGGTCATTTCAGGCACTGGGTCAGGCAGGCCATGAGGGGCTGTGGGAGAGCGGAAGCGAGGGGTCTGGGGCACGTGGAGGCGAGGCAGGGGGACAGCACGGGGCCATCTCGAGCAAAGAAAGCCCCCTCCCAGACGGGAGAGACGCCAGGGAGGGAAGGGTGGTCCCGCCCTCCTTTATGGTTGAGGAAGCGCAGCAAAGAGGGCCAGTGACCCCAGCAAACAGACGCTGCCCCTGGCCGGGCCCCCCTCTCTATAGAGGGGGTGGTCTCCCAAGCTGCACCCATGGCGGGTCAGGCCAGAGCAAGAGGACCCCCTATGATGACAGTGACAGTGATGGTGGCCCTGGCAGCGTAGGCATTCCAGGCAGGGCCAGCGTGGCCCCGGGGACTAGCAGCTGAGCTCTGAGGACAGAGAAGGTGCTGGCAGGAGGCGGCAAAGACCTTGGTAAGGGCTCCCCGCCTGCGCGACACGTACCACAGGGCATGGCTGGTCCAGGCCTGGCGGCCCCGGCTCACCCTTCTGGCCCTTCACTCCTTTCCGGCCAGGGATGCCGCGCTCCCCCTGCATGAGAAGGGAGATGGGGCACGGCGGCGGCTGCCGAGCCCAGGGCGCCTCCAGCACCTCTGACGGGCGGGCCTGCGGCTGGCGGCCAGCCCGCCCTGCTCCCCGATCCCAGCCCCCAGCTGCCCGCCTCTTGCCTCCGCTGTCCTCGCTGCTGCTGCTGCTGCCGCCTCCTTCCTCTTCGCCTGCCTCCCCGCTCCGTCCTCCTGCCCCACCTCCTCTCTAGCTGCCCCCATTTTCTCTCCGCCTACCCCACCTTCTCTCCACGCTCGCTCCGGTCGCCTTTCTCTCCTCGTGGTCCAGGGAAGCCCTGACAGGAGGATGAAAGGTTAAACTTGAAAATGAGCTTTGAGGTTTGCCCCTCTTATCTGTCCGTCTCTGCCCCCTCCCTGCATATTTGTGGTACAGGCTGGCCCAGCTCCGACTCCTAGGGGATGCACACGCTGGGCACAGGCGGACCTAGGGAAATGCATGCCTTTAGGGCACCAGCGCTCCTCCCTCCGAAGGAGGACGCTGCCGGAGTCTGTGGATGGGAGCCCCGCGCAGAATGGCTGGCAAAGGGCCTTTCCTCCCGTCAGTCGGATGCAGCTGGCACTGGCCCAGACTTGGCTGGGGACAGACTCAGGAAACCCACAGAGGTTTATGTCATCGTTTTCGGCAGACCAAGAAATGATGACCTATCTTCTCTGGCTTTGGCTCAAACTCTTGTGCACCCATCCGTCTATCCATCCATTTGTCCATCTGCCCACCCCTCCAACCAACATTCGTGAGCAGCCACTAGGAACTGGGCTGTAGTCTGGGGGCTGGGCATGGAGAAATGGATTTGATGTGCTCCCTCTTGTATTTATTATGTGGTTTATTTTCTAGATCTTATTTTTTTTATCCTCACCTGGGGACATGGTTATTGATTTTAGAGAGAAGGGAAGGGAGGGAGAAAGAGAGGGAGAGAAACCTCAGTGTCAGAGAGAAACGTCGGTCGGCTTCCTCTCATATGTGCCCTGACCAGGAATCGAATCTGCAACCTTTCGGTTTACAGGATGACGTTCCAACCCACTGAGCCACACCGGCCAGGGCATGATGGTTTGACGTCTAAAAAACCTTGCTGGCTGGGGAGAGGCTGTGCCCTCTAGAGCCAGCCAGTTCTTAGAGATGGCGAAGGGCTAGTCTGGGAGTACACCTTTCAGACGCCAAACAGCCCGTGCCCCCGGCGCCCCCGGCACCTCCTTATCTACCTCTCACACACCAGAACGATATTTCCCGTCTGAAATCACCCCAAGGCCAGGGAACAGGCCACCAGAGACCACCCCTGTGGCTGATGCCTGCGGGGACCACTCAAACTGGCTGGTCCTAATTTGCTCCCCGCCTGCCCCCCGCCCTGCCTTCCCACGGAAAAGCCAGTGGCAGCTCTGGCCTAGGCTTCCCTGCTCCTTCCTGCCTCCAGACCCAGCCAGGCGCTCCCCCATGTGGCCCGTCACACCCTTCTCTTGGGGAATGTAAGGAATAAATTCTTTGAAAGGCATTGGCCTCTCTATGTCATCACTCAGTCACCTCCGTAAGTTAAAACCCCTTGGGTGCAAATGTGACACTTCCCTCTCGGTCTAACATGGCAGGCAGTGGGCTGCAGAAGGTGACAATCGAGCTCAGTGATGGAGGAGTGAACGCAATGCCATGGGGTTCCTGGGAGGGGCTGCCCTCTCCAGGTGTGAGGTCTGGGAAGGCTTGTGAGCAGACTCCCTGTCTCAGCTGGGCCTGGAAGAGCGGGTGCCAGCAGCTTGCCAGGTCGCACAGGTGCGTGTGGCTTTGAGATGACCCTCTGCGCCCCCGGCCCCCAGAAGGCAGCTGTGGCCGTGCAGCCTTTAGCTCTGCCCTGACTGCCTCGCTGGGGTCCGGCCCTCCTCATCAGGGGACACGGCCCTCCCAGCCAGGGACTCGGTCAGAACTCCGCCTTTTCCTTGTCTGCAGTTGCTCTTCCGAGTGACATTTTTTTCTCCTTAAAGCCCTGTATCTGGTCACCATTTCCTTCCAAAGGCTACGTGGTCTTCCTGGCGACGCCCGTCCGTCCTCACGCTTCGGCGACCCCACCCCCAGGTCCAGGATGGAGCTCATCATCAGGCATCTCTCTGGCCACGTGACATTTCAGCATTGACCCCACTAGGGCTGATGAGAGTTAACGAGATTTTTTCTAAAAGAGTGGAGAGTGAGGCAAATATTCTTTCTCCAGCGTTTGGGCCTGGGGAGGGGCAGGCCTGGGCTCTTGGCTCATCGCCACATGGAACTTGGAAGGATGCCCACGCAGAGGAATAAAATCTGAGAGAGGGACAGAGGCTGACTGGTGTTGACACACTGAGCCCCGGGTCCATGTGCTGTACCTCTGGATTTTTTAGTTAGGAGTCAGTTTAAACCAGTTTAAATTATGTTTTCTGTCTCTTGCAACAGACACTCAATCCAATCAACACTGGGCTGATACTTCCCCTCCTCTCCTTCCCACGACACTGTCTTAGCTAAAGCCTCATCACCCTGCACCAGAATACTGCAGTGGGCTCCTCGCTGCTCTTCCCACCTCCCTACTCCAATGCACCGTCCGTCCGTCCGTCCGTCATCCGTTCACGGATCATTTGCCCATCCCCCATCCATCCACCCGTCATCCATCCATCCACTCATAAAGCGCCTACTCTGGGCTGTGCATTGGACTTGGCACTGGGAACGTAGGGAAACCAGGCAGTTGTAGTCCCAGCCCTGGGAAAAGGGTGACGTCCAAGCCAGCCAGACCAGGGACCTGGTCACAGTGCATGGTGAGACACTTACATCTAGTCCTGGCTCCCCTGGCTCTCCGGGTCTGCCCTGAGGAGACACAGAGAGACGGTGTGAGGGGCTGGGAAGGGTGCTGGGCGCACAGCTGCTGGGACTTTCAGCCCTGTAAGTTGTTCACACGCCCGAACTCTGGCCCGGGGACCAGTGAAGCGCAGAGGCTGACCCCTCAGGGCTGAGTGACGCTGGACATTCGGCCATAGTTGGGGGGCATTAAAGAAAGGTGGTTACCTTCTCCCCTTTGGTTCCTGGCAGCCCGATAAGGCCCAGTGGGCCAGCCGGCCCCTGCATGGGGAGGGAATGAGTTCAGAGGCATGATGGTTACAGGAATTAGCACCTCTAAGGACAAACAAGCCTGATACTCACAGGCAGGCCGCTGGGGCCTCTCTCCCCTGCCTCGCCCTTCTCTCCCTTTGCTCCATCCAAACCCTGGAAGTGAAGGAGGGACAACAGTCGGGGGATGGGGTCACACAGATGGAAGGACAGGAAATCTTGGGGCTTGCGGGGGCCCAGGTAAGCAGGGCAGAGGGATAGACTCTAGGCTCTGACAGGTGCGGCCCTGGCTTCCTTCCTGTGCAAGTAATCAGAATGAGCTGTGGGTGGGAGCATTTTACCTTTTCGCACACACGGGCTCTGAGCACTCATGGTAGGCAGCTGTGGTCACACCCATTTCACAGGTGAGGAAAGAGGGGCACAAAGGGGGCAGGAACAGGCCCAGCCACACAGCAAGCAAGTGGCAGAGCTGACTGCCAGCTGCGTGTCTGAGCCCCCGCCTTGGCCTCCAGCCCTGACAGCATCTGCCTCTTCTGAACATGATGTGTGTGTGTGGGGGGTGGCGGTGGCGTGGGGAGGTGGGTTGGGACAAGGCAGAGCCAGAAGCAACGCATCTGGATGGCCACATGCTCGGCCCACTCAGCTCTGGGAGTCCATGACTCCGGGTCCCCGAGGTGGCCTCGGAGCTGGGGAGGCTGAGACGTGCATGACCTCAGGGCGGGCGAGCGGGGTGGCCCAGCTGGGGCTGGGCGCACGGGCAGGGCGCACTCGCGGTTTTAATTTAAGAGCGAAGGACACGTCATTATGTAATGCACACCAAACCCAAGACTTCGTGCCAAGACCGTGGGCAGTGGGGAGACAGGTGTGCACATGGGAGGCAAGAGGAGAGGGGACAACGAAGGCGGAGGCAGAGGGAAAGGCGAGGTGCACACTGAGGAGGGGAAGCGGTGGCTGCGGCCCGGGCAGAACGGGGAGAGAAAGAGCAGAGCCAAAGTCTGGGCAAAGTCAGCTCTGGGGGACTGAGGGTGTTCAGGCCCCGGGAGGGTGCAGGGCTGGTCTAAGGCCAAGCATGGGACCCTCCCTTGGCCCACTAGCAAGGCTTTCTGGAAGCGTCCGGGCTGTGAATCTGCAGCAAGGAGGGGGATTTTCACGCATGCTCTGGAACTCACCTTGGGACCCTGGATCCCCTGCAGCCCCTGGAGGAGGAGGAGAGAGCAGATCAGGGCCGGGGCCTCTTGTAGTGGTCTCAAAGGCTTGCGGGCCACTCGCTGGCCCCTGTGGCCCTGACCTCCAGGGCCTCCTGAGCCCTCCTTGCCTGACGTGTCTCCCCCCGCCCCCACCAAAGGGAATTCTGTCCTCCCCCAATCACAGCTCCTGGGCATGGACCCACCTCCCTTTTCACATCCCAGCTGCTTCAAGCCAAACATTCTTACCGTGGGGCCTGGGGGGCCCGGGGGGCCGGGGGGACCTGGCTCCACTATGATCTGGGCCTAGGAGAGGGTCAGAGGTGGCTTAGTCACGCATCGCCTCGTCATCCCTCACCCGGACACACCGGAGCCCCTGGGAAGCCGGAGGGGTGCGCTCTGGGCCCCGGGGCCTGCACCATTGCTTCTCGCCCCCAGGAGCTCACGGCCTGGTGGGGGGCCCAGAGCTGGCATTGGGGTCTCAGGTAGGACTTAGGTGGAGGACACAATGCAAGGTTCCTCCGTCCCCACTCCCCGGGTTTGGTCAGGCCAGGTGGCCCTGCTGTCCCCAGGCTCAGGACCCCAGCTGGCCTCCGCCGCCCCCTTTACCAGGCTCTCCGGTAGCTTGTCAGACGCTGGCTCTCCCTTCTGCCCCTTGGGGCCGTGGGCTCCCTGTAGGAGAGGATGGCCTTGAGCCCTTTCTGTCCGTCACCAGGGTCACCACCCATAGGGATCAGTACGTCCCCTTCCCTCCCCCCATAGGGCTTCTGATGGCAGAGACTTGCCATGTTGGCCTTTGCAGCTTAAACTAGTTTTCCTTAGATCAGTGGGTATTTAGAAAATGTCGGGACAGCCGCACACACTGTAGTTTTCCTGGGGGGCAGGAGGGTGACCAGGGGCTCTGGAAGCACCTGGTTCAACCGCCACTGCTTGTTCAGCTGAGTAGCCTTGTGAATGGACAGTGGGCATGAACCGGTGGCATCAGGTGGGTGCTTAGCCTGTCAGCTCTTCCAGTCCTTCCACACCAAGACCAACAATCAAAGTGACAGTGATAGCGACAGCAGGTATTTACTGCATGCCAGCCGCCACTCTCAGACCCGTCTGTGTGCTCCCGCATGGCCGTGGGAGATTATAGCCCCCGTTTTAGAGGTGGGGAAACCAAGGCCCCCAGGGGTCAGGTTGCTTGTGCAGGGTTCTAGTCGGTAAGAAGTGGAGCAGGATGCAAATGTGGGCGGCCAGAGCTGCGGTCGGACCACCAATTCACTTCCACTGGGCAGGACCTCCTTGGTTCACCTTTACAGAGGCCTCGGGAGGTAGGTGGTGAGGACGGGGCGCTCAGAGACTGAGCAGTGTGGGCGGAGACCAGAGCTGCCTTCAAAGGCCCTGCGGCCCCGGGGCTGGACTGTGGCGAAGGGCCCCCGCTGCCAGCAGACACATTCACTCAGGGACCCCGCATGGGGCGAGTAGGGTGGGCAGGCCACCCAGCCACTTACTGGGAGACCAGGCAGACCCATCTCGCCTGCCTCCCCTTTGGGTCCAGCTGGCCCAGCCTCTCCTGGGTCTCCTTTTTGTCCTTTGGGACCCTGAAAGCCACACAAACAAGCGGTCAGTGGGACTCAGCAGGCACTCCCCCCCTCCCCTCCCCTGACAGTCCCCAGAGCTTTTTCAGGCCAGGCCAGAGCCCCCACTTCCTTTTGTGGGTCCTCGCCTCCAGCGCAGGTGGCAAATGCACTGAGGGGCCTGGACAGGAATGGCGGCAGGGGGTGGCCCCCACCTGCCTCACTGCATACGGGGCTGCAAGGTGGGTGGGGGTGGGGGGCGCTGAGTGAGTGGGACCGGGCAGCCACGAGGGGGGCCCTTATCCGGTCCAGGGCCAACTCTGCGCGCACCTCCCAGGAGCCAGGGACGCAAGTGCCATCACAGTTACTTATCCCTCAGGACAGCCCGGCTACCACCCTCCGCTGTGGATGAGGAGCCGAGGCTGCCTGAGAGGGTGCGGCTTGCCCAAGGCCTATGGGCAGAGCCAGGTTTGGCACACGGGTGGCGCGCGTTGCTCTCCAAGCCCGTGCACACACTCGCGCACACACACACGTGCTCACACACACACACAGCATGACGCCTGGCACCAGCATCACCGAGAACATGAAAGGCTCAGAGACCTTCTCCCCGTCGATCCCAGGGGCACCTGGCAGTCCGAGCTCGCCCTGGAAGGCAGCAGAGAGCAAAAGGGGTTACAGTGTCCCGTGGTCCCCGAAAGGGGCCTGTGGCCGCGATGCCCCCCCAACCAGCGTCCTGTGCCTGGTCGAGTCCCTGCAGTCAGGCCCCCAGGAAGGTGCCCACTGGGTGCGAGGCGCCGCGCCCAGACGGCCAGCTCCTCTGCTCCGCTTCCCGGCCCCCAGCACAGATGGCGCCGAGGGCGATCGGCTGTAGCCTGGTCGGTACGTTTTGGAGGCTGAGGCTCGGAGGGTTTAGTGACTTGCTCCAGGCCACACAGCCTAGGGAAAATGGTGGGACCAGACCCTGTTTGATGTCACGATCTTGGGTTCTTTCTCCCGAGCCGGGCGGGCAGAGTATAAGGATGCATACAGGCCATAGGAAGGGCCACGTCATCTACAGGGCTTTGGGATGTCACCAGGGGCCCCTTTGTGGCTTTCCATGTGTGAATCAAGCTTCCCAGGGTACGGCGTAGTGAGGGCCCGGAAGAAGGCTCCCTGCTTGGTTAGGAAGTAGCAGACTCCTCTCTCTGAGCTCCCAGAACGCAGGCCGGGACGCGGGGACAAGCAGAATGGCATGGTAGAGAGGAGAGGGGATGTGGGCTCTGGGGACAATGGGCTTGAGGGGCCACACAACTCCATGTGCACTTACCTTGGCTCCAGGGATCCCTGGTGGCCCTGGGAGCCCTGGTGGCCCGGGAGGACCCTGTGTGTGAAAGTCAAGCCAGTCAGCATGTAGGTGGGGCATGCCCCTCACTGCCCGCCTTTCCCTTCCACCCCGGGGGACACGCCCCGTTTAGCTGGGCTGCCCCGGGGCGAGGGCCCTTAGGCAGCCCGGTTCCCACGTAGCCAGACCAGGCCCCTGTCTCGAGGGAGTCCTGGGAAGGGGCACCAGGTAAGTACACAGCGACCACTGCCGCGGAGGGCCCAGACTCCCTCTGCTCTCAGAGCCGGTTTCCCCAAAGTCTGTCTGTCTGTCTGTCTGTCTTTCTTTTAAAAGAGTTTATTTATTTTTAGACAGAGGGAAAGGGAGGGAGAAAGAGAGGGAGAGAAACATCAATGTGTGGTTGCCTCTCGTGAGCCCCCCACTGGGGACCTGGCCCACGACTCAGGCATGTGCCCTGACTGGGAATCGAACTGGTGACCTTTTAGTTCGCAGACCGGCACTCAATCCACGGAACCACACCAGCCAGGGCCGGAAATCTATATTTCTTCACAGCACTGCCCTGCCCAGGGTCCTGCGGTGGCTCCCCATTGCCCCCTGAAGCTGGCATTCAATGCCAGCCCAAAGTTGTGTCCCCCAAAACGGCCCAGCACTGCCTTGTCTGCTTCTCTGTGACCTCTCTGACCATCAGTTCTGTTGCCTGTGGTCTCCCGGCCCTGGGGAGGCCCCGGGTCGCACAGGTAGGGGACGGCACCTTCAGGTTCTGGTCCGACCCCCGCGCAAGCTGCTGTCCCCACCGAGGCCTCCAGAAGGCTGCTCACTGTGCTCAGCAGCAGCCCCCAAACCATGTCCCGTCCCAAAGGCCACACGCTGTCCAGCCCCTCAGCCCAGAAAGTCACGGTCCTCCCCTCTGCCCCTCCCCCCACCAACCTGCTCCCTTCCTGTTGGCGGCCCCATCGAAAGGCCCCCGTCTTACCCTGTCCCTTCACTCCACGGACTCCCCTCTAGGCCCACTCTTAGTGCCGACCTCCCAGTGGCCTGACCCCCTCCAGCTGTCCCCACGCCCACTTTTGTTCCCCTTCCACACCATCCCCCCTCTGCTCAAGAATCAGCTAGGGCTGCCTGCTGCCCACCCAGTGGGGTCATCATCCCAGCCTGGCACCCAGAATCCACTTCTGCCTCCCTGGACTCATCGAGCTTCTCCCAGGCGCTCCCAGCCAGCCTGGGACACACCGTGCACATAGCACGCCCTTGGGCCACGTCACACCACAGCACACCAAGCAGGCCTGGGTGGCTGCAGTTACCACCAGCTTGTACTTCTCTGAGGCCTGTGGGAAATAACTGGACTTGAAGCTCAGGTGGGGTCAGGTGCCACTGTCCAGTCTGGTCTCTGATGACCGTCCCTCCCTCACCCCACCTTTCTTCCCTGGTACCCAACCTCTCCACCATGGGTTATGGGTCCCAAGTTTGCCGGGCAGGGTGCAAAGGCCACCCATCCCCTGAGGCTCTGGGCAGGCCTTGCTACACTCCCCGCCCCCCACCCACTGCTGAGGTCATTAGAAGGCCTAGCCCTGCAGCCTGAGTTCCCTGGGAAGGCCCAGGAGGCCCTGCTGGGGCCGGACACCAGGAAGCGCTCTGCCTCCTGCCCCCTTCGCTTTGGCCTCCGGGGAGCTCAGGTCCCGCTGAGCCAGGTTCACAGCAGCTCCCTCAGCGTTGCGTTTGGTCTTGACACAGCAGCTGGTGAAATTGGGGTCTTTGAGCTAAGCTGCCTCGGGTCCCTTGTGTACAGGGTATGGGAGTAATACACAAAGTGAGTGGCCATTCCCTCGGGAAATGAATAGCATGGCGCCTCTGGTCCTCTAGGAGCGTTACCTTCAGGGCATCCAAGATCCTGCCATCGTAGTCAATCACCACTGTGTCTCCTTGCTCGCCCTTGAAGCCCGGGGGACCCTGAGGCAGGACGAAGAGGAAGGTTTCAGGGAGGAGCTACGTAGGTGGGTGAGGTGGTAGCTGTGCCTGCATCTCACCCAGAGAGCCCAGTAACGGGGCCGCACCTGGTCCTGGTGCCGGCTCAGCTGTGACCTGGGACCCAGCATGGCCGGTCCTCAGGTCGGGTTCCCTGGCATTCACGCTGCACTGACACCCGGGCTCTGTGACAAAACACTGTGGGAGCCAGGTGGGGCGCATGGTGCCTGATCGGGGGGCGGCTGGGCAGGAGGGTGGCAGCCGTTGGCTTTCATGAGGGAACCAAGGCTCCCTGAGGCCCCACCCCTGAATTCTCAAGGGAAAGTGGGAAGCCTACTTTTGATGTGATGCTCTCCAGATTTTAAAATGCTGGCAAACAAACACAAACAAAGACGCCCAAATCTTCCGAGACCTTCCGCTGTGTAGGCCTGTGCCTTGGTTTCCAACCTCTGACAGAGGCTGCCCACACCATGCAGAGACATGCCCGCTTGTTCCTGGTAGGAGCGCACACCCACCCACGCACACAGCCACGGGTATGTCTGCACCGGCGTGTGTCCACACCCCCACCCCCACAGGTGAGTGCACGGGCTGCTGGCCCTGGCCCCACCCTCTGCCCGCCCCTCCCCACGTGGGCACTCTCTGCTCTGAGAACAGTGAGGGCCAGGACCACTTTGGTTCAGTCCCGCGGCCAGGCCGGGCCTCTCTGCCGGCTGCCTCCGTGGTCATGACCTTCATGGAACTGTACAGTTTACACTGAATCCCCACACTGGGCTCTATCTAATCCCCGGCCACCTGCAAGCCCAGGCTGGGGGCTTAAACCAGGTGCCTGGAGGAGGAAACCAGTACGAGCCTCCGGGAGCCTGAGAGGGCGTGACTGCTAGAGGCCACGGGCCGGGAACAGAGCCCAGGATGGCGGCCTACGGGTGCGCTAATAAAGGCTGGTCAGGGAAGGTCTGGGACCCTGGGACCAGCTGGAGGCGCTGTGTCCCTGGTGACAGGAATGAGCCTGGTTGTGGGAATGGAAGAAAGGCCAGGTCCGCCCAGCAGGGGTAGCGTTCGCACCATGCGTGACAAGCGAGGGTCTGTTTAAGTATGGGAGAGAGGCTTGCCTGGCGGACACTTGCTCAGGGGAGAGGGGCAGGGGAGCGGTCGGACCCCTGTTTTTATACATCTGTATTTGAGCATTTTACTGAAAGCATGTATTATGAGACTGGAAATGAAAAAAAAAAGTATCTCTAGGCCCTGGCTGGGTAGCTCAGTTGGTTGGAGCGTCGTCCTGATACACCAAGGTTGTGGGTTCAGTCCCCGGTCAGGGCACATACAAGAAGTAACCAATGAATGCATCAATAAGTGGGACAACAAATCAATGTTTCTCTCTCTCCAAAATCAAGAAGTTAAAAAACAGAAAAATGAAAAAATCACTAATGAATTAATAAAAAAAAAAAAAAGACTCCCAGTTCTTGGAGCCTCACTGCTCCCCTGGGGCCTTTGTGGGTAGGACCTTATAAAGGCACTGGCCCCTGGGTCTTGCTGGGGTGACTGGAGACGGCTTACCCGCAGCCCTGCAGCTCCATCGGCTCCCCGCTGGCCGGGCTCCCCCTGCGGAGACAGGCGGTTGCAGCCAGGTGTGCACAGATGAGCCAAAGTTCCCCCACGCCCTCCAGTTCCCTCCTCCCAAAGGGCGCAGGGCCTCGCATATGCAACTGGCACCCCAGCAACGAAGCTACTGGAGGGAGGGCCTGTGGAACCCTCCCCTGACCCCATGTTGAGTAGCGAGAGGTCACTGAGGCCCAGGAGCCCGAGGCTATGTGGTGACTTAATCTTGTAGGTCACCCAGACCCAGTGTCCCCCTAATACCCCACAGACCGGCCTCTGATGGCCAGTCCAATGAGAATGAGACCCCAGCCCCAAGGATCTAGGCCCTCCAGGGGCTCCCAACTTCAAAGGTCAAGTTGGAGGTGAAATCACATGGCCTCCTAGTGACAGGGTGCTGCTCTGCATGGGGCCTGCAGAAGTTGAAGCCGAGTGCTGGAAAGTCACCTTTGGCCCTGGGGCACCGTCCACGCCGTTCTCCCCCCGTGGCCCGACGCTCCCTGGCTCACCCTGCAGCAGAGACATCTGTGTGAGAGCAGGCAGCAGGGGCGGGTTAGGGACCACCCGGGTCTGCTGGCTTCCACAGTCGGTCCAGGAGAACATGGCTGAGCCACCGCTGAGGAGGGAACTCCGGGCTCTCCCCACTCAGGGGACTCGGGACCACAGCCCCCTTTGTGCTGAGTCTTGGTGCAGAGTTGGGGCAGCTCGGGCTCATTAGACATTTTGGAGGTGGACTAGCTGGGATTTGGCGGCTGTCCCGAGGGGCTGGGGGAGCCAGGATGACATCAGTTCCTGGCCTGGGGACAGGGCATGGTGTGGGACCACCTAAGATGGGCACCAGAGGACTTGAGAGGACCGATGGCCTGTGTGAGGTGCCAGGTCTGTTGATGAGGGGGGCTCAGGGCCTTCCAGCTGCCTCTCTCTGGCCTGCCTGGGCATCAGCCCACAGCCCCTACCACCCACCACATGAAAGGGCCAGGACGGGGGTCGCTTCCCCGGGTGGACGGAGCCAGGGGAGGCACGGGCCCCTACCTTGGGCCCTGGAGGTCCAGGGAGCCCTGGCTGGCTTGGCGTCCCGTCATCCCCCTGAGGAGAGAAGGGTGGAGGCTGCAGCCCTCGGACCTGGACACCCTGGTGGGGCTCTGAGGCCACTCCCCTCTGGATGCCCTGGCACAGCTGTCCACTCCTGGCATGAGCACCGGTCACACTGGGAGAGGCAGCTTCTCTCTCCCCTCCTCATCCCTCTAGGGCAGGGGTGGGGTCAGATCCACTTCTGTCCCCTGTGCCCACTCGCCCCAGGGCCAACCTGGAAAGAGCCTCATCAGGTGTGTGTGGAAGGAGTGGACATGCCGGAGGAGGAGAGGTAATCTGTCCTTCCGTCAGCAATTATCTTGTGAGCGCCCCCTGCAGGCCAGGCAGGGGAGGTCTCTGCTCGGCCCACAGAGGAGGCCGAGGGCAATGAAATACATAGAGAAGAGCCCGGCAGCAAGCCAGAAACAGGGGTGCCGGGCAGAGAGTATGGGGTGGTGGGGTGGTGGGACTTGGGGAGGGCGTGCTTCAGTAGGTGGCCAGGGACAGCTTCCCAGAGGGGAGAAGCTGTGCCGAGACCTGCGGGGGGCGGGGGAGGCCCGGCCGTAGGAAGAGGCAGGAGGCCACTTGGGGTCTGTGGTTCCCAGCCGTGGGTGTACATCAGCCTCACCCAAGGCTGCGTGGACAGGGCACAGCCCGCCCCCCGCACCCCAAACATGCTTGTCTAAGAAGCCCCCACTGATGCTGATACACTGGTCTGGGCACCACACTTTAAGAACCACTGTCTGGGACCCTGAGGTGGGAACAAACTTGCTGTGTTTGAGGAGGGGAAAGAATGAGTGAGTGAAAGAATGAATGAATGAGATCCTGGCTTCAGAGACGTGCCCACAGGGAGGACTCAGATCTGCCAAGGAGGAGGGTGCCTTCCTGGTGGGCGGCCCCCATTTCTGCCCCATGCCCAGCCCCTCCCCTTCTCTCCAGCCACTTCCCACGCCCCTGCTGAGAAGCCCCTCCACGGGCACCCCTCACCTTCTTTCCAGGAACGCCAGGCTCTCCCTGAGGGGGGACAGTGGGAGTGCAAGAGAAAGGTCAGAGCCTTTGAGCTGCCTGCTCCTCTGGAGAAGTGGCTCCATGGCCATGGCCCCCGCAGCCTGGAGACCCCAGCCCCTCAGAGAGGAGTGCACGGGTGGTGGGGCGGGCAGTCTTAGACCCCACTCCCAACCTGGTCCCTTCCAAGCTGAATGACCTCAGGCAAGTCACTCTTCTTGAAAGCAGAATATGACGTCCCGGCCTTCGAGGGCCTCAGAGGGTCACAGGCAAGACTAGGGAGGCCGCATGAAGAGCCCCTGGCTCATGGCTGGCAGCAGGTGCTCACCAAGTGGAGCCCCTCCCCCACCCTGTCCTCCTGCTCAGCCCGGGGCGGGCTTGGCTCCTTCCGGGAGGACCAGAGCCTGGCTTCCACCCAGCAGGCGGAGCTGCAGGAGGTACGAATGCTGACACCTGGGGAGGGCTTTGAAAGCTAGCCTGCTTGCTCTAGCCGGTGCTGCTCCGCTGGTTGGAGTGTTGATATTTTTCCCCTCCCTCCCTTTCCCTCTCTCTAAAAATCAATAAGCATGCCCTCAAGTGAGGACAAAATAAAAAAATAAAAGCCACCATGCTTAATTATTGGATCCTCACATTGCTGTGTGAAGGTTAGGCAGGGAAGATTTATCATGCCCCCATGTAACAGGCGAGCAAACCGAGGCCCAGGGAAACGCAGTAACTTGCCCAAGGTCACGGAACTCGGTCCCCTAACTCTGCTGCCTGGGCCTCCAGGAGGGGAGGGGACAGGATTGAGGAACACTCACCTTGGGCCCCGGGGGTCCCTTTGGGCCCTGGAACAAAAGAGGAGAAAGTGTTAAAGGTGGTGCTGGAGGTTGCTACTGTTCATCCTTGTCCTCCTCCTCCTACAAAGGGCGGCACTGAGGCCCAGGGGGAGGCGGCAGGGCTGTGGCCGGAACAGGCTTCCTGTCCTGGACAGTTGCCCCTCGGATCTCTGGCAGCGACAGGTGGGCTGCAGGCTCCCTCCCGGGGATGCAGGGCTGTGAGCACGCTGCGGGGGCTGGAGCCCCGGCCGTCCCTTCCCACTGCGGGGATGCGGAGAGCTCTGGCATGCGCACACACACAGCAGCGCACACACAGCCTGAGTGTGCGGGCGTGTGTGGAGGGCGGTTTCTGGGCCTGGAACCACTGTCCTGCCCGCTCAGGCCTCTGAAGTGCTCCGGGTACTGACCAGCTCGCCGTCTCGTCCAGCCTCTCCTTTGGGACCCTGAGGACACACAGAGGGGAGCAGTAAGGGGATGCAGGGGCCCCACAGTGGCCCGAGCCCAGAGCACCTGCCAGACCCTGGGCCGAGCTCCCGGTGTACTTGCTCATTTCAGCCTCACCATACCCTGTCCTCACCTCACAGGCAAGAACGTTGAGGCTTGGAGTGACAAGCCGAACGGGACAAGGAATGGATGAGCCAATAATAGCTACCCTGAGAGGGGACCCTGGTGGCAGTTTGGTGGAGACGCCAGCTTCCCATTGGTGGGGAAGGACGAGTTGGAGTCCCTGGGTTAGGGAAAGGGGTAGTAAATGAGGTCTGGCCTTCGGGGTTTGGTGAGGACCATGGGAGGATGACGAGGCTAACTAGTTAGCACGGGGGACGGTGACCAGGGCTAACTAGTTAGTGTGGGGGAGGGGGAGAAAGGGAGAGAAAGAAATAGAGGTTGGTAACGATCTGCAGAGAAAGGGGTCAGGGTCAGGGTCAGGGTCGGGGTCAGGGTCGGACTGAGCTGGCAGCCCAGGTCGAGGCAGGGCCCGTGGGCCTACTGGGAGTCCGAGGGGGGTGCCAGCTGGACTAGGGGTCAGGGTCAGAGTCTGCGGGGTGCGAGTGAGGGTCTGGAAACTGGTCCAGCTGGGATGTGGGTCAGGAGTGGGGTGAGTTTGGGGTCACTGTCTCAGCTGGGTCTCGGGACCCAGTTAGTTTTGGTTTAAGGGTCTGGGTTGGGTTGGAGTCTGAACTGGGGATAGGGCTGGGGGTGGAGTTGGTTTGGGGGTCAGGGTTTGTCGTTTTGGTAGGTGTTGGGCCAGGTCCTGGGTGGTCCAGCTCCATGCTCTCTTACCACTGGGCCTGGTGCTCCCCGGGGGCCATCTTTCCCAGTGTCACCAGGAGGGCCCCGAGCCCCAGGGGGTCCAGGGGGCCCTGGGGGCCCAGGAGGCCCGGCAGCTCCATCTTGCCCTTGGTCCCCCTGAAAGAGATGAGGCCTGGCGTGACTCTGAGGGCAAGGGGAAGGGGCTCTGGTCTCTAGAGAGATGCCCCTCGATGGGCAGTCCGATGTCTTCCCCTTTCCCAGCCCTCAGCAAGCTCCAAGGAAAGGGCTTTGTCGTTAGGCCTCCTGCCACTTTTGGTGGCCACACGAAGGGACAGGTCCCCATATCTCAGCATAAGAGGACAATGGGACCTTTTACACTCCAAGGAATGTGCCATCTCCTCACCTACGGGGCTTAGGTGACAGGTGACACAGGCTGGGTGTGGGAGGAGGCACATGTGCCTGCCGGTTGGTGCACCCTGCTTCACTGGGTGACGGGGTGCACTCTTGGCATTCGGCCCAGAGAACAGGAAACCCATGTTCACACAAAAAACCTGTATGTGAATGTTCCCAGCAGCCTTATCCGCAAAAGCCCCAAACTGGAAACAACCCAAGTGTCCTCCAGTGGCGAATGGTTAACCCCGGGCACGTGCCCCGCGGGACACTGCTCAGCAGGAAGCAAACCGGAATGGAGCACGGGCGCGAGGCCGTCAGCGCATCTCCTGGCAGTGATGCAGGGCGCAAAAGCCAATCTCCAAAGCTTACACACGGCGGGACTGCATCAACGGAACATTCTTGAAATGGCAAAGCTACAGAGAGGGAGCACAGACGGGTGGTTGCCAGGGGTCCGGGATGGGGGCGGGCAGGGAGGCGACTGCAGCTGTAACAGGGTGGCATGAGGGTCTTCGTGTAATGGGTGCACGGGTCCGTGATGGCGATAAAAAGGCATGGGACCGCTGCACGGGTAAAGTGGGTGAAGTCTGAGTGAGGAGGGTGCATTGTGTCCATTTCCTGGGTAGGAGATTGTGCCACGGGGCCGCCAAAGGCACCGGGCGGGAGGAGTAACCTGGAGATGAGTATCGTGTCTTACGACTGCATGTGAATTTACAAATATCTCAAAAAAAAAAAAAAAAAAAAAGACAGAGGGCCACACAGTCTCTCATGCTGCTGCACCAAAGCCCCAGTTCTCAGGCTGGTGTTAGTGCTGGGTCAGACCTCAGGCGGCCAGAGCCCTCGCTTCATGGCACCCCCTGCACGGAAGGCAGACCACAGTGCCACTGGCACTTCCGGCTGCCCCAGCGGCGCCCACCCGGGGCTGGGACCGGGCACAGGAGAGGGGCATGCCCAGGCTTCCTGTAACCAGGCTTTATGTGGAGTGGGTCCTGCTGTGTGCCCTGAGCTGATGGACCGGGACGCCCTGGGGAGGGGCTAGCTCACCCATTCCTCTGACCCCCTGGCCAGGGCACTGCTCTTGTCCCCTTTTACAGAGGGGGTAGCCAGCATCGGAGAGGGCAGTCCTTGAACCAGGGTTATAGAGCAGGGGAAGGCCACCGAGGCACGTGGTCTCTTTCAGTCACTTTGTTCAGCTGCAGGCCCCGTGCGATGAAAGAGCTCACTTCTTTCTCTAGCTGACTGCCCCCGACAGCTAGCTCGCCCGTCTTCCCAGTGAGGAATGGGATGGCAGCCCTCAGTGTCTGCTCACGGGGCTTACCAACCTGGCTCAGCCAGGCCCTGACCGCGAGCATAGAACTCCAGGCCAAAATGAAGAACATGGCGTTTGGCTAGGCCACCCAGCCGTGGGTGGTGGGGGTGATGGGTCATTCCTGTTTTATTTCACGCCGTAGCAGGAAGAGTTGGAATGTGCCCTGTCTCCTGTTGCTCTCTTCGCAGCTCAAGGCCCAGGCTGGGAAACACAGGCCTGGACTCCACTTATCAGGGCAGAGAAGATGGGCTTAGACCCCTGGGCAGCTCTTAGTTTCTTCCCCTGGGTTCCTCGGAAACGAGGCCGGCCCCGCCTCCTCTTCCCTCTGGGATCGGCCAGCTGAGGGCTGACCCTGGGACCGCGAGGCGCCGAGGGAACAAGCCAAGCGAACAAGCAGGCCAAGCCACGCCACCTGGCCAGTCTACCTTGAGGACACGGCGATTGCACGAGTGATGGTCTCTACTTATAAAGCCTGGATGGAGCCGCGGGAAAACCATCTGGAGCAGACAGGTCGCGCGGTCAGAGAGGTGAGAGGGTGACGGAGAAAACCAAACCACGAGGCTGTCTCGGGAGGCAAAGCCACTCGCCCCGGCCCACGCAGAGGCGCGTGCGGCAGAGGGGGCCGGCTGCGCTGCCCACGGAGGCTGCCGTGCTCCTCCCCTGCCACAGGGCGCCCTGCAGTGTGACCTCGTCACTCCCCATCGAGAGCCGGGGTCTGTTTCTCCCTGCCCCTCCTTGACCCCGGGTGAGCCCTGCGACAGATGTGACCCCCAGGATGCAGGGGCAGCGGTGCCGTGTCCATTCCGCATACAGCTCTTAACACACCTGGCAGTCCTGGCTTCCGGCCTCCCCGGGTGCTGCTCCTGGGAGCCAGCCCCCAGCCAGCAGCCGCACCGAGGCGGTCACGCAGGGCCGTCACCTTGGCCTGCAGGTCCCACTGCCCGTCTGCAACAGGAGACCCAGCCAGCCCGGGGGTCGTGGGGGACAGTGACACGTTGTGTGAGTCACTGGCAGGGGCGGAGGCTGTCTCACGGGGGCTGTTTCCCAGCAAGGGGGGTGGGGCGGGCGCATTCCGTCTGTGGGGAGTGGGCGTCGCTGCTGGGAAGGGCGGCTCCCACATCCAGCAGAAGCGAACGGCCACCAGACCAACGCTGAGCGCACGGGTGCCCCTCCTCTGACTGCGGGGACCTGTCAACAGCTTTGTGTGGCCCTGCCCTGGGCCTCCTATCTGAGGCCCAGCACAGGACAGCTGGGTGTCTAGGGAGACTCGCCTGGCCGGACCTGTCCCCGCCCTGGGCTCACAGCCAGCCTCATCTCACAGACCAGGCTCAGAGTGTGAGGTCGCAGAGCTGGGACAGGGTCCCAGCCTCTCCTGACTGGGACCCCAGGGCCCCTGCCCCGCTCTCTGCACGCTGCCCCTTCCCCTTGTCCCCCACGGACAGTGAGTGCCCTCCTCTCACTCACCCTCTGCTCCAGTCCCACCCCCAGCCTCGGCAGCTGCGCGCTGCGCCTACTTGCCATTGGCTACACTTTCTACCCCACAATCTTAGAAACAACTGGGAGTTCCCCACTCCCCTGCCCCTGGCTGTCTCCCAGCCCGCCCAGGCTGCGGCAGAGGAGGAGAGGGCCCCTGAAGTGATCTTCTGCCAAGACTTGCTTTTGTGAGGCCCACCCTGCCTGGGGTCTCCACTCCACTTCAGCTGTGTTAAGGAGACCCCTGGGGCCCAGGGGGCACTGAGGGCCAAGGTGGCCCTGTTCCCAGGCAGGGTGCTGGGTGCCCACTTTTATGACTGCAGGGAGTCTTTACCTCTGTGGCTTGGGGTAGGGGCTGCCACACCACTCACAGCTGGAGAAACTGCGTCTCAGAGGGGAAAGCGACTCGCTCAAGGTCATTTGGTTGGTAAGTGGCAGAGCTGAGCTTGGGCTCAGGACCGCTAACCCTACAGTCTCCCTTCTTCCTGAGGTGCCATCTGCCTCAGGAAGGTCAGTCTCTGGTCTGGAACCAGTGCTAGCCCCACAGTCCACCCACCCACCCACGGTGATGAATGTGAAGGGCCGTCTGTGCCATGCAAGGTGCCTGGGACTCCCCCCTCGGGGTTGTTTCAGGAAGGCCTCGCAGCTGGACAGGCTGTGGGCGGGAGGCGGCTGCTCACTGGCCGCCTTCTGCGAGCAGCTATAGGGTGTGCTTCCTTAGAATGGACAACAAACCGCGTAGGTGGGCAAGGGGTCGTGCTCAGGTCTTACCCGGGGGCCGAAGTCTCCCGGTGCGCCCTGGGAACAAAAACCAAGGAGATGCGTCACTGCCGTGTTCATTCACGACCTCACCCACACCCAGCTCTGCGCACAGAGCTTCACGAACACGGTCTGGGCTGTGCTGCCCAAAGTCACGCGGAGGCTCCACTGTTTCTCCGTTCCCAGTGGGGAGATGAGGGCACAGAGGGGCTGAGCAATCTGCCCAAGGCCGCGCAGCACGCACACTCCAGGCTTGGGACCGGTGGCTTGTTACCTTTTGTTGGCCCAGCCCCAGACAGGGCAGAGCGGAGACAGGCTGCTGCCACCGTGTCCTCTGGGAATCCCAGCCCGCAAAACAGTCAGGGATGAAATGACTTCATTACCGTATTTTGTCATGTGTAATGCTCACTTTTTTTGCCCAAATTTTTGAGAGAAAAATAAGGATGTGCATTATACGTGGGCATAATGATTACATGCCACGGGTATAATAACGGGCATAATAATCCCGTGTGTAAAGCGCACAAAACATGGGTGCACATCATATACGGCAAAATATGGTAGTTGTTTTAAGTCCCCAAGTTTGGTGCCAAGGCACCGATCTCTCTTTGGTTTCAAAGTCCCTGCCTTGATCGTTTCTACGACTCGGTGGCCTCAGCCAGAACCCGCGGGAGGGCAGTCACCACACGTGCCAGCGGCACGAGTGTCTCATCTTCTCCAAAAAGTACTCAGACCAGCACCTGCGGCAGCGTCCCCACGGCTCTGTGAGGTTGGTTGGCACTAACAGATGGAGAAACTGAGGCCCAGAGTGCCGGGCGACCTGCTGAAAGCCACCCAGCTGGGGGTAGAGGTGGAGTGCAAACCGAAGGCTCAGTGCTGATGGTGGCCTAGAAGACTGGCCGCCTGTGGCTAAGTGACCCTCAGAGGGACTGGGGGTGTGGATGTGGCCCAGCCACACCTGGATCTTCCGGGGAAGCGCCGGTAGGCCTTGCTACACCTGGGTCTGCCCGGCTCCCTCGCTCCCCTGACCCCGTTATGGGCCGCACACACCTCTCCTCTCTCCTGCTCCCTTATGAGGCACCCGGGGTCCCAGCCCCCTCGGGCTGTGGCTCGACATCTAACACCAAGTGCTAGGGAGCCCTTCTCATAAGAGCAGGTGGCCGTGCAGATCCGTCTGTTTCACTGGCAGGGGTGTCCTCCCCTTACAGAATGCCACCCACAGTCATTGTTCAACCCCCAGGCTGTCCTGGAGCCCCTCCCCTCAACCTTCATGATTAATCACTTTGGAAATTCGTCATTCTGGCAGACTGCTTGAAATTTTGTTATATGCCATTGTCAGGGGAACTCAGAATCAACCGTCTGGGCACTTTACGTCGCCAAACGTGAGCCTCGTAACTCATGGGAGGTGGGCGCCACTTGCCCCACTCTATAGTCGGGGACACTCAGGCTCCAGGAGGGGATGCGACCTGCCCACGGTCACACTCTGGCTCGGGTTTGGAAGCAGGTGGCTGGCATCCTCCCTCAGCCTCCGGTGTCTGGACAGCCTCCGGCATCACATACCTTTTCCCCCTTGGGGCCTGGAAGTCCCTGGAAAAAGAAGGTGGAGAAAGAACGAGCATGAGTGAGGAGGACCAGGCCGGACTCCTGCTAAGGCTGTGCAGGGAAGGGTCTGTGTGGCTGAGCGGAGCTGTGGGCAGCAGAGCGGCCAACATGCGAGCCTGCCAGCCCTTAAGGAGGCTGCCCGTGCCTCAGTCCTCAGCATGAGGGACACGGGGAAGGGGGCTGGGGGGTCGCTGGTATCCTCTTTGGACAGAGGCGCCTCTGCTGGTCACTGGCCCCAGAGAGCAGAGCCCTCGTTGCTGGGCACGGGCTGTGCTGGGTGCTGGTCAGGAGGTCACTGCTCCTGGAGCCTGGGGTATGGGAGTCGGGGTGGCTCCGCTTGGACCACGGGGGCTGCCATCACCCTCTGCGTACAGGGAAATGGTTTTCTTTCAGTCCTGCCAAGCTACCAGGCTTTCGAGCAAAGAAGGTCAAGCCACAAGGCCCACTGTGGAGCTCAGTGTCCCCGGGGTGGGGCCGGCTCTCTTGGTTAAAGGCCGACATGCTCGCCAGCCTCCGTCCCTTCCCAAAGCATCCATTCCCCCTTCAGCCGGCAGTGGGGTTGCTTGTTTTTTCATTCAACAGCTCGTCCATCCAGTCCTCTCCTCCATCCTTTAATGACAAGCACATCATGAGCCCACTCTTCCGCCGTTTGTCAGCTCATTCGCTTGTTCGCTCCCCTGTCTATCCAACCACCATGCACTGTATTTTGCCGTGTATATCGTGTGCTCACGTTTTTGGCCCAAACTTTCAGGAAAACAAAATCTTTCATTGTAATTGTTTAATGAAATTTTTAACTTATTTATATTTAGAAACAAAACCAATGATTGTATTCCAGGGTATTATTTTGCATACAGATATCATTATTTCTTTTCAGAGTTACACTTTTAATACATAAGCATAAATAAAAGAATCGAAAACATCTATGTGGCTATGGAATTAGTACTGCCCATGGATAATGTGCATCCTTATCTTTCCCTCAAAAATTTGGGCAAAAAAGTGCACATTATACATGGCAAAATACGGTATTTACCCATCCGCTAGCTCACCTACTCTCCCATACACCCAACTGTTTGTACTATTATTGATTTGTTATTTCCTTTGACAGTTCTTCCTTCCTTCAATCCATCCATCCATCCATCCATCCATCCATCCATCCATCCATTCATCCAACCATTCATCTATTGGTCCATCCATCTGTCCAACCATTCATCTGTTGGTCCATCCATCCATCCAACCATTCATGTATTGGTCCATCCATCTGTCCAACCATGCATCCACCCATCCAGCCAGCCAGCTACCTTTCCTTCCTCCCTTCCTTCCTTCCGTTATCCATCCATGCATCCAATTATTTATTTAACCATGCCATCTCCTATGCATCTTATTCAGTCCGTTGAGGATGGCCGTGGACCATAGACTCCTGGTCCAGGCGTTCAGAACCCCTCAGCCTGATGCCCGCCATTAAAGTAATGAGACTGCCTGGGGGATGCTCTGTGCCTGGGGCCTGCTGGGAGGGGCTTGCATGTTTTGAGGGCTGATGGCTGCCAGGGACAGTGCTGCCCGCAGTTCCCCACATGCCCAGCATCCTTGGGCCCCTTTGATAGGTGAGAAGCCTCAGGCTTGGGAGGTGAAGAGGCCTCCCCAAGGTCGCACCATCAGCAGGTAGTGGAGCTGGATTTGAACTTAAGCCTGATGCTCAA
Organism: Mormoops blainvillei; assembly: GCA_004026545.1. Lineage (NCBI taxonomy): Eukaryota > Metazoa > Chordata > Mammalia > Chiroptera > Mormoopidae > Mormoops > Mormoops blainvillei. Next base: position 57,572 of record PVJD01002506.1, on the reverse strand, counting down.
ACGGCTTCTCTTTGAGCTGAGCCAGGTTCTCAGTGGATCTTTCTCTCTGGCGCCCCATGGTCACTCCCAACCCCACAGTGACAGCCCCACCCGAGGACCACCTGGAACTGCCCTGCCATCACTTACAGGCTTTCCATCCAGCCCCAGTGGCCCCTGGAAAACGAGAGAGAGAAAGCAGAGGTTACATACAGGAAGGCACTTCCTCTGGCGTTATGACCTGGAGGCTCTCCTGAGGGACGGGACCAAAGCCTGTGCCCAGCCCGTGGGAGCGTTTCGCGCAGACTCGGGGCCGGAGCGCCTGGCTGTCATTTGCTGCCCAGGCCTCCTCCTTGGACAATGGAGCCCCGTTTCTTCTCCGAAACCAACCCCATCTCCACCCTTGAGGCTTGGGCACGTGACCACATTCCCTCAGCTGGGGCGAGGTTCCGGGGTGAGTGGCCCGTCTGGGACTTTGAAAGGTGGTGCTTTGGGGATCTGTTCACCTGATAGAGCTAAGCCGGGGCTCCTGGGGTACCATGTGGCTTGAGAAAGAGGGAGCAGAGAAGGGAGCAGAGCTGAGACAGAGTGAGAGAGGCAGGGCTAAGGTCCTGAAGCTGAAACTACCCCCAGGCGCTCTTCTCTTCGATTGCAAATACATTTTCCCTTGAGCCAGCTTGACTGAGCTTCTGTCAATCGTGATTTATTACGGACTGAAAGTTTATGTTCCCTAAATGCCACTCTGATGGTGTTGGGAGGTGGGGCCTTTGGGAGGTGATTAGGTCAAGGGGGTGGAGCCCTCATGGATGGGTCAGTGCCCTTATAAGAGGGACCCCAGGGAGCTCTGTTCTGCCACGTGAGGACACAGAGACATGTCGACATGTCAGCTGTCTGCAACCTGGAAGAGGGCAGTCGCCAAACGTGACCTTGCTGATCCTGAACTTCTGGCCTCCATGACCGTGAGAAGTAAATTTCTGCTGTTCTTAAGCCTCCCAGCCTGTGGGACTTGGCTCCAGCAGCCCAGACGGGCCAAGGCCTGCCTGGACGGCCCGAGGGCTCCCTCAGGTTCCCCCATGGCTTTGGCCTTTGCAGGCAGGAGTCCGGGCTGAGGGAAGCCAAGCCACACAAGGACGAGTCCTGGGAGCAGGCCACCTCACAGCCCCGGGGGCTCTGCGGTGTCTGCAGAGGGCCAGTGACCACTGCGCAGCCGCCCCCGACCCCCACCCCCACCTCACACGGCCTCATTGAGCTCCCCACTCCACGTGGGCTGTAGAAGGATAATAAGGGGGGAGGAGGTGTCGCGGACCATCTGCTGGTCCGTCTGCTCTCTGCAGACGCCTGTCCTCCCGCCCGCTACCACCCTCTCATCCCCACACACGTTTCACCCTTGACCCCAGCAAACGATCTGGGCAGCTGCACCCTGCCCGCCCCTGTGCACCCTCTCAGCTCAGTGACCTCTTCTCACTGGAAAGGGCTCCTCCACTTCCCAGAGTCAGGCCGCCTGTCCCTGCGCCCGGCACACAGCCCGGCTGTCCCCTGTGACTGACGCACACGCTGTCAGTGTGAGGTCTACACGAGTCTCCGGCAGGTCCAGGAGAGAGGCCTGACTCCGGCGTGCCCAGGGCCCGGGGGAGGCCTGGCACGGAGCGTGTGCTGAGCGGCGTGCGCTGGTCAGACCAGGAGGGGCCCGTGTGCACGTGCGCGTGGTACCCGGTAGAGAGTGAGGGGGCGCGGCAGGCAAAGGGTTGCGCCAGTTCCAAGCAGAGAGGGCCCGTCTGGCTTTGGGGGCCTGGGAAAGATTAGGGAGCGCCACCTTGAGAAAGTAACATTTGGGGGTTTGAACACAGCAAGTGTGTGCGTGTGGGCAGCGACATGGGGCCCGTGGGCAGAGAACAACCCAGCGAAGGCAGGGAGGAGGAGCGCTGGGGCCAGTCTCACGGTCCCAGGGCGCAGCCCTGCCACTCCCTGTGCGCCCAGGGCCGCGGCTGCGCCCCTGGCCCAGCACTGGGGTCTGCTGCGGCCAGGGCCAGGCTCTGCCATTCCCTCACCGTGTGTCCTGGTCTCCCCCAGCTCGGTGCCTCTGACCAACTCTGCCTGCGGTGCCCTTCCCTGCCGCCTGCACCTGGTGGGAGGGACTCATCCCCGGAGCCACTCCCCTGTTCCGGGAGGACCTTCCTGGCTCCGTCAGAGCTGGTCTCTCCTTCCTTGGGTCTGGGCACAGCCAGGGATTTGGCAACCCTGCCCGCTGGTGCTTTGGCCGGACCTCCAGTCTGCGCCCCCCGCCGTCCCCCCTCAGCAGCCAGCTGATCTGCAATGACTCCCGAGACCTGAGGGCAGCCTGTGCTTGGGGCGCTCACACCACAGCCTCACTCCCGGCAGGACACCAGGGCGGGTCTGAAAAGTGGCCTAGAAAGTGCTTCCGGCCACCAGCTTCACCACCGGGGGAGAGCGTGGGTGTGGGGGTGGTGGCCTGGGGACAGCTGGGAACCCAGGGGAGGCAGCGTGGCCCACTCCGAAGTCTTGGGGGTCCCCAGCCACAGTTCAGGCCCCCCTCGTGGGAGGCTCGCCTACTGGCCAGCGTCCTCTTGGGGGCTCCTGGCTGTTCTGGCCCCAGATTCACACGCCAGAGCCCTTCCCCCTTCAGCAGTCTGCTAGGACTGGGCCCTGCCCCTCCCCCGCCCCAGGCTCAGGCCCTGCTAGGCCTCTTCGGGGCCACGTGTCTCCCCCCACCCCATGTCTCTCCCCTGGGCCTCTCACTCAGGCCCGGCCTTTGAACTGCCACAACCCGTGGCGCCCAGTCCCATCCTGGGCCTTTTAGTTGCCCGCACACTGGGCCTTACCCATCACAGCAGCCTTGTCTTACGGAGCAGCGCACTGAGGCCCAGCCAGGGGCAGGCCGCACAGCCAGGGGCAGGCCAGGGCTGGGGGCAGGCCGTGCTTCCGCTCTGTGTCCTCTGCGTGGAAGCCCCTTCAGTGACCTCGCCTGGCATCGGCCACTCTTGCCCTTCCAGTTTGCCCTGCTCCGTCCACTGCCCGCTGGACCCCACCTGCCCAGGTGCCCCGGCCGCCCTGGTAGTCTGGCTGTCACCGCAGACTCGGTGCAGCCATGAGTCCTGCTGAACGAGCCCACAGGCGGCTCGGGCTTTGCCGCTCTATAAATCCGCACGGGTTACAGAGACTGAGGCACGGCTTGAGGTTCACAAGGCTCTTTCCTCTTTACGTGACAGGAAGGAAGCCACGGTAAGCCTCACAGCTGTCCCGCTGCCACCCACAGGAACCGGCCTCAGGGCGCCCTGATAGAGCCTCGGGGAGGGGGCACCCTGCCCCTGGGGGTCAGGGGAGGCGGACTCCCCAAGAATGTTCCCCACTGCGGGCTGGGCCGAGCCCTGCCCCGCCCTCCGTGGCGCCTGCCCTCCCAGCGGCCGGAGGCAGGGGCCGTAGCCCACCCACAGAGGGGGCAGCCCAGTCAGTGGGGGGTCCGAGGGCTGGACTCGACCCTACTCTCCATGCAGGGCTCCCTCCCTGCAGCACGGGGTAGTGAGGTGACAGATGGCCATCCTGGGGGGCCCGGGGACAGAGTCTCACAGGCCTTGCCTTCCCTCTGGGATTCCTGGTGTGTCTGTCAGCCCCACGGAGCAGGCCCTCCCAGGCAGGGCTATCTGAAGCCGCTTCCATGCTGACTCTCTTCAGAGAGAGTGCTGGGTCACACGGACACGCTTGCTGCGCGACTCTGGGAGAGCCCGTTACCCGCTCTGAGCCTCGATGTCCTCGCTGTTCCTTCTCCCCAGCAGGGAGATTCCCACTCCGGCTTCACTCCGGTTTCCGCCTACACTCTGCCACGACCATGGGCTTCCGTCAACTCCGGGATTTGGAAAAGGCTGCCCTAGTGGTCTCGCCGGTACACCTGGTGCCCCAGGCATCACGCCGTTTACTTGGCTCAGGCTGGGCTCACTGGGCCGCGCAGCGCCCTATGCCCACCTGCAGAACTCCTACTCATCCTTCAAGGCCCAGCTCAAGTGGCCCCTGTGTGGGGAGTGTTGCCCCAGGGAGAAGCAGCGTCGATCTGGCCTATGAGCTGCGGAGCTGGGGCCCCCGCTTCCAGAGGAGAGCGCTGTGGCCGGGCTCTGAAGGGTATGAGGGGCGGTCGGAGGAGGCAGGCTGTGGATTCAGACACGCCTGTGACCCAGTCCTGGCTTTCCCACACGCTGCTGGGCCTCACCATCTGTGACAGGGAGATGGGCCTCCCTGCCTCGCTGACCTGTGTGTGTGGGTGCTGCTGGAAAGGGGCTTCGTGTACTGGGTGAAACAGGCTTGCTGGCCCTTCCTGCAGTTACCCCGCATGCGGCCTTTCCCAAACTGGTGTCCCGGGGAACTCTTCCCTGAAGAGTGTTAACAGGCTGGCCATGGTCACATCGGTTTGAGAGACAGTGGGTTGCAGCCTCTGAAATAGGTTTCTTTCCTGCAAGATTCTCCGAGCCGTCACCCTGCCTGTGGTCTCTGGGAGGGCAGAGTTCCCAGCCTCGCTGGGCCCTGGTCCCAGGCCCCGGCTGAGCCTCAGCGACGCAGCTGTGGGGGGCGCGCTGCGTGGACCATCTGCGAGCCAGGCGCTGCCGTGGGCTAGAGGGAGACCCGAGCCTGGCTCTGGGCGCTCCGAGAGGAGGAGCGTCCCAGGAAAGGGCTGGAGCTGGTCACGGGCAGGCTGGCCCAAGGCAGGGCAGGGTCCAGGCTGAGTGTCCCAGCTGGTGACAAGCTGGTCAGGAGCAGAACAGGACGGTGTGAAGGCGCACAGCCCAAACCTGGGTGGGGGCACGCCCGTGGTGGCGGGCGCCCTGTCCCATCATAGGAGCCTCCCCTGCCCCAGACCATGGGGCTCCCACCCCCCGCCGCTCCCCGCCCCGCTGCTGTCCCTGCATCTCTCACAGGAGGCAGCTCACGGGGTGAACGCAGGGCCTCGGCCCTGGCTGGGGTCAGGCCCCTCTGAGCCTCGGCTTCCACAGGGCGGGCGACCCTGAGGGTCGGAAGCCACAGCGCTGTGCCCGCAGGCGCTCCGTTCCCATGGACTCCCTCTCCGCCTGATCAAAGCCAGGGAATTAGTCACCAGAGGTTTTCAGCCCCCAAACTTCACAGCTGTTCACAAGCCTGGTTCTGCTGTGCATCCCTCCTTCCCCGTGCAGATCAGCGGAGCCAGACGTGAGAAGCAAACAGGCCCTGGGCTGCCCGTGAGAGGCAGGCCAGGCCGGCAGGACCCCCTCCCGCCCTGTCCCCCCAGGGACTGGAGTGTCCCTGAACCTCAGTTTTCTCATCTCTAGATGGAGGCCACGCTGTCTCCTCTCTAACGACAAGTTCCTCGGGTCCCAGTCGGCCTTCTCTGTCTCCCCCTCTCAGACCAGCCTGAGGCAGGAGACCCTGGAGGAAGAGGGGGGGCGGGGAGGTGACTGCAGTGTGTCCCTCCCAGTAGCCAGCAGGGGGCACCAGGCTCTGCCCTCGGGGGTGCTCACGTCCCACCCCCACCATGGGATGTTTTCTGAGCAGCACTCCACAGAGGCATTTTCTGAGAAAAAAATAACTTGGTGGCCGAAGAGGGGCAGTTTCTTGGTGAAGTAAACTTGGGACGTGGGGTATGCCGGCTCCACGGCCGGAGCTTCTCGGTGTCCCTGGGGCAGGGAGGCCTGGGGAGGCGCCCCCCCACCGGAGGGGCTGCAGCCTCGCGCTCCGTCAGTGAGAGTCGGCTGTAGAGCTGAACTCCATCAACAATCTGGCGGCGTTTCAGCACAGCCGGCAGGGAGCGCCCGGCCCAGCCGGGCCTGGGCGACTGCCTTGCTTTCTGGTTGTAATTAACGCTGACGGCTCCTGTCAGGGAACGGGGGCCTCCGAATGCACCAGGACGGGCCCCTGGATGAGGGGGCTTACCAGGATTATCAGTCCGGGCCCAGTAATTACGGCCCAGATGTTGACAATTCATCAAATTACAAGGCCATTGGGGCCCGGGGTCCCAGCTGGGGACGGGCACATTCCTCCGTGAAGACTCTGTCATTACGGTGTCCAGTGTGTGCGGGGTGGGTGGGCAGGCCCTTGGGGTCGGCTGGTTCCAGGTGGGGCCCACTCCTCAGGCCAGGCTGTTTGCACACAAGCCGGCCACAGGACGGCTGTCCGGGCACAGTCTGGGAAACTTGAATCCCGCCCTTGGGAAGGGGAAGAAGGGACCCTCTCCTTTCTAGTCCGGCCTGGCTGCATCCCGATCCCTTGGGCACAGCCTGGCCCAGTTCCTGCCGGGGAACCCCTTCCGGGGGTCTGGGGACTCTGTAAAGTGGGCTGTGCAGTCACCTGGGGCACCCCAACTCGCGGCAGACAAGGGGATGGCTGGGCTTTAGCTGGGTGGTCCTATGGGCCTTCAAAGCCAGGGACAATGCTGCCGCCCCCGTCCCCCCAGCCCTGACTCCTCATCTGTACAGCAAAGGGCTGGGCCTGCAGCCAGATTTGATTGAGAACATGCAGTTAAAAGCAAAACAAAACAAACAACTAACCGAATTAGTTGCAACATTTAAAAATTGTGACATTTCACATAAACATCCGGAGTTCAAACTTTTCTAGAAAAGTTGGAAGATCTCGCACCCCGGGGCCCCCATGCCTGGCAATACCTGCTATGCCAAGTGCTTCCTTTCGCCGGGTACCCCCAAGGCCATGGGCCTGGTCCCTCCCCACTGCCTCACACCTGGCCTGCTGCCTCATCAAGGTGACATGCCAGCTCTGTAGGGGCGCCTGGGTTCGTAAGCCTTGGCCCCTTGCAGCTCCGCGAGTCCGCGGCCGGGAAGCCAGCTGGCTTCTATTTGGGAGAGAGCACGCTCGGTGCGCTGGAAGCAATTACACATATGTCCACATGATACGTCATGGCCAGAAGAGGTGGTGCTATGCCTTTGAACCGATCCCCCAATACCTGCTTAAATTACACATTTGCCAGTTACATAATTACCCTGTCAGGTATCAGGAAAAACTGTTCCGGGGGGAGGGGTCAGGGGCTCCCATGTCGGGTGGGAGGTTGGAAGACAGGCCAGCGAGTCAGGCTGTGTCTGTCTGAGTGGCCGCAGGTCCCGTGTCTCCAGCTCAGACACAAGAGTCTGGTCTGGGGGAAGACACCGGAAGTAGCAGGCACACCGGGCACCCATTTTGGTGCCAGCCTGCTGGGGTGGAGATTGAGCAGGATGGAGCAGTGGCTGCCAGGAGGGTGACATCCCAGCATGGCTGGAGTGACATGATGGAGGCAGTCTAACGGAAGCGGCCTGCCTGGGACGGCATGGCTCGGAAGGGGTGACTGCGACCTGGCGTGACCTGGACACTGGGGCACAGGGCGGCCGGGCAGCTGGCAGCGGACCCCGAGGCTGCGGGTGCTCTGCAGGGGTCCCTGCTGCCCTGGTCGTGCCCCAGTCGCACCCCTGCTCTGCCTTCCTCCCCCAGCCTTGGTCTTTGGGGCCCTGGCCTGCTTCCCGCAGCCCCCCTCTCTGGTCGACCGTCTAGCCTCTCTGAAAACTGCTTCTGGGCTGTGGGTGTGGGGTGGGCCTTGTCACTCACGGGACATGTTTCCACAGACAACACAGTTGTCATTCACTGGTAATGAGTTGGTTGATGTAACGATCAACCTGCCTGGGCTGAAGTGCGACCCCCCCGGTGATGGGGCATATGCCCCCCAGTTCCTCCCAGGCCCCACCATTCCCTATGCTCACCTGCACCCCACCAACCTCTCCTATTTCTGTACCTGGCCGACCCCTGTAAGGCACCGATGCGCTTGTGAGCCTGCAGTTCCGTCTCTGGGCCGTCTATCCAAACTGCGGCCCCCCTGCCAGTCCTGGGCCAGCCGCCACCGGCCTCTGTCTCTGCCCCCGTGGCCAGCCCCCCTGTACTTCGGAGGGGCAGGAACATCCTGATGGCTATGTCCCCGCCCTGTAGACCTCACAGTGAGCTGCACATCTTCCCTGGAGCCCATTTCCTCCTCTGGAAAGTGGGTGGGGTGTGGGCAGAATGGCTCCCCATAGGCGACAGCACCTGGCCCCAAGTGTGGCACCCGGTGGTTTGGGTGAGGCTGACTGTAACTTGCTGGGCCAGTTCCGGGGGGGCAGAGTCCAGGAAAGGGGTGGAGCTAAAAGACACACCTCCTTGCCTTGTCACCCTGGTGTCGCCAACCCTGAGCACAGCCCTGTCCCCACTGCAGAGGAGAGGACTGAAGCTTGGGGAGGGCAAGCACGGCCAGCAGGCCGGGGACACCGCCTGAGTCTCCAGCCTGAGATCTGAGACCTCCCGCCTCACCGCGCCCTCTGGTGCGCCCTCGCCCCCCGCCCTTGGGCGAGCCTCCGGGCCCTCATTGCTTCCGACGCTCTCCGTGGGGATTCGCGTGCCACCTTCTCTCTGAGAAGCCTTCCTCAACCTCCGTCACCACGCAGCACAGCTTCTTAGCTACAGGCCCACGCTGACTCCCCACCACCTCCCCTTCCACAGTGACTGCCCCTGAGGCCCCAGTGCCGCTGCTGGCCTGGCTCGGAGGGGTGTCCATGAGTCTATGCAGTGCCCTCCCCAGGCTCCCCAAGCTGGGCTTATGCCACCTGGTCCCACTGAGTAGGGGTCGGAGCAGCTTCCTAAAGAGAGGCGCCATTGGTGGGACACCCCCAGCCCCCATCTTATATAGGAGATAACACACTGGGGCCAATCTGTCCCTAGACGCCCTTCCTGACAGGTAGGCGTGTGGCCCCGACTTGCATACCCCCCAGTGACGGGGAGCTGCTTTCTGGGCAGCCCGGTGGGTTTGCACCGTTTCTGTTTAAGCTCGGCCCTCCCCAGGTTGGGGGTCACTGTGAACTCCCTCCACCTTGTGGCCCCAGGGAGGCAGCCAACGGACTCAGTGAGCCAGGTTCCCAAGGCTGCCGGCCTGTTGCCCCCTCTGCGTGCTCTGCTCCCTCGCCAGCGTGGCCTCTCTCTAGGCCTCCTGGGCATCCCCCCTGCAGCTCCCCACTTGTCAGCACCCACTTGGCCTCCTGACCTTGGCTCGTGCCTCCCTTCCTCCCCTTGAGCCCCAGCCGGCTGGGCCCTGACCAAGCACAGTGGGACTGCCCCTGAGGTCTGACTCTCTCTCCAGCTACAGCCGTCCTAGGGGTAGGGCCCCAGGATGTAGTTCTCAAGGTTGTATCCCAAACGCGAAACGAAGTGCCTCGTACACAGTGAGAACACAGGAAGAGTTTGTTGAACAAACCCTGAAGTGGATGAATGCGGTTTCCCACTGGCGCCAGTGCCGCCCTGCGAGCACCAGAGGGCGCTCTTTACCTGCAGAGCTGGCTTTGGGCGCTGTGGCCGCCTGCCTTCAGGCCAAGGCCTGGGAGGGCGGCGGCCACTGGACGCTGCGGATGCTGGCTGGGGAGGAATTCCTTCAGCCCCTAGGTTTCCCCGTCCTGGGTTTGGTGACCATCACGGCGGCAGGAGCCGTCACTCACTGAACCCAATCTGTGTGTCAAGCGCTAGGGTTCCCCCAACTGCTGAAGAAGCTTAGGGATGTGTTTGAGGTCACAGAGCCTACAGAGCCCCAAAGCCCATTGTCTTTTCACCACATGGACAGGACAGGGTTCCAGTCCCTGATTTCAGGAGAAGCAGCGTGGACCAACTTCATGCCCAAATACCTGCTTTCTTGCAAGTCTGTTTGTCTGGAAGACCTGAGTCTGCCTCTGTGACCTGGTCTGGGAGCACCCTCTTCCATGCAGTGGGACGAGGGTGCTGGAGGGGGCTTTGCTGCCTGGGGGAGTGAGAAGAGGTCAGCCGGCCACCAGTCTGGAGGGTTCCACTCGACACAGGTGCCGTCACAGGCACACCTGGAGGGCAGGACAAATGTCCTCTGCCCCGCAGGGCCGCCCTGTTAAGTGCTCTCCTGGAGCTGGACTCGGGAGCTGGCGCCTCGGAGGCTGGAACCCACAGCTGGGGGTGCCCTGGCCCCTGCCTGGAAGGTGGGGGCAGCCTAGAGGGAGAGCAAGGCATCTGGGACCTGAGCGCAGACGCAGCAGCCACACAGGTCTCCTGTCTCTGAGCTGCTCCACTCGTGACACTTGAGGGGACGCTGGGGACACAGCGTGTGCCCAAGACAAGAGGTCCGAGTGAAGGAGCACCTGCTTTGGGACCCTGGGGAGCAAGGCCAGCACGGTGGCCTTTCCTGAGCCCCGGCTGTGTGCCCCCCGCGCCCCAGTCTGGGGCTTTCACTTTGGGAATCTGCTTTCATCCTGTCCACGCCTCGGGGGGGTCTGGAGGGCTGCAAGGGTCAGATCAGAATGAGATGTAAGATGGCAGGCTCTGATTATAGATGATTTTGGGATGTTCCAGAGAATCGTTTAGCTCGTTACATTTTTACAATCAAAGCTGTGTCTGAACCACGAGGGTGCAAGGAAACATGTGAATGTGTGCTGCTCTGTGGTCCTTTGTTCATCTGATTAATTCCAAACAGTCCCACTGAGTCATTCATTTCAAAATTGGTCCCAGGCTGAGGCTGCCCCGTGGCTCACGTTTCAGCTTGGAGCTTCTGCCATCCCGGGGGCCCGGGCTGTCGGCTGCCTGTCGGGGCTCCCATTACCGCTCCGGAGACGCTGTGCAGCTCCTGCCCCCCACGGCTCCTGAGCGTTTAGCCAGATGGGTCCTGCGCACTGCGCCTGGGCGGCGGGCGCTGCCCGGCGTGAGGAGCCCTGGTTCTGGTCCCTCGCCGGGATTCAAGCTTCGGCTGCAAGTTATCGCCGCCGCCCCTGCCTGGGCCCTTTCCTCCGGCTCCGTCCTGCAGCAGGGAGGCCTCGTCAGTACACACATCTGTCCGCGTCACTGAGGGGCCTCCATGGCTTCCAAACTCTTCCGCTGGGTGGGCGGGGGTCCTTCCAATCGGCATCACCGTCTCTCTCTGCCCTGCCTGCCCTACACGCCCCCATCCCCAGGCACACGGGACCCATAGCACCCCTGCCGGGCTCACGGTGCCTGCGTTCGTGCTGCACGGACGCCTTTGGCCCTCGTCCTCCTGACGAACTCCTACTCGACGTCCCTCTCCTTGAGGCCTCTGCAGTTCCAGGCAGCGTCGGCCCTTCTTCCTGCCTGTGTGCGTGCAGCCCTCCTCCCCTCTGCGCCGTAAAGCTCTCTGTACGGGAGGGTCTCACACTCAACTGGAGGACGATGGGCAGGGTTGGGGGGCCCTGTGTGGCAGGCCTTCATCTGTGGTCAGAATCCCAACAGAGGTGGCCCGACCCAGAAAGCTACGTAATGAAGCAGCTCAAAGCCCAAGTCAGCGGGGACCTAGGGACACCTTGCGGAGTGGGATGGAATGGGATGTCTGTCTCCCGGGCCTGGTGGCCTTATGGCCTTTGCTCAGGCAACGCGGTGTGAGACAGAGACCTGCAGCTCTGGTCTTTGGGTGGGCAGGGGGGCAGCACAGGGCTGAGTGATGTGCCTCAGTCCGCACAGGCCTTTGGAACTGGTGCCACCTGCAGGTGGGAGAGTCGAGGGGACCCCAGAGGTCAGTGTGGCGAGGAAGACAGACCACCATCGGGGCCCTCCGGGTCTGCAGGAGGAAGCCAGGCCCACATGTTTGCCACAGTGAGATCTGGGAAAGCAGTGTGGCCACTCTCAGCCTCAGTTTTTCAATCCACAAAACAGGCACAAATCGCCATGCCAGGGATGGGGCACGCTTTGAAACTGAGTTCCCGCACAGATCAGATCCCTCATGTTTTCCTCCAGGCCAAGCCCCGTACTTTGCGAAGGCAGGTACGGAAGCCCAGGAAGCCGAAGGGACGGCCTCAGGGCAGGGGTGGGGCCTCAGGGCAGGGGCGGGGCCTCCGGCGCAGCCGTGGCCCCTGTTCGGCCCTGCTGCAGTCAGCTGCTCCTTGACTGGACAGGACCTGACATTTCAGGACGAGGAGGATGCTTTTCCTCCTCATTCCCAGTAACGACCACGGCGCAGATGTAAGCGTGAGGAATGGGGGAGAAGGTGGAATGGAGAAACGGATTCTTCAGTTAGATTTGTTTTTTTGTTTTCATGTTTTTGGAAAGCGAGAAAGGGTCTTAACCATTAGATAATGAGGTGGGCAGCAGTGCGTGGGGAGAGAGCCTCGGGCCGGGCAAGGAAAGGACGAGGAGGAGAAAGGGAACATTTGCTCCAGACCTGCTCACTAGTGGAGGAGAGATGCAGCCTGGGCGCTCATTGGGCTTTGTCATGCTGGTGGGTGGTGTCTCAGCCGAGTCCTGTCACCCTCTGAGTTCAGCTTCCTCACCTGTCCAGTAGGGTGGGCACCCTAACTTCCCAGGGAGGGCACGTGAGAACGTGCACACGGCAAGTGCTTAATGGGTACGCTTGCTTCTCGGGCATGATGGAAGGGCTTTGGGGGACGGGAGGGCATAGTCCTCTCTTCTGGTTTCCTCTGAAGGGAGACTCTCTGAGCCCTTGGTATGGTGCACCTCTGATTTTGGGGACAAGTGGTTTCTGTAACAGAGCCAAGTTTTCCTGGCCTCTCACTCCTCACACGGCCTCCAGAATTCTACTCAGTGGAGCCCGGAGACCTCCCTGCTTGCCCTTCTACCATCTTCCCGCCCTCCGTTCACCCCCTCCAGCCACACCGGCCTCGCGGGTGCCCCGGACGCGTGGAGCTCTCCGCCAGCGCACGGCCTGTGCACTTCCCTCCGTCAGGGCCTCGTTTCCCCTCGAGATCACAGCGTCTTTGACATCTTTGAGGCCTCAGCTCGCACGCCATCTTCCCCAAGAGCCTTCTGGTTATTCAGTCCAGAGGAAACCCACCCACCCAGCCACCCAGCCACCTCTTGCTTCCCATCCGGGCTTTACTCTCTTTCCGGTGTGTTACTGCTTGAAGCTGTCTTGTTGGTTTATTTGTTTATGTGTTTATTGCTAATCTCCTCTCCTTGTCTCCCTTGATCAGTGCTGGTCCGAAGATCCGGAAAAGCATCTGGTACAGTCAGTGATGGAGGAGATGGCGTGCCGGCTCCCCACGCCAGGGCCGCAGCCCCGCCGGCCTTTGCTGGTTCTTGCATGTCCTTGAGCCTCTGGCCTCGATGCCTAACACCCTCCTTTTCTGTCCAAATGCAGAGAAACCTTAAGCCCTGGAATATCTTACCAAATATACATTTTAAAAAATCCTCAGTTGAGGGTATGTCTTGATTTTAGACGGGAGTGGGGAGAGAGGGAGAGAAACATCGATGTGAGAGAGGAACATTGATCAGTTGCTTCCTGTACAAGCCCCAACTGGGGATCAAACCCGCAACCTAGGTATGTGCCCTGCCCGGGAATCGAACCCATGACCTTTTGGAGTATGGGTTGATGTTCCAACCAACTGAGCCACCTGGCCAGGGCACCAAATATACGTTTTTCAAGAAATATTTAAAGTATATTCTGAAGGTGTAAAACAAACTGGAAAGTCACTATAGTTCAATGGCAAAAGTCAGAAAGGTCAAATTCCAAAGAAGAGGAAAAGGAAAGATTTTTATGTTAAAAATAGGAGATAGTGTGATGTTCTAATGTTTTCTGGCCAAAAGTCAAGGGGTGGGCAAGACTTGAGTCCTGCATGAGAGATAAGTCTTTCTTCAGAGAGAAAAAAGGGGATTGTGGTAAGAAACCTCAAGGAAAGTCACAGTGATGCCTAATCATTCCTCCCTCTCTGCCCCAGGTCAAACTGGCTGTGTGTATCTCCCTTCCCCACGGCTCCCCAAAGACCGCACCTGGGTCCAATCCATCTTTATGTGGCCCCGGCACTCAGCACAGGGCATGACATACCTTACAGATTTGTTGAACAGAGCCAAGCCTGCTAGTTATGAGATGGAGGAATCACTTTATCCATCTTAAGTGTTCATTACTACCCCCAAATGCAAGAATGCTGTGCCTGCTGCTCCCCTGCAGGTCTCATCTTACACTCACAGTGTTCTGAGCTCAAAATTCCCCCCTGCCACGGATACCATGTTATCTATTATCCCTGGATCAACTGAGATCTGGAAACTCTCAAACCCGGTGATTTTCTATTTAAAAGCTATACCTGCAATTTCAAATTCTACCACAAGGTGGCAGTTAGAATGACAGAAATCTTTAAAAACTAGTTTAATCTCTAAAACTATACACCTTAAATTAAAACAACATACATACATACATACATACATACACCTTAAATTGAAACAAGACACATACATACATGCATCTATTTTTTAACTTATCACGTTGGCATCGATTTAAGGGCATGGCTTGGGGAAACATGCAGTATTCATTTGCTATTGGTGGGAATGTAAGTCAGCACTGCCTCCCGGAGGGCGGTTGGGCAACGCACACCGAAAGCCTTAAGCCTCTGCAAGCCCTTTGGTCCTGCAACCCAACTTCTAGACATTTATCCTAAGGAGATAATCGTGGATGGAAAGGGTGAAAAATTGTCAACGTAAATACTATAACTTGGAACGTGCTTGAATAAATTATATATGATAAAATATCATGTAGCTATTACATCCTATAAGAATTCTTAGTGATGTGGGAAAATCTCATGATACATTCAGTGGAAAAAAGAAAAGCTACCAAAAAAATGTCCACTGTGATTTCAGTTTTAGACTAAGAAATATAAGGAGAAACTTGTGCATAAAAAATCCTGGAAGAACAAACACCAAAATATTGACAGGACTTATCTGCGGGTGGTAGGATCATGGATGGATGCTTTTTCCTTTTTTGCGCTTTCCTGTATTTTGGGAAGGCTTTCTAATAAACGCGGTTCTGTGGTCATCGCGGTGAGGAGAGGCACGCGGTGAGGAGAAGCACGCTGCTCTTGCGTGCTTCTGTCAGCGAAGCCTTGTGGCAGGAAGGACGGGTCGGCCTCCTTGCGAGACGGCTGTGGACACGGCCGCACCTTGTTAGGCCACATTCGATCCCACAGGCGTGGGTGGTTTTTATGTCCTCCCCCCGCCCCCACTGTGGGGATAACAGAGGGAGCTGGCCTCGCTCAGGGGAGGGGTTTAATCTGGAAAACGCGGCTGGCACCCTCTCCACCACGACCCTCCTGGGGACTCTTTTCTTGCTCTTACTTCCCCTTAGGAAGTGACATGGTATAGGCACAAACTTAAAAAAAAAAAATCCTCCGAGGCTGGTTTTGAAGTTTACTCAGTAACCCCTTTTCTGCAACTGATAGTTCTCCAAAGGCTGCCAGTGCCCGCGGGAGGACCGGAATGAGTTCCCAGGCTCTGCCTTCCTCTCCGCTCAGGGCTTTTGCGGAGCAGAGCGCCGCCCGGCCTGCGGGCGTGGCGCCCCGGGAGCTGAGCGGCTGAGCGGCCTGCCCGGGGTGCACGGCCAGCCAAGACCCGACCTGAGTCTGAGTGACGGGAATCGGGGTGAAGCTGGGTGCTCGGGCACCTCCAGGGCGGCTCGGGCCCCTCGCACGGGGTCGCTCGCGACCTCTGGGATGGTCACACCGAACGGAGCGGCCTGTGAACAGACCCCGGACTGGGAGCCAGGCGCTCCACCCGCGCAGAGCTGCGGCTTCCAGCCTCGAAGGAACGCGTTAAGTCCTGCGGGCCTCCTGCCTGCCCCCTGCCCGCATGGGCCTCCTCCCGCCTGCAGGGCAGTGGGGATGGGCGTTGCCCCCACGCTGGGGGCCTCACGGAAGGGCCGACCCAGGAGGCAGTGCCCGAACGAGGGTGCTCAGAGCCACACAGCCGGGCGCACAGGCTGGCTCCTGGGCTGCGGGCGCAGACGCCGAGTTCCGCATCGAGCAGGGCCAGCCCGGTCAGGGAAGCCCGCTGGTGTGGAAATGGTAGGGGGCCTGCCAGCTGGGGCTGGGCAACCTCAGGAAAAGGGGTGACTCAGCCCTGGGGGAATAATGGGTGTGACATCGGCTTCCTTTCGCCGGCTGCCTGGCGGGGCTGCTCCCAGCTGCTTCCCAGGGGTGACCTGTGGGAGGGCAGAGGGCGCTGGCCAGAGCTGCCGCACACAGGCAGTGAGGAAGGCTTGCTGAGCCAACCTGCCTCCTTCCCTGACAGCTCCTGACTTCACACCAGACGGACACACGGACGACATCCATCCCCCCGCCTCCCCACCCGCACATTCCCACAGCCCATCTCAGGCCCGGGTGGGTGCCAAGCATCTCACACGCTAACCCCCTCAGGCTAGATTCCTGGCCTGTGATGCTCCCTGACCTGGCCACTGTCTGCTGTGACCTACAATGTCTGGGTGCCCCGAGGATGACCTCACTTCACCTAAACCCCAGCTCTGCTCTTCACAGGGAAGAAAATGGAGACTTAGGGTAGCCAAGCGATCCAAACCCTGGACTCCACCCCAGGCCACCAAACTCTCCACCAGACTCCAGCCCTGGCCCACAGAGGGCCCCCACCCCATCCACCATCAGCCTATGTCCTCTCTGACGCACGGGAAAAGGAGTTCTGGGTCACCAGGTGCTCAGAGGAGACAACAGCGGGGGAAGAGGAAGAACCCTGTCACCAGCCACCACCCTCGGCCCCGGGACACGCGCATCTACGGCCAAGAATAGCTGGGGTTGTAAAAAGTCAGCCAGGTCACCGGAGGCTCTAGGAGTTTTCAGTTCTCCAGGGCCGATGAAGCAAGTGGTCCCAAGACATGAGGCTGAAATATTGCGGCTAAAGCCTGTGGTCGCGCAGGACTCCAGCTGCCGTGCAGGACCCTGACTGCCCCCCACTCAGGGAAAGCTGCAGGAGAGGCGGCAGCCCCGGGCCCTGGGTGTTCCTGCAGGAGGATGGCAGACCTGGCTGGGGCTTCATGAGGAACAGGGACTTCACGTGTCTCTGGTCTGGGAGGCCGGCTGCCTGCCGCCGGGGAAGCTCTCCTGGCCGCGCCACAGAGCCCCGGCTCGAGCCTGAACCCAGCGCGCGCTGCTGTGGGCATGAGGCAAATGCTCCCCGAGTCTCCACGGAGTCCCCGAGGGCCTGGCTGTGATGTGCTCTGTGCTACTGTCACCTCCCCAGTCTCATTTAATCCCAACCCCGAGGCTGTGGGCAAGCCCCCCTCGCCCGGTCTCACACAGCGGGAACCCGAAGCTCAGAGAGGGGGGCACCTTCTCTAGGGCCCCTGGCCGGGAGGCACAGCGCTGAGACCCAAGCCCAGCTCTCCCTGTGCTCCGGCCTGATGTCCGCTCCCCAGCCTCCCGGGAAGGCAGCCGCTGCCGACTCGGGCCCGCCTTGCCTCCATGACCAGCCCATCCTGAGTCTGGACAGGTCTGTCCTTTACAGAGTCCCCTGAATCAATCCACATTTCCCTTCCTGATCTCTCTGGCTGGAGGCCCAGAACAAACATGTCCCCCAGTGTGTGACGGTCCTGGCCACATTCTCCTTCACCGGGCTCGCCCCCTGCCCTGCCGCGGCAGGACTCCGGTGCAGGGCCCGGCAGCGCCCAGCTGCCTTTCAGCTTACTTCTTACGAGGTCCCCAAGCAGCCTGCGCTGGGGACGTTGATTCCAAACATGAGCTAAGTTTTAGGTTTAATGGTAAAAGATCTGACAAGTGATGACACCACCGAGGCCAAACTGGAACCGACCAGGCTCCTGCCCCAAGCAGTGACACAACAGGGTGGGCAGGACACGCAGTTCTCTGTGCACTGGGAAGAGGGAGCTCCACAGCCAAGGGCTGGACCCTCGGCCCGGGGGGGCTGGACTGGCAGGAAGAGCGGTGCTAGGCGGGCCCTGAGCCCGGGGAGCAGGCTCGGGACACCAAGGCGACGCCCTCTCAAAGCCTCGTTGCTTTGCCTGCCAGGCAGCTGGCGCCGAGACCGCCAGATGGGCCAGCCCCGCACACCTGCAGGCCCTTCCTACCCAGAGCTAATGCTACCCCTCGCGCAGGAAGACCAGAGCACCGGGGGGCAGAGGAGGGAGGAGCGCAGACAGTTAAATAAAGGTTCAGAGGCAGAATGCTGGCTTGAGAGAAAAGGGTAAAGAGAGCAAAAAAATAAATGGCAAATTACCGGGTAGCCATCTCGTCCTGATTGCCCCTGTGGTAATTAATATGTCATTAATAATCAGACTTTTGGCAGAAAACCATATGGCAACACTTAGCACTCAATCAGGGCCCCGACTGCACCCCCCACAATGTTCTAGGGTTTGCAGCAGAGGCTGCTGTGGGTAACCGATGCCTTTAGGGGGAGACTCAGGGCTCCGACCGGTCTGGGGCTCGGAGCACCCATTTCCCGCCTCATCGGGCCAGGCCGAAGGGGCCACCAGGACACACATCCATGTGAGACCTGCCCGCGTCAGTCAGCACCCATGATGAGGGCCACGTGGGGACACGGGGTTCCTAGGGGCAGTGTCACAGCCATCAAGGAAAACGCTCCTAAAATGCCGAGGGGCCTAGAGAGCAGACAGGGTGTCCTGCCTGCTGCTGCCCCGGGATGGGCGAACCGAGGGAGCTGGGCCTGGAAGCCAGGGTTATGGCAGGGCAGCGTTGCTGCTCCTGCATGCTTCTGTCCCACGTGCTCGGAGCAGCGTCTCACGGGCTGTCATCCGCCTCAGGCGGCAGCTTCAGGGTTCTGCATCGTTTAATGCATTTAATAGCTTAACAGCCAAGTTCAAAGCCCCCGCTCCACGGCCCTCTACATGACGCGCTGCAGTCGAGTTCACACAGGCTGCCCCCGTGTGATCGCCGGGGCTGACTCAGCAGCGCGCAGCTGCTGCGGCCCATAAATCCGCACATTCTTGCTGGCTCACTCGCTGGCTCAGTGAGGCGCTACATGCCTTGAGAAGCCCCGATTCCAAAGGGCGCGATTGGGAAATGAATCATGGCAAGTGGGAGTCAAAAATAAAACAGCTCATCTGAAAGGAATTCCTTTAGAAGGTGCATTTTGACTCAGGCAGATTCTCAATGTGCTTCCCGAGGGGGTTCGCCAGGAGCTATCCGGCTGCTCAAAGGCGGGCTTGTCACATTTCTTGGGGAAGAATCTGATTTTCAGGTGAGCTCTCTCCTGCGTTCAATGCTGCCTGGGGGTGCCAGCCCCTCCCCGCGCCGTTCTCAAATCCAATACCCTCGTGGCCAGCTGCCCCACCCAGGGAGGCAAACGTATTTTGGCAAAGGAGAGAGACAGGCCCCAGAATCTAGTTATAAGCCAGACTCATTCCTAAGCATATCTGCCAGACTCCAGAGCCCTTTCTGCTGAAGCACGTGAGACAATAAAGACACAATGTCTCAGTGAGACACTGAGAAGCCCGACTGCTGCGGTGCCAGCCAGAAAATGTGGGCGTGGTGCCCGCCTTTCTGTGCGCCCCAGGAGCCGGGGTGCGGGCCGGGGCAGCAGGCTCGGCCAGCCCTCTCGGGGGGCAGATGGTCACGGAGCGTTTCAAGGGGCGTGTCAAGCCCGTTGAGCTCTGCGCTTATGTTCACATCTTTTTAAATTCATCAAATTTAAAAAGATATGGCCCCTGTCTGGACTCTTTTTTTTTTCCCCTTGGTCGCACCTCTCTAACTAAACATTATTTTCATGGAAGTGCTACAGAGAGAGAACAAAACATCTTATCTTTCAGGAGCAGACGGCACGATCCAGGGCACTTACTGGAGGGCCTGCAAAACACAAGCGGAGAGGCTGCCGTCAGAGCTGGAGGGGAGGAGGGTCCTCTCCCCGCGGGCCTCCGTCTACAGCTACCAGCCTCCCCTCGCGCGAGCACAAGGCTTTGGTGCTGCCCCAGCCCCAACGCGAGAGGCAGGCAGAGGGAGACCCCTTGTCCTGTGAGGGCCGGGGTGGGCATGGAGGTGATGACAGTCCAGCATGGATGGGTCAGTGCATTCATTTCAGGAGGCTGCCGCTGGTCCCGCTTGGGCCCCGTGTTGGATTTTGGCCCCCCGGGGAAGGAATCAGACCTCGTTCCTGCCTGAAGGACACATTTTGGTGGTCAACGGAGAGTCGGTTCGTTTCCGTGGGAGGGAGAGACTCGGGGAGGAGACCCTTGGGGCCGAGGGAAGAAGCAGCACAGGGCGCCGGGATGTGCGCGGCCAAGCCGGCGAGTGGGCGGTGCCCGAGGCCCAGCGCTGGCGTGGGGCCCCAGCCAGAGGACATAGGGCACTTGAAGGAGATGGTCTAGAAACTCGGGCGCTGATTCAGGAAGGGCTGGCGCAGCCCGCCGCGGCCTGTCCCCAGAGACGTGGGCTCGGGGAGAACACTTTGACACCAACAGTTGTCCTTGTGGTGTGCCAAGCACATTGCATGTCCATGACTGCCTTTGACCTTCTCAGCAACTGGTGAGGGCGATGATGAACACGCCCACATGACCGATGACAACAGAAAGAAGCGACTTGTCTAAGGCCACGTGCTTGGCCGGGCGTGGAGCTCATCTGGGAAGGAGGCCTCTCAACTCAGACCCCACACGCTTTCCATGAAGCCGTGCCTGCTCCCGGCAGACCCGGGACCTCAGTCTGGAGAGTGAGGCCGCAGAGGATGGAGAGCAATGGGACCCCGGGGTGAGTGCAAGAGGCAAGATCTCAGGCTCACAGAACTTTCCTGGAACAAACAGGTATAAGAAAACTGCACGGTGACAAGTAGGGCTGGCCCTGTGTGGGATGGAAGCTAGGCTAAGCCCAGCGGGTGCGGGGTGATTTCTGGGAGGGAAAGGGGAAAAGAGGTGCCTGGCAACGAGGGGAAAGCTCAGAACACGCCCAGGCCTCTGGGCTTTGGAGGGCGGCAGCGGGACAAGCCTGGGAGAAGGCAGGGCCGGCCAGGGCACGGGGCCTGTCTCCATGCCGGGACCCAGGGGGCGGGGAGGGGTGGGGCACAGAGGGGTTCAGCGTGGAGAAGCGATTCAAGGGGGCAAGGGGACACGCGGCCGCTGTTCCTGTGCAGATGACGGCTGCCTGGGCCCGTGCTAGCAGTGGGGATGGAGAGACATGAGTGAGGGGACACTCATCAGAGAGGACAGACAGGACTCATCTTTGATTTAATGGCGGAAGTACGGGTGGAGGGGCGCATGCGGCAGAGAGGAAGGAGAGAGGCGAGGCCAAGACTTCTGGCTTGAAACCAATGTGTGATGGCACTGATATTCCAGAATGGTCACGTGGGGGCTGTGTGTTCCCTAAGCCTAGACTGCGGGCAGGGAAGGGCGCTGGCCACTCGGACACCTGTGTAGCAGACTCCTTACTTTCAGCCAAGGATCTTGCTCCTTGCTTCACAAAGGAATGAAAAGCCACTGGATGGACACACTGTTATCTTTCTGACACCACACGCGCACACCTGCCTGCACCTGCCCCTGGGCCCGGCCTCCTCTCCAAGTCCCTCAGGCCGAGTCAGAGAAGCTGATTCACTCCCACCTACCGGGACCCCGCTGCACTCACCCGCCCTCCCTGCCCGTCCCAGCGAGGCCACTCTCAAGTAGGCCCTTCCTGGCAGCTCTGACGTGTACTCTGAGTCCTCTGATTTTATTTGATAATTAAATTTTCAGTCACAGTTGACATCCAATATTGTATTAATTTCAGGAGTACAACACAGTGATAAGACATTTATATACTAATGAAGTGACTGCCCCCGGTTAGTCTAGTACCCATCCGGCACTATACGTGGCTATTGGACTATTATTGACTGTCTTCCCGGTGCTGTACTTTACCCCTCATGACTGTTCTGTCACAACCACTTTGTATTTCTTAACCCCTTCACCTTTTTCACCCAGCTGCCAAACCTCCTCCCATCTGGCAACCATCAAAATGTTCTCTGTATCTATGAGTTTTTTTCTGTTTTGTTTTGTTCGCTTTGTTTATTTTGTTTTTTAGATTCCACATGTAAGTGAAATCAAACGATACTTGTCTTTCTTTGTCTGACTCAGTTCTCTCAGCATAATCCCTTTAGGGCCATCCGTATTTTCGCAAATGGCAAGGATGCACTCTTTTCTCTGGCGGAGTGACACTGCGTTGTATAACCGCATGGCATCTTCTTCATCCGTTTATCTAGTGACGGGCACTTGGGCTGCTTCCATATCTTGGCCATTGTAAACAATGCTGCAATGAACGTAGGGGTGCACATATCTTTTCAAATTAATGACTTGGGTTTCTTTGGATAAATACCCCGCAGTGGAATCGCTGGGTCCTAAGGCAGATCCAGTTTTAATTTTTTGAGGACCCTCCACAGTGTTTTCCCTAGAGGCTGCACCAGCTTACAATGCCGTGAACAGTGCACTAGGGTTCCCTTTTCTCCACATCCCCGTCAGCACTTGTGTGTTGATTTACTGATGATAACCATTCTGACAGGCGTGAGGTGATATCTCTTTGTGTTTTGATTCACATTTCCCTGATGATTAGTGGTGTTAGGCATCTTTTCATATGTCAGTCAGCCATCTGTGAGTCTCTTTCCAGTTCCTCTGATTGAAAGACACCCTTTGCTCTCACAGCCTCCTCTCTCCCTGGCCCACCCTGCTCTCTCGCTCACAGCCACGTCGCAGGACGGAGGCCCGCGGGGGGTGCGTAGTGTGTCCGAGATCACTCGGCTAGTGAGGGGCAGCCCGGTCGGAAGCGACCCCCCGACCCCCGTGCCCACGCCCACGGCACCACTCTCCATCCGCAGAGCGGTGGCCAGAGTGGGAATGGCAGCGTTCCAGACGGGTCCTATAGTGGGGTGAGGGAGACACCACGTCTCGCTCATCTGATAGACCCCAAAACACACCAGGCCACCCCCTCTCTGGGGCCCAGCCACCAGGGCACCGCTGTTCCGCAGGGGCAGCGCCTCCACAGCCTCCAAACGGAACACCTTCTTCTGGGAACCCCCACCCCACCAGCCAGAGGGTCCTTTAGAAAATGCCCACCCTTCCTGGGGTTTCTAATTGCACGTGGTTAAATAATTCCCACACTCCTGCTCCCCAGTGTGGGCCGGCTCCCCGTCAATGCCCACCCTCGCCACCACACTCCACCCGCCTCTCCAGGTGCTCGTGGCCAGGTCTCTTAGCCTCAGGACATCCCGTCCACTGTGTTCCCGTGGCCGGCGGGCCACGGCTCATCCCCACCACCTTCGAAAAGCCTTTCCTGAGCATGAAATCTGAAGGCATCTCCTCACCTTTCGCCCCATTGGTTTCTATCAGCTTCCTGCTATTTCCTTCCCAGCACTAATCACCATCTTTAATTGTTAAGTACTTATTTGTGTGTCATTTATTGTCTGTCAGCCCCATTGGCAAGGCAGCTCCCTGGGGGCCGGGCCCCGTGCGCCTGGCTTCCCGCCGCCTCCCGCGCCGCGCCCGGGGCCTGGTGCGCACATGCACTCAGAGGACGTCAGCCGAAGGGGTGAGGGCGCCCGGCAGGCCGCTGCCTCTTCTAAGCCTCCACCCCTGACCTCCCAGTCTGTTGAGGGTGGGTGCTGTGTGCTGCGGCCCTGGGAGACGGGCTCTGTGACCTGCAGCGAGCTGGGTACCCGGGAGTGAGGGACGGGGCGAGGCCCCGCTCAGGCTGTCAGGGGCCCCTGCTTAGAAAGTGAGGCTGGCTGGAGGACCCCCAGCTGACCACGTGGTTGCCTCCCATAGCCCCCTCATCCCACACACAGCTTTCGAACCGGTGTTCCAGGAATCGGCTGGGCCTGCTGATCCTGCTGTCAGGGGTGTGGGGGCCATGAAATAAGGGCCAGGCGACGTGGGAAATGACTGAAACGAGTCCGAGGGAGTAGAGGGGTCCATGGCTTTGTGGCCTCTTTAACTGAACTGATGCGACCGGACAGGGTTTCCCACCTGCACAGGTGGCTTGCCGACGGGTAAGCAGACGTGCGTGGAGGTGCTGGGGCCCCGCAGGGCCCACCTTGAACCCTGAGCCCCTCCTGGGGTGATCGTTGCCTGAGTGTTTCCCAAATGGAAAAAGCAAACTGGGAAGAATATTTTCCACAGCCCGGCAGGTGCCCGGCTACAAGCCGGGGGATAAGGGCTGGCCTGGGTGCCTGCGGCTACTGGGTCCTTGTCCCCCGCTCACAGCCCACTGCCGCTCCTCTGTGTTGGCCCGGACTCCTGGCTCCCACTCCACCCACTCTCTGCTCTGCCGGCAGGCCCTGGTTCTGACCCAGCGCTCTGCCTCCTGGCATTCGGCCACCTCGGGCTACGACGCCCTGGTTCTGACCCTTGAAAACCTAAACCCTCCGGGAGGACGAGCAGCAACCATGCCTCTGCGGGGGCTCCCCCAGTGCAGTGCGTGAGCCGAGGGTTTGCAGGGAGACGGAATGAGGCTTGGAGGTTGGCAAATTCAGAGCCAGCAGTGAGTGAGTGAGGCGGTACTTGGCACAGGCCTCCGCCCTGGCTTTCATTAGACCGACTCCGCCAGGGAGGGTCCAGGCCGCCCAGCCCCGGCTCTCTGCGGGGGAGTGCTGTCCTGCGGAATGTGAGGGTCAGTGTCCCTGCTTCTCTGGGCTGCTGTGAGAACTGAGTGAGACACTGTGAATGTGTTAGGTCCCCACGAGAGCGATGACACAGAAGAGCCACCAAAAAACAACGTGGGCTGGAATGACGGCCATGACCTGCTGATCGGTGGGGGTATGTTCTGAGAGTGGCGTTGCTAGGCGATGTCGTTGCTGGGCGAACATCACAGTGCACGTGCATGTTACTGTGCAAACGACGTGAGAGTGGATCAAACACAAGCGAAAACAATGACATCAAGAGACGCGGTAAACTTCAGATGCCTGGGGCTGCTGCCGGTGTACCACGGCGTACGGTTTCACAGCGAACATTTTTTTATAAGGGAAAGAGTACACACTAAAATAACCATACAAAGTATAGTAGAGGAAATACATTAGTCAGTAACGTCGTTGTTTATGTCATTATCAACTTGGAGCTACTGCACGTAACCGTATGTGGTGCATGCGCATACGGCCGGCAGCGCAGCAGGTCTGCTCACGCCAGCGTCGCCACCAACAACCGAGTGATGTGCGGCACGACAATGCTGTGATGACTATTGCTGTCCCTAGGCAATAGGAATTTTTCAGCTCCTATTTAATCTTATGGGACCACTGTCATATATACGGTCCATTGTTGACCAAAATGAAGTCATGTAGTTCTTGGCTGTATAGCATTCTCTGCCTCTGTCTCTGTCTCTCTCTCACACACACACCCCTTAGGTCATAGGGAGAAGAGAAACACAGATGGCAGTTTTCCATCGTTTGACTTCATGCTGCAGAACCTATCCTGACTACACAACAGGTTCGAAGAATCTCCTGTTTAAGTGACACCTCAGGCAGGCCTCCAGGCTTCGGCTGTGATGGCTTTGTTAGGTGTAAGACCCTGGAATTCAGGTCTAGCCGGCCAGCCTGGCGTGGAGGTAGGCACCAGCAGTTGCCCCGCACAGACGCGGTGCAGGGCAGGCAGTGATGCTGCCTAGAAGCCTGAGTGGAAAGTAAACATATTGGATTAAAAAAAATAACAGCTCTGTTGAGATATAATCCCCATACCATGAAATTCATTTTTTTAAAAGTATACCCTTCAGTGATTTTTGGTATAATCACAAGATTGTGCAACCATCACCATTATATAATTTTATTTTTCATTTTTGACAGAGAGTTTTGCTGGACATAACATTCTTGGTTGATTTTTTTTTCTTTTAAACCTTGAAATAGGTCATGTCATCCGCTACTTTCTGATCTCCATTGCTTCTACTGGGAGGTCAGCTGTTAATCTTCTTGGGGTTCTCTTGTACAGATGAGTCATTTTTCTCTTGTTGCTTTCAAGATTTCCTCTTTGTCTTTGATTTTCAGCACTTCTGTTGTAATGTGTCTGCATCTGTATCTTTGCATTTATCTTACTTTGACTTCATTGTCTTCTTGGTCAAGCAAATGAATGTTTTGCCAGAGATCTGGGGAGGTTTCACCCATTGTTTGCGTCGCATATTTTTTCCCTGCTCCTTTCTCCTCTCCTGCCCTTCCGGTGCTCCCATGGTACGTGTGCTAGCGCGCTTCAAAGTGCCCTACATTTCTCTGAGGTTCTGTTTACTTTTCTTCATGACATATTCTTTCTGTTCTTCAAATTGCAATCTCTAGCAATCTATCAAGGTTGTAACCTTTTTTTCTGCCACTTCAAATCTACTGTTGAATCCCTCTATGAAATTTTTAATTTTGGTAAAGTCCAATTTGTCAATTTTTTTAACTTGTGCTTTCGGTGTCATGTATAAGCAACAACCAGCTAACTCAAGGTCATAAAGATCTACTCCTATGTTTTTGTACAAGGGTTTTATAATTTGTCCTTTTACATTTAGGCTTATGATATATTTTGAGTTTTTGTGTATCGTATGAGGAAAGAGTCCAACTCCATTCTTTTGCATTTAGCTGTCCTAGTACCGTTGAATTGTCTTCGCATTCTTGTCAAAAATAAATTGGCAGGAAATGTAGGGATTTATTTCTAGAATTCTCATTTCTGTTCTGTTGACGTATGTATCTATCCTATCCTAGTACCACACTTGATTACTGTAGCTTATTATTATATTTTAAAATTGGGAAATGCGAGGCCTTTTCCTTTGGTCTATTTGTGCAAGGAGCTTTGGTTATTTTGGACTCTGCATTTTCATATGAATTTTAGGAATAGTTTGTCAACTTCTCAAAAAAAAAAATCCAGCTGAGATTTGGGTAGGAATTGCATAAAACCTATAGATTAATTTGTGGAGTATTATCACACTAACACTGTATTATCTTCCAATCCACAGATATGGAATGTCTTTCCATTTATTTAGTTTTTCTTTAATTTCTTTCCATACCATTAGATAGTTTTCAGTGTACAAGTCCCTCACTTCTTTTGCCAAATTTATTCCTGAGTATTTGATTCTTTTTCATAATTTTGGAAATAACACCATTTTCTTAATTTCATTTTAAAATTCATCATTGCTAGTGTCTAGACATAAAATTGACTTTTGTATAATCTTGTATCACACAATCTTGCTGAACATGTTTGTTAGCTTTAATAAACTTTTTGTGGGTTCTTTAGAATTGTCTATGTGAAAGATTGTGTCATCAGTGAATAGAGATAGTTGTATTTCTTTTCTCACCTGAATGCACTTTATTTCTTTTTCTTGCTTGGTTGCCCTGGACAGAACCTTCAACACGATGGTGAAGAGAAATAGCAAGAATGACATCCTTGTCTTGTTCCTGATCTTAGGGGGAAAGCGTTCAGTGTTTCACTGTTAAATATGGTGTTAGCTGTGGGTTTTTCATAAATGCTCTTTGCTAAGCTGTCGAAGTTTCCTTTCATTCATAATTTGTTGGGTATTTTTTTTAAATCATGAAGGGCTGTGGATTTTGTCAAATGTTGTTTCCTTTATTTATTGGGATGATTATATGGTTTTGCCTTGTATTTGATAATATAACATATCACCTTGATTGATTTTTGGATGTTAAACCAACCTCTTATTTCTGGGATAAATCCCACTTGCCTATGGTGTGTAATCTTTTTGATTTATCACTGGATTAATTTATTAGTATTTTGTTGAGGATTGTTGTGTCTATATTCATGAGATATTGGTCTGTGGTTTTATTTTCTTGTGATGTCTTTGCTTGGTTTTGGTGTCAGGATAAATTTGGCCTTAAAGAATGAGTTGGGGTGTGTTGCCTTCTCTTCGATTTTTTAAAGGAGTTTGTGAAGAACTGGAATTAATCTTTCTTTAAAAGTCTGCTAGAATTAATTAGTAAAGCCATCTGGTTCTGGGCTATTTTTTGTAGAAAAGTTATTTTTTTCTTTCTTATCCTCACCTGAGGACATATTAAAGAGAGGGTAAGGGAGAGAAACATTGATGTGAGGCGGAGACATTGACTGGCTGCCTCTCATATGCCTCTCAACCAGGGACCAAACCCACAACCTAGGCATGTGCCCTCACTGGGAACTGAACCTGTGACCCTTCAGTTTTTATGGGATGATGCTCCAACCAACTGAGCTACACCAGCCAGGGCTGGAAAGTTTTTCGATTACTGATTTTCTCTCTGCTTGTTATCAGTGTATTCGTATTTTCTGTTTCTTCCTGAGTCAGCTTAGGCAGTTCGTGTCTTTCTGGGAATTTGTCCATTTCACCTAGGTAATGTGATTTGTTGGCATACGGTTCTTCATAGCATTCCTTTATTAGTAATCCTCTTCGATTTGTAAGGTTGTTAGCGATATCCCTTCTTTTATTCCTGACTTTAGCAATTTAAATGCCCACTCTTTTCTTCTTGTCCATTTTAGGTAAACATTTGTCAATGTTGTTGATCTTTTCAAAAGTACCACTTTTGGTCTGGTTGATTTTCTCTGTTGTTTTCTATTTTCTATTTCATTTCTTTCTGCTCTAATTTTATGATTTTCTTCCTTCTGCTTGCTTTGGTGTAAGTCTGCTCTTCTTTTTAATATAGGTACTGACAGCTATACATTTCCCTCTGGGCACTACTTTAGCTACATTGTATGAGTTTTGGTATGGTGTTTTCATTTTCATTCATATCAAAGTATTTTTATTTTCCCTTGTGGTTTATTCTTGGAGTTGTTGGTTATTTAGAAGTTTAATGTTTAATTTATCCATACTTGTGAATTACTCAAATTTCCTTCTGTTATTGATTTGTAATTTAATTTCATTGTGATCAAAGGACATACTTTTTATGATTTCAATCCTTTCACATTTATGGAGGCTTGCAGCTGAAAATGTAGTCAATACTGGAGAATGTTCCATATTCACTTGAAAAGAATGTGTATTCTGCTTTTGTTGACTGGAATTTTTATAGATGTCTGTTTGGCCTAGTGGATTTATGTGTTGTTAATTTATTCTATGTCTTTGTTTTTTTGTATATTTGTTCTATTCGTCATTAAAAGCGGGTACTGAGGTCTGCAGCTGTCACGTTACGCAGTCTCTTCCTCCCTTCAACGGCCACTTTTCGCTTCTGTTTTTTGGGCTCTGTTGTAAAAGGTGCACGTACATTTATAATTGTTAAATATTCTTTTACCATAAAATGTCCTTATTGTCCTAAAACCTATTTTGTCTGATGTCAGAATAGCCACTTTAGCCCCTCTATGGTTACTGTTTGCATGCTATATCTTTTCTCAGCATTTTACTTTCAACCCACTGCATTTTTAAATCTAAAGTTTGTCTCAGCATATTGTTGGATCATGCTTTTAAAAATATATAATTAAAATGTTAAAAAATGGTGTCAATACACATGTAACATAAAATTTATGACCTTAAATATTTTAAAATGTGCAATTGAGCAGTGTTAAGCATATTTACGTTATAATGTATTCTATCTCCAGAAATTTTCCATTTTGAGAAATTGAAACTCTGTGCCCATTGAACACTAACTCCCACCCTCTTTCCCCTCGGTCCCCGGCAGCCACCCTTCTCCTTCCTGATTTTATGAGTGTGACTGCTCTAGCTGCCTCAGTGAGCGAAGTAATGCAGTGTCTGTCTTCCTGTGACGGGCTTACTGCTCTGAGCATGACGTCCTCGCGTTCCATTGTGTTATAGCATGAGTCAGGGTTAAGAATGAATAATACTTCACCGTAGGAAACCCGCATTGGGTTTCCATTCATCAAGTGATGAACACTTGGACTGCTGCCACCTTTTGGCTATTGTGAATAATATTGTCATAAAATTTTTGTTTGACACCTTCATTTCAATTCTTTTTTTTGTTAAAGATTTTATTTATTTCTTTTTGGAGAGAAGAAGGGAGGGAGAAAGAGAGGGAGAGAAACATCAACGTGTGGTTGCTTCTCGCGTACCCCCTACTGGGGACCTGGCCCGCAACCCAGGCATGTGCCCTGACTGGGGAATCGAACCCGCTACCCTTCGGTTCACAGGCCGGCACTCAAGCCACACCAGCCAAAGTTCGATCCTTTAGATATATACCCTGCAGTAGTATTGTTGGATCATATGATAATTCCATTTTTAATTTTTAAAATAATCCTCACTAAGGATATATTTATTGATTTTAGAGTGAGAGAAAGGAAGAGAGAGAAAGAGAGAGAGAAACATGGCTTGGTTGCCTTCCATATATGCCTGGACAGGGGATCGAACCCACAAGCGAGGTATATACCCTGACTGGGGGTCACACCTACAACCTTTTTGGTGTACGAGACAATGCTCCAACCACGAGCCACCTGGCCAGGACCAATATTAATTTTTTTGGAACCACGGTACTGTTTTCCAGACTGGCTGCACCCTTTCACATGTCCGTCAACAGTTTACAAGGATTCCAATTTCTCCACATCCTTGCCTACACCTGTTATTTTCTGATTTTTTAAAATAGAAGCCAACCAAATGGATGTAAGGGAATATACCTCACGTGGTTTTGATTTGCATTTCCCTAAGGATTAATGATGTGGAGTGTTCTTGGGATCACTTTTGATCGATTGATTCTGCCAATCTCTGACTTTGGTTGAAGTGTTTAATCCTTTTATATTTAATGTAATTGCTCATAAGGTAGGGTTTGTGCTCCAGTTTGCTATTTAATTTCTCTGCGTTTTGTGTCTTCTTTGTCCCTCCATTTGCTGCTGCTTCTTTTCCGCTAAACAGGCATTTTCTAGTGCGCCGTGTTCATTCCTGCGCCACTGGACCATTGTGTTCTCCATTCTGTGATTTTGGAGTTATTTTTCAGTGGTTGTCCTAGGATTATAATTAATATCTTCATTTAAGATAATATGGTTTTGATTTGAAAACAATTCATATTTAGTTTTGTGGAAGTGCTTGGTCGGTTCCAGCACGGCCCTGCCTCTTGCCCTTGGCTGCTTCATACATCATCAGCCCGTAAACATGGCTTTAGCGTTACTGCTTTATTCAGTTGTCTTTGAAATGAGAATAGAGAAAAACTGCAAAAAAAATACATTTATATTGTCTTTCATATTTACCTAGGTAGTTACCTTCACCGAAGCTCTTTATTTCTGTGTGAACTTAAATTGCTGCCTGGTGTCCTTCCATTTCAAACCAAATAAATCCGCTTACTACTTCCTGAAGGTCAGGTCCAATACTGATGAATTCTCTCCAGTTTTGTTTTTCTGGGAGTGGCTTAATTTCTCCTTCATCATTCAAGGGTAGTTCTGCCGGCTACAGATTTTTTTGTTGGCAGTGTTTTTTCTCACTTTAAATACATCATCTCACTGTCTTTTTGCTCCCATGGTTTCTGACGAGCAATCAGCTGTAGATCTTATTGAAGATCCCTTTTCTGTGTCCTCTTGCTGCTTTCAGGATCGCCTTTCCGTCTGCTTTGGGCAATGTGATTCTAGCGTGCTTACCATGCTTTGCCGTGTATAATGCACATCACTTTTTTTTTGCCCAAACTTTCAGGGAAAACATCTTTCATTTTAATTTAAAAAATTCAAGTATTTATTACATTTAGAAACAAAACCGATTATTGTATTCCAGGGTATTATTTTGCATATGGATATTGTTATTGCTTTCTAGAGTTACACTTCTTATGCATAAGCATAAATAAAAGAATTAAAAACATTTATATGGATACAGAATTAGTACTACCCATCTATAATTCCCATCTGTATTTTTCCCTCAAAAATTTGGGCAAAATAGTGAGCATTACACGGCAAAATACAGTAGGTGTGGAACTCTTTGACTTTATTTTATTTGGAGTTTGTCAAGCTTCTCTTATGTGTAGATTACATTTTTTCTTTATCATGGCTGGTGTGGCTCAGTGGATCGAGTGCTGACCTGTGAACCAAAGGGTCACCAGTTCGATTCCCAGTCAGGGCACATGCCTGGGTTGTGGTCCGGGTCTCCAGTGTGGGGGGCATGCAAGAGGCAACCACACATTGGTGTTTCTCTCCCTCTTTTTCTTTCTTCCTTCCCCTCTTTCTAAAAATAAAATAAATAAAATCTTTAAAAAAAATAATAAATGTTTCTCCTTAAATTTGGGGAAGTTTTCAAAGAAAAATGAAAGGAAATGAGGGAGGGTAGCTCAGGATGGTTGGTCAGCAAAAGTCTCTCACACAAGGTCATATTTGTGTTGGTTCTTCAATGACAAAAGAGAGCTATGAGAGTGTGCAGTAAAGGGTTAACTCGACAGGCTTGGGTTGTCCAAACCCTGCACATTCCAAAGAAAGGACTGGCCCTGACTGGTGGGAAGGAGGTAACTTTTAAGTCCTTGAAATATGCTGCCTATTTGGAGTGCCTTTGAATACCTGGAGGCCAAGGACCACACCAGGTATTTTATGCCAACAGTGTGAATCATGGTGGGAGTTTTGGACCATGCTGTATCAGTTTGAGCTTTGGAGGGGCTGGAGCTGAATAAATAAGGTCAGTCACATGGGCATTCAATCAGAACCCTGGATAGTACGGCTCAAGTGAGCTTCCCTGGTTGGCAAAACCTCACACACACTGCCACGCATCGTTGCCGGGAGGGTTAGGACTCTGTAGAAGCCCACCGGGAGAGGAAGACTGAAGTTTGGGTTCTCTTTTCCTCTGGTCTTTGCTGACTTTCATCTGTATCTTTTTGCTGTAATAAATAATAACCACAAGTATAAAAAAATAAACTTGGGAAGGTTTTGGCCATTATTCTTTCACATATTTCTTCTGCTTTTTTTTTCTCTCTCCTTTCCCCTTGTAGGGCCCACACTATGTGTGTGTCGGCACACTTCATAGTGTCCCGTAGGTCTCTCAGACTCCGTTTTTCTTCATTCTCTTTTCTTTCTTCCTTAGACTGAATGATCTTAATTGACCTATCTTCAAGTTTGCTGATACTTTCTTCTGCCAAATACTGTTGAGCGCCTCTAGTGAATTCTTCGTTTCAGTTATTGTACTTCCTGGTTTTTATTTGTTTCTTTTTTTATACTTTCTCTGTACTGATATTCTCCATTTTGTGGTACATAATTCCTGGCCTTTCCTTTGATATTTTAGACATAATTTCCTTTAGTTTTTAAAAGTGTTTAAAATAGCAAATATAAAACCTTTGTCTAGTTTTTCCATCTGGGCTTCCTCAGAGACCATTTCTATTAATCGTTTTTTCTTCTTTTTTTATTGCCATGCTTTCTTGTATCTTTGTGTGTCTCAGTTTTTTTTTTTGGTTAAAAACTGGGCATTTATAGTAATTTAATGTGTCTACTGTGGAAATCAGATCCTGCTCCTACTTTTCAGGATTTGTTGTCATTGCTCTTTGTTGTTATTGTTGCTCTGGGTTTAGGGGTTTTTCTGGGCTCAGTTTCTAAAGTGTGTATTTGCCATGCACAGCTACTACATTCTCTGCTTGGTTCGCTTAATGATTGACACAGACAGAGGTTTCCTTTGATGTCTTGACCTGGTCAGTCCCCCACTCTGAGCTGAGCCAGGGAGCTCTTTGGAAAGGCTACAGCACAGCTCAGTGCTCACTCCCCAGCTCCGCTGTGCCTCCACTGCCTGCGTGAGCAGAGGCTCAAGATGAGCCAGAGGTGAGAGGCCGAGGCTCTCTCAGGTCTTTCCTGCACACGTACACAGCCCTTCACATGCGTGTGCCTTCGAGGTCCCCAGGAATATGTTGGAGCTTTGCAAGGCCCCTTTAGACATCTCATCACCTAGGTATGTATTTGAGTTTTTGCTTCAGCTTCTTGGCTCCCACTGCTGTCACCACTTCAGGCAGCTGCGATGTTAAGCAATTGCGGCTGAGTGTTTTCGGCAAGCACTCTGGGGATGGTGCTTTCCCGACGAGCAAGCTCTATACCAGGCCAGCTAAGGGCAAGTCCTGTGTACAAGCTTTTCCATGGAGCTTACAGGCAGGTCAAATAGTGACAATTCTCTGAAAATGAGCACTTGGGGAGCTTCGACCTTCCTGTTCGCCTCCTCCAGCGGCTGCTACTTTTCACAGGTGCTGTGGTCACAAGGCTGGTGTTTTTTCAATGGTTCCATGGGAAGAGCAGATGGGCCACTTAAACGTTACAAACAATGCTGTTTTTAGCAAGATTTATAATTTTTTTCTTAGACTAAGGGGCTGTTGCAAGTTCTTCATTAATTTCCACAGTTCTGACAACGTCCGTTTTTCCTTGTGTTCCTGCCACTTTTCTGAAGGAGCAGATTGTCAGAGGTCCTTAACCCACCATTCCAGGAGTGCTTCTTTCACTGAAGTTTTAGAAAGGGTTTCCTGGGGTCAGGGTGGATAAAACAAACAAACAACCCCCCCACCCGGTACTGAGGCGTGGGAGCTGTGGAGATCCGCCGAGTGCCTCCGTTTGTCTCTGCCGATTTAGCTCGAGCGTCAGCTAAGTAGCATTTGTTTGCTTCATCCTTATTTCTCCCTGTACCCTTAGCCTTCATCTCTCATGCGCCCCCCAGGCCTGCCCTCTCTCCCTCCTCCCCGCCCTCCTCTCCGCCCTCCTCTCCTTCCTGTCAGCAAGCATTCGTTGACCGTCTCCTGAGGGCCTGGGGGTCCAGCCCCAGCTCCTCCCCAAGGGCTTTGGTGGGGGAGAAAGACGTGTTTGCAGAGAAGGTTGCCATGGCCTGGTGGCCTGGCGCAGGCAGTGCTGGGGACAGAGGGGGCATCTGGGGCTAGGGAGGCCAGGGGGAGCCATCTGGGGAAAGGGGGGCGGTTCTGGAAGGAGAAAGAATCTTGTTCAAGGTCCCCAGAAAGAGGACCCCAGCAGTGCAACAGGAGGGCCAGGCTTCCCCAGCTGAGAAACGGGCCCGTGGGGAGGTGAGACACTCATTCAATTACGAAAGAGATGCACAAACACTGCAGGACTATGGAGGCATTTTCTGGGCAAAAGCTCCCTCTGGAGCCACAGAGGACCCCCTCCCCCGCCCCCCAGGCAGGCAGGCACAGGGGTGTGCAGGGCTGTGGGAGCAGCGGGAAGGCATCTCCACCACCAGACGCTGTTCCAGCAGGCAAAGAGAGCCTTTCTCCCGGGAACGCCGGAAAAGGCCTGGGTTTACAAGGGAAGGTGCCAAAGCCAGGGCGTGCACGTGCGTCAAACTATCTAGAAATAAACACCAGGCCCAGCCAGACCCAATCGGAGGGGAACATCTGCTCTGGGCTGGTCACACCATTCTTCCCTCGGAGACTCAGTTTCCTTATCTGCAAAACGGGGCTAGTAACCTGCTTATCTTGCAGGGTTCTGTGAGGCTACAAAAGATGAACTTGAAAGAAATGGGCACATGGTGTCAGGGACCCAGCGAGTCCTTGTCTTTCTTTGGCTTCCGGATTGCTATAAATTGGAGTCCTAATTCTAATAGGTTTTTGAGTAACTTGAGTAATATTACACTTTGTCCTAAAAAAGAAACTACTATATATTCCTCATTTCCTTCCAGTATAGACATCAGGAGCTTACAGTAAAAAGCAATAAAGCATTTTACGAGGCCTGAAACAAGGGCTGAGTGATGAAGTGCAGATCTGGCGGGCCTGGATGTGTCACGTGTGGGGGGTGAGCACACACAGAATCTAGAGTAAAGGAAGCCACGGCCATCAGACGTGGAACAGCCTCGGCTTCTGGACGTGAAAGCACACAGAGCGCCACGGCGGCATTTCCCAGCAGCGCACTGTGGACAGTTTTCTGGGGGCTTCTATAGGAGGAAGGAGGTAACGCAAGCACGCAGCGCAGCATGAGGCAGGAAGCTCACGCCCAGCCCCAGGGAGGAGGGTCTGAGGCTCGGAGAGAGCCTGCTCAGCTCCCTTGGCCTAGTCGGCTGGGCCTCTTGGTCGGGGGCTCCTCTAGCATCACTACTGCGCCCCCTGGTGAAGCTACTGGGGGGTTGAGCACGTGCGCCTTCATTCATTCGCTGTTCGTGCATTCAAGGCCCCAGAGCCTGCTCTGTGCTGGGAGCTGAAGACGGGAAGATGGCTCCGGCCAGAGGGTTTAGAGAGGGCTTTTTGGAGGAGTTGCTAGAGCTAGACTTCCAGGACAAAGAATACTGAACTTGGGGTACGAGTTCTGGTAGAGGAGATGATACGGTGGGCAGGGGAGGACAGGAGGACAGGAGAGCAGGCGCAGAGGGGTGGCCCGCAGGCACGCACGGTGAGGCTGAAGGAGCAGGGTGCTGGGGACCAGGAACGGGGCGCCGTCTGACGTGCTGCGGAGGAGGCCGCCAGGGACGTGGTGTGCGAGCGGGGAGGGGGAATCCAGGGTGGTGCCTGGTGCCTGCCCAGGGGAGCGGCTGGCTGGAGGCCTCCTCCCTGCTTTGGGGAGCTGGAGGAGAGCAGGCCGGGGTGGGGGGTGCTGGTTCAGTGGGGCCATGACCAGACTCTGGACCCAGGGGAGACAACTTGGCTTGAGCCAGGGAGAGGGGCGTCATCAGTGTCCTGGAGGAGCTGCGGCCCCAGGGGTGGGAGAGAAGTGAGAAGAGAGCCAAGGGCAGATTCATTTACGAGGCAAGCGGGGTGCTACAGAAAAAGCAAAAAAGAAGGGGGTCAGAGACGTGGAAGGAAATTCAGGCCAGAGCGGAGCTGGGAATACAGGGTGGGGGTGGGGTGGCCAACAGCGAGGGACAAGGAAGATGGTGACGGCAAAGCATCTGTTGGCTGGCCGGCCGGACCATCAGGAGGTCGGTGGTAAGTTTGGCCAAGATGTGTCAATGGAGTGACAGTGAAAAGAGATGGGAGGGTCAGGGGTGAGTGGAAGGTGAGGCGGAAGAGCCAGCAGAGGGCTGGGTGTGTAGACGCCTCCGAGGAAGCTTCGCTGTGCGTGGGGACTGGGGGTGTGCACGGCAAGCGCGCTCTGGGTGAAATGAGGATGGCGGGGGGAGGGTGGCGGTGCGTGTAGCCGAGTCTGCAGGTGGCATGGAAGGGAGTCGAAGGAGCCTCTGCCAAGGGAAGGACTGCTCCGGTCTGGGCAGTGACGGGGGCGCACCCGAGAGAACCAGGGACCGCGGGCTGGTGGAGCCGCCGCCCGTTCCCGCAGAGAGGAGGGGCAGTTTCGGAGTGAGAGACTACGGACTGAAGTTGCTGCAACTGATAATGAGATTCAGAGGGTGCCAGGGACACAATGGGGACTGTCGCTGGACCTGTGATGTCAAGAAGCCAAGAAAAAGTGGCCTTGGGCACTGTGGCCCCTGGGACCAAGGGTCCTGAGTAATGGGGTGCTATGGGGACTGGCACATGCAGCCGTGTCCCTGGTCAAGGGCAGACGTCTAGGGCCAGGTTTACGAACCAGGGGGACTTGGGACTCACCAGGGTCGCCTCTTCTTCCAGGCTTGCCACGCCGTCCAGGGGGCCCTAGACAGGGAAACAAGGACGGGCTCGTTGAGAAGGGAGGTCAGTAGGCTTGGGCGCAGTGCGCCTGCTGCTGCCCCCGCCCCGCCCCCGCCCCTGCCCGCCCTCCGCTGCATCCCGGCGGCAGCCTGCCCGCCACCCTCTGGCTCGGGGAGAGGAGAGCTGCGTCTCCCGCCTGCCCGCGTTGGCTGTGTTCTCACCCCTCACTCACTCATTCAGTTATTTAATTATCTGTTCATTTACCCACTCACAATCCCTCCGCAATCAAAACAATTCCTCTCTGGAGATTCTTGAGGTAGGAGAAGGGATTGCTGCCTAGAGACTTCCGACCACGAGAAGTCCAAGCCTGAGGTGGGAGCAGCTCACCGAAGCCCTGGCCGACGAGGCTGGTTAATAACCTCCCCGGCACTGGAACAGCTGAGACAGCACGCCACAGAGACACACGCCGTGGCATTTCCAATGCTTAACCCCGGTAACAACAGGCACTTCCTACCCACCCACTGTCCTCCTCTCACTCACTAGGACTTTCAGCCCCTCCCAGTGCCCCCACCCCCACCCCCAATTCAGGCAGACTTGTATACATTTCCTGGGATTTATGGCAGATAACATGTATACCATGCAGATTCTTCCCGGTGTCCAGCTCTCCATTCCTGGGGTTTGAACCTTTCTGGGTTGATGGTGGGGACCATCCTACCTCTGCCTTCTCTCCCTCTGCCCACGCAGGTCCTGGGAGAGGGTTCTGGGTAAGGAGATGCTGACCAGCCCGCTGCCTCAGGCCCGGCAGAGGTCCAGGCCCAGCACAGCCCATCTGCGTGGGGCTAGAGGGCCTCTCCTGGAGCTGCAGACATCCCCGCAGCCCCGTAACCTTGCGTTTTCACTTTGCCTGCCTCCAGTTTCACTCCCTCTGAGTCCTTCCTTTCTTTTCTCAGGTGCCAGGGGAAGGGTGTGCAGGAGAGAAGATGCGTGGACTAGACTGCAGCTGACACAGCCCTTTGCACCTGTCTCCCCGGCCTCCCCACCCAGGGCAGTGGCGGGGGCGTGGCGGGGCATGGTGTGGCGTGGCGGGGTGGGGCTGACACCGATGGACAGCCTGTGGCTGTATTACAAGGCACTGCCCCTTCCAGTAAAGGTCACCCCCTTCCCAAATTCCCAGAACCACCACCAAGGAGAGACAGATTGGCCGTGAATCAGGATGTGTGCGCGTGTGTTTTCTGTTTCCTGCCCGCACCCCCCCACCGCCCCGCCCATTCACTGTGCGCCTCTGGCCCAGCGGTGGGGACAGGGAAGAAAGGCAAAAGCAGCCTCTTGACCTTTGTTCAGGGGGACGCCTGGGTAGGGGAGCTCTGAGAAAAAGAGACGGAGAGAGCATTGCAGGCCGCGGTGAGGCGGGAGTGAATTTCTGGCCAGCCTCGGGGGCTTGAGATCAGGATGGTTAGACAAAACTAAAAAATCAAAGGCATGCATACTTCTTGCACCCCTGAGTTTGTAATTAAAAAAAAATTATTGTGGTCAAGAACACTTAACATAAAATCTACCATATTTAACCATTTTTTTAGAATATAGTGCTTTAGTGTTAACACGTGTCCAATATTGTACAGCAGGTCTCTAGAGCTTTTTCATCTTATAAAACTGGAAACAACTCCCCTTCGCCCCCTCCCCCAGCCCCACTACACCATCCTACTTCCTGCTTCTAAGACTTCGCCTCCTGTCAATATCTCAGATAAGTGGAACCTTGCAGTATTTATCCTTTTGTGATTGGCTCATTTCACTTAGTACAATGTCCTTAAAGTTCGTCCATGTTGTTGAAGTGACAATTTCCTTTTCTTTTTAAGGCTGAATAATGCTCCGTTGTATGTATACACCGTATATTCCGCGTGCATTCATCCCATCTGGTGGTGGATGCTGAGCTGCTCTCACCGCTTGGCTGCTGTGAATGATGCTATAACGTGGGAGTGCGAGTGTCTCCACCCACGAGTGGGGCTGCTGGATCATTGGCAATTCTATTTTTAATTTTTTGCGGCAGCTCTATAGTGTTTTCCATAGTGGTTGCACCATCTTACACTCCGACCAACAGTGCGCAAGGGTTTCCATTTCTCCGCATCCTTGCCAAAATTTGTCATTTGGGGTTTTTTGATAGTGGCCGTGCTATTGGGTGTGAGGTGATATCTCACTGTGGTTTTAATTTGCATTTCCCTAATAATTGGTGAGGTTGACCATCTTTTCCTATACCCGACGGCCATTTGTATATCTTCCTCGGAGAAGTGTCTATTCAAGTGATTCACTGATTTTTAAATGGGATTGTTTGGTTTTTTGTTGCTGTAGACTTGAAGGAATTCTTTATATGTTCTGGGTGTCAACCTCTTATCAGGTATATGATTTGCAAATATTTTCTCCCACTCTTTTCATTCTGTTGTTTCCTTTTTTGTGCAGAAGTTTTTAAGTTTGATGTAGCCCCATTTTTCTGTTTCCGTTTCTGTCGCCTTTTAAATGTTTGCGTTTACTTTTGTTTGTGGTGGAAGGTGAGGGCCCCCTCATCCTCTCGTCTGTGCTCATTGTTTCCCCACCCCGTTCGCTGAGGAGATGACCTTCCGTGCGGCCAGCCCCGGCTCCCCTGTAAAGCGTGACTCCACCTTAGAAGTGACGCAGCCCTGAGCCCTGAGAGCAGGCACTCGTGTGAGTGCATAGCCTTGGCTTTTCCCTGACGCCGGAGCCAACCCTCAAGCTCCACGCGGGAGCCACCCAGGGCCGAGACTCCGGCACCATAACAGACAGTAAAGCAGCTCCTCGCACTGGCCCACGGCA
Organism: Mormoops blainvillei; assembly: GCA_004026545.1. Lineage (NCBI taxonomy): Eukaryota > Metazoa > Chordata > Mammalia > Chiroptera > Mormoopidae > Mormoops > Mormoops blainvillei. Next base: position 17,759 of record PVJD01002506.1, on the reverse strand, counting down.
TCAGCTGAGGCCTGCGGCGCCCGCGTAGCCAGCTGTCAACCTGTCGTCTCCACGCGGGTGTGTCACTAAGGCTTCAGGCCCCTCTTGGCCAACACGCATGTCCTGACCGCCTCCCAGCCCCGGGGCGAACCTCGTGAAGCTGGCTCTGTGGTAGGTCCTCTCTCCTCGCTGGACGCGCCCGTTCTCAGGGTGAGCCAGGTGTGGGAACGAAGCCCTCCGGCACAGGAGGCACCACGCTCCCCTGGCTCTGGGAGAGAAGACCCTACCCGCCGGGCTCTCACCACGCCATGAAGCCCGTGCTCAGGCCAGCAAGGTCACTTGCCCCGGGCTGAGGTGGGATGTGGCAGGAAGGGGACCCCCGCGTGGGAGAGTCGGCCGGGCCCTTCCTGGATTGGGAAGCTGAAGTGGGCCGTGGTTTCCTGACGGTCATTACCGGGAATGGGTGTAGAATTTTCCGTCTGAGTAACTCAAGCCAGATGAGAACCTTTGCCGAGGTGGCTGAACCAATGGATCTGTCTGGGTGGCTCTCCTGGGTGGCAGGGCTGGGCAGAAGGCTAATGAGCAGGGGAGGTAGCTGTGTGGACAGCTGCCCGGGCAGGGGGTCCGGCCCTGCCTCCAGGGCCTTGGGGAAAAGCGCTGGGCAGGCCCGGAATGGGGCGGAGGCTGGGGCGCCATCGAGCACCCGGGGTGTGTGGGTCTGCAGGCCGGTAGACTGGACGGGGCTCCCACCTGAAGGGCCCGCGTGGGGAAACGCGCCGAGGCTGTGGCTCCTGAGGCCCCAGGGGCAGCCTAAGCCGGGCTCTGAAGGCTTCTGTGTGACCACATCACAAACCGACCACTGGTCAACCCTTTGGATGTTCAGCCATCTCTGGGATGCAGTGTGTCCAAACCGAAACTCACTCCCAGCTGCCCACGCGCTCCCCTGAGGGCTCCCTGCTCGGCCGAATGCTTGCGTCCCCGGTACCCACAAAGCCAAGCCAGAACCCCCCTGGGGTCGTCCTGTAGCGCTCTCCTCCCACCCCCCACCAACGGGAGACCCCTTCTTCTGCATGAGTCCAAGCCTCCCCCCACGCCCCGTCTCACTCTCTCCCATTTCCCCTTTCCACCACGGCTGATTTCTCCTCCCCCTGACAGAAGCTAGCTCCCTGAGGTGTGTGGTCTGCATGTCCTGAAGCTCTGTGTCCCCAGGCTGCCTATGTGGGGCAGGACCCAATGGCGTTAGTTTAGGGAAAGAAAGGAAGGAGGGAGGGAATGGGTGGGTAAGGAGAAATACGGTCCCTCCGCACCGTTTCCTGGCATTCTCTTTAAACGCCGTCAGATCGAACAAGAACCAGGGCTTGGAAGAGACACAGGACTACCCGGTTTGGTACGCACAGGCCATTGAGACAGGGACACTTTCTGCCCTCCCTTGTCCCCAGTGGCAGGAAGACAGAGGTGGCAAGGCCTGCCCTGCTCAGCCAAGTGAGGCCCTGGGAGGGGGGCAGCGCCGAAGCTGAGACCACGCCGGCTGCTGGGCCCCCCTCGGAGCTTCTGCAAACAGAGAGGCCAGGTGCACAGGAGGCCTGGGTGGTGGGACCTGCAGAGGGGGACAGCAGGAAGGGGTTCGTTCCTTCACAAGTTTCTAGACCAACTGGTGCGCCACAAGAATTTTTAAGGAGCTGAGGGAGGGGCAGAGGGGTTCTGCAGCCTGGGTTGGGGCTCACAGTGGTGGTTGGGGGTGGGCAGGGGGGGGGTTGGGGGTGGGGGGAGGCAGCAGCAAGGCCAGGCAGTGGGCTGCACGGGAGGTCACACTGCAAGGTCGTGGTGGTGGGGGACACGGAGTGCAGCAAGACGGTGCTGCTGCAGGTGTTCGCCGAGGACGCCTACCCCGGGAGCCACATCCCCACCGTGCTTGAGAACCACGCCGGGGCTTTGAGAGAGACACGCGCCGCCCTGAGGTCAACGTCTGGGACCCTTCGGGTTCCTCTTACTGTCCAACATCCGGCCCCGGCCTGTCCTGATTCAGACACTGTGCTCATCTGCTGAGACATTAGCCGACAGAAACACCGGATGGCGTCCTCACGAAGTGACAAGGGGAGATGTAGGAGTTTCGCCTCAAGGCCAAGGTTGTGCAGGTCGGTTGTAAACCGGACGTGTGGGCGACCCGGCCCCATGGAGGGGGCTGTCTAAGCTGCGGCTTATCCCTGTCACCCACGAGCAGGGCACTGTGCTGGCCAAGCAGGTGGGGGCCTGCCTACGAGGAGCACTGCTCCTGGTCCTCTGGGCGTCCGGGGTGTCTTCCACGAGCCACGGGGGCCGCCCTGGGCTGTGGCCATAGGAGCTGCGCTGTACTGACCCACGCTGGGCACAGCAGCGGTGGGCTCAGCTGGCAGGATGGCCAGACAGAGGCGGGGTGCGATGAGGGAACGGGAACGAAGGTGAGATACACAAGGATCCAGCCAAGAGCTGCAACCTCGGGTGGGTGTCGGGAGTGAAGGGCGCAACCACACCCCTGCCTGCACCCGGGCTTCCTGACCTCTGGACTCCAGCTGGGACTTCAGGGCAGGCTGAGTGAGCAATTGCAAGCCAGGGACCCGGGGCAGAGGGAGGCGCCATTCCCCGCACCCTCACGCCTGCTGTCTCCACAGCAGGTGGACGGAGCTGGGGTAGGGCAGGGGGGTTGGGGGAGCTGGCATCAGGCAGTGACCCCCAGTCCCATGTCCTGGTCCTGACGTCCCTCCCTAAGGAAAGTGTCCATTCCATGACCTTCCCCCTCCTCTCCTCTCCCTTCTGCAGCTGCTCTCACTCACCCAAACCTCCCGGCAGCGAGCAAGAAATTATAAAGCGGGTTGAGAAGCCCCTCCCTCACATACCCACCAGCTCTGGCTCCTCCTTCTCTTCTCCCAAGTCCCCAGAGAAAGCCCAAGGAAGACAAGATTTTAAAAAAAGATTTTATTTTATATATTTATTTTTAGAGAGAGGAAGGGAGAGAGAGAGGGAGAGAAACATCAAGGTGTGGTTGCCACTCACATGCCTCCTACTGGGGACCTGGCCCGCAACCCAGGCATGTGCCCTGACTGGGAATTGAACCGGTGACCCTTTGGTTCACAGGCCGGCGCTCAATCCACTGAGCCACAGCAGCCAGGGCGAGGAAGACAAGAGTTTTTAAACACGCAGTACCTGACTATCTGGCCAGGGGCACGGCCCCTTCCCCTCCGATTGTCAAAGGGGAAAACTGCGGCGGCCGACGAAGCAAGGGCGACCCGGCGTGAACGAATAAAATTATGCCTATATGTTTTTGTCAGGCTGGCATAAAAATATGAAATATTTTTTGTGTGCCGCAGAATTTTAGTAATTAGTTGATGCGTGCCATGAGACGAAAAAGGCGGAAAGCCACTGTTCTAGACCGCCAGGGGCCGAGGGCCGGCCACGGGCTGCCACCTTGGCTCAACATCCGCTGGGCGCCAGGTTGGCTTCTCACCCAATGAATGTGAAGTCCAGGCCTCCCGCTGCTCTTCCACGAGCTCATCTACGTCCCCAACAGCCCTTTGAAGCAGTTCTGGTGTCCCCTCCCCTGAGGAGCACTCCGAGGCTAGGCAGGTGAAAAGCCATGCAGCCGGTTGGTTCCTCAGGGAGATTGTCATGGTGCTTGTGGCCCTCAAGGTGCCAGGACAATTGTGCCCGATGTGCTGAACCACAGGGCGGGTGGGTATGACAGCGGGACAGTGGTCTCCCTGCGTCACGCGGTGGAGCAGACGGAATCCCCCTCCTGGCTCTGTGCTTGGGCATCTGGGCCACACCTGCCCGCCCCGCCCCCTGGGGACCGCTGTGCCAGCTGGTTGTGGCTGAGACGTTGCTCTGAACAAGCAAAGCCGGGCCCCAGAACTTTCCCGCTGTGGCCTTTCTCCTCCTCCGTCTGCAGTGGACACCCTCTCCCACCACTGGCACCGAGTCAGACTCTCCGGCTGCCCTGGAGGGTCTGTGGGTGGCGAAGACCCGTTTAGGCTGTCCCCCACCTCTGCACGGCGCCAGGGGAATGCAGCTGCGGGGACCCAGTGTGTCGCAGCGGGCGCCACCACTGTGGCATCTGTGTAGCTTCCTTCCAGAGGCGGAAGGCAACGAATGCCGACAAGGGGGTGCCGGGGCGGGGGCAGGAAAGAAACGACTGGTAGGGGGGCTGTTTACTCCAATCAGGTTACTCAGCCTCTCTGAGCCTTAGGCGCCCAACCCTCGTGAGGGTACGAGCTTAGGGGTGGTGGTAGCTACGCCTGCCTTGCAGGCCTGTTACCCAGTGGAGCTGACAGCAGATATGCCACTTTGGTAGCACAAAACAGGGGCCTATTCGGGACTCCACAAAATAACTGGCTGGGGGGCTTCTTGCCCTCAGAATTTGGGGCCCTGATGTAAATGGTTCTCCTGTGCCCCCCGCTGGGTAGAGCCCCAGACACAGCGCCTACGTCTCAGTAGCTCTGGGGGGCGGGTCTGGGTCCAGACGCTGACCGAGCCCTCAGTTGTGTGGCGCCCTGACCTCGAGCCCATAGGGAAGGCCAGTCTGGGAATTTCCCATGTCCCTCGTCACTGTCAGTCAGTCCGTGGACCTGGGAGTCCAGGACACAGAGGCTGGGCGGTCTGGGAGTGTGAGTTCTCAAAGGAGCCCTGAGGTTCAGGCACAGCTGGGCTCGGCCAGAGCCCTGGCTTGCTGCTGAATGGCTCTGACGCCTGTGACAGCCATCTGCACATTAAGTCGCCCCAGGGAGGAGGATGGTTTTGTTAAGCTCTGTTTGAAGCCAGACGGCATGGAACCATTTCTAACTCATAAAAATCTCCTCCGTGGCCCTGCCCGGGCGGGTCAGCGGGTCGGAGCCTCATCCTCTGCGCCCAGGGGTTGCAGCTTTGACCCCCGGTCGAGGCACATACCCTGGCTGCACGGATGGGAGGCAACTGATCGATGTTCCTCTCTCTCTAAAATCAACACACATATCCTGGGGTGAGGATTAAAAAAAAATGTCTCCTCTGGTTGGGCTGGAAAACTCACGCAGACTAATTCCAAAGGGGGGGACCCTGAAACCTCAGCAGGCTCCATCAGACACCTCCTCAGGCAACTCCTGGTCAGCGCTGCCTCCTTACAAACCTGGGTCCCCGGCACCCAGCCGGGCTGTGCCGGGCGCTGCCGGCCCGGACCCGGGCCCCTCCCCTGCCCTCCGCCCTGCCCCTACTGCTACCTCCTGCCAGCCCAGGAAGGAAGGGCTTTTGTGCAATTTACCGCATTGAATCTGCACACGGTGCCGGAAATGCTTTAATCCCTCTCCACTTAGTTTTACCGAAATATTGGGGCAACTGAGGCTCAAAGAAGTCAAGAAATGCTCCAAGACACGGCAGCGTCAGTAACCCAAAACTCCACCGACCGGCGAATGGATAAGCAAAACATGGTATATGCACACAATGGAGTATTATTCAACTCTAAAAAGGAAGGAAATTCTGTCACGTGTTACAGCACAGGTGAACCACGAGGACATTATGCCAGTGAACTAGCCCGTCACAGCAGGACACACACGAGGTGATTCCACTGAGAGGAGGCAGACGGGTCACGGGTGGGTGCCCGGGGTGGGGCGGGGGCGGGGCAGTCAGGGCTGGCTTGGTACAGAGTTTCGGTTTTTCAAGATGAAAGGGCCCTGGAGACAGCATAGTGGCGATGGTTGCACAACAATGCAAAATTACTGAGCACCACTGAGCTGGACACTTAAAAATGGCAAATTTAAGTTATGTGTATTTTACCGCAATAAAAACAAAAACGAAAACAACCCAGAAGTGATTCCAGGGCTCTCAGCTCCCGAGGGCCAGAGGGAGGCTGTGGACTCGTGTCCGCCCACTGGAGACCGCAGTGATGCTGCTGGCAGCCTGGCTAGCGGACGATGGCGTCCCCAAGGCCACACCACGAGGAGGTGGCAGCACTGCGATTTGAACCCAGGTCTGTGTTACTCTAGGGACGTTCCTCTGAACTCCATGGTCACTGTAACCAGGGCCAAGCTCTTTTCATCCCAGGATGTGTCCACGGCTTCCCATGGCCTTCAGATCTGGTCCTTCTCGTGGGCACTGGAGGCTCCTTTATCTGACTCTTTCCAGAACTCTGGGAGGGGAACTTGGGTCAGGTGGTTCGAACCCTCCAGACCTTCAGCCTGGAGCTCCCTGAGATTGCCCAGGGCCCTGGGGTCATGCGGGGGTGCACTTGAGCAGAGAAGTCAGGGGAGGTCCCTGGATGTGAGCTTCCAAGACTAGACCATTAAAGCATCTCCCCCAAATGTGAATTAAAACCACAATGAGATACCACCTGCCAGAATGGCTGTCATCAACAAATCAATACAAATCAATCAACAAGTGCTGACGAGGATGTGGAGAAGAGGGATTGTAAATTGATGCAGCTGCTATGGAGTATGGAGGGTCCTCAAAAAATTAAAAATGGAGCCACCACGTGACCCAGCAATTCCATTTATCCAAAGATACTCCAAACACTAATTTAAAAAGATATACGCATCCCTGTGTCCATTGCAGCGTTATTTACAATAGGCAAGATATGGAAGCAACCCAAGTGTCCACTCATAGATAAATGGAAAAAGAATATATAGTACACACACATATAATGGAATATTACTTGGCCATGGAAAAGAATGAAATCTTGCCATCTGTGACACCATGGATGGACCTAGAGGGTATTGTACTAAATAAAATAAGTCAGATGGAGAAAGACAAATATCATTTGCTTTCACTTATATGTGGGACCTAAAAAGCAAAATAAACACAACAGAAACAAACTCATAGATACAGAGAATAAATTGATGCTTGTCAGATGGCGGGGGGTGTTGGGGGGTGAAAAGGGTGAAGGGATTTAGAAACACAGACTGGCAGTTACAGGACAGTCACAGGGATGCCAAGCACAGCCCCGGGAATACAGTCGATAGTATTATAATGACTATGTACGGCACCAGGTGGGTACCAGATTTATTGGGGTGATCACCTCATAAGTTATGTAAATGTCTAACCACTATGATGTACACCTGAAGCTAATACATGGACTGTCTGGAAAGAGGTCAGCCACTGTTAACATAATGAGAAGAGTTTGTGTGACATTGATGTAACTTGGTAGCCAAGGACAGTGGACTGGAATGTGCATGTGTCAACAATGACGACGTCACTGTACTAGTCAGTGGGGGTGGTAGGCACTGTTGAGTGAGCATGTGCACTGTGTGGCTGTCGCATTAAAATGACTGAGCGAGGAGAACAAATCTGCAGCAAATTTTGAGTTAAGCTTGAACGGTCCCCTGTGGGAACTATTAGGATGACTCAGAAGGCTTCCAGGGACGATGCAGTGAGGGCGGCACAAATACAAGTGTGGCACGAATGCTTCAAAGATGGTCGAGAGTCTGTTGAAAGTGACTCCCATTCTGGGAGGCCTGCGATAGGCAGAACGCCCGAGAATGTTGACTATGTACGGGCTACCATCGACAAAGACTGGTGACTGACAGCTGGAGAGCCAGAAGCTGATCTGGGGACTCCAAAAACTGCCGTGTCCGAGATTTTGACACAGGATCTTGGCATGAATGGTGTTGTGGCAAAATTCATTCCATGGCTTCTGCTACCGGAGCAGAAGGAACATCGTGCTGCAGTTGCCAATGACTTGATTTAAACCGCACCCAATGAACCAGATTTCCTCAAGAAGGTCGTAACTGGTGGTGAATCGTGGGTCTACGGCTACGATTCGGAAACAGACCCAGTTGTCCCAAGGGACATCACCTGGTCCTCCACGCCCGAAGAAGGTGTGGTAAAGTCACAGTAAGATCAAAACCACGTCAACTGTGATTTTTGATTGGGAGGGTGTTGTCCATTCTGAGTACGCCCCTCCAGGCCGAACAAGTGATAAAGAGCAGTGTCTCAGTGTTCTTTGTTGGTTGAGAGATGAAATATCATTTTCGTCAATACGACGAAAACAGCTACAGCTATGGGCAACTGGTGATTGTCAGCGTCATCACAATGTGCAGACTTTTTTGGTGACATACGAATACCCAGGTGACTCAGCCCCATTACAGCCCAGATTTGGCACCCTGGGACTTCTGGCTTTTCCCCAAACTAAAATCACCTTTGAAAGGGAAGAGATTTCCCTTTCAAATGAAACTCAATTGAATTGAGTTGATGAGATTCAGGAAAATACAAGGGGGCAGCTGATGGTGACTGCGAGAACTGTGTGAGGTCCCGAGGTGCCTGCTTTGAAGGGACTGGGGCGTCGCTGTCCTAATACAATGTTTCTTGTATCTTGTATCTTCTTCAGTAGATAAATGTCTCTATTTTGGCTGGATGCTTTCCGGACAGACCTCTCGTATATTGTCTGTCAACTAATTGGAAAAAAATTTTTAAGAAAATCTCCCCAGGTAATTTTGTTTTACCAGTTTCGGGCAACCCCGAGGCTGGAAACGCCTGAGTGGTCAGAGGAGTGATCTCCCTGCTCATTTGCAGCTGGCCTAACAAAGCCTTCTGTCCCTTGGTGGGGGGTTAGGTCCCAGGCACGCTTCTGTGTGGGCCCAGGGGACATGGCGCTCCTGGGGGGCGTGGACTTCCCAGGAGGCAGGCTAGCGGGTGGGCTGCTTGGGCTGGGCCAGCTCTGTGAGCCATGCTGTCTTCTGGGAATGGAAACCACAGCCCCTTGCTCAGCAAATCCAGCTCATTCCTAAGGGATTTGCGCCCCCGCGGGCTCATCCCCATCACCCAGAGCACTGCGCGGGTGAGCGGTGGCCCTGAGCCCGGTGCTTGTCGGACGGTCCCAAAGCATTCGGGAAGGCAATGCGACACGCCGTTGGCTTGCAGAGCAAATGTTTGTTTGGACAGGATGGTTGTCCAGGACGGTGACAGGCCTACTGCCTCAGTGACCAGACCTGGCACACCTGCTTGGACGGCATGTCATTCAGTGACCAAATGCACAGAGCCCATGGTGGGGGAGCGGGCGGAGAGAGGGGCGAGCGGGTGGGCGGTCCCGGTGTCACATTCACAGGGGTCTCACATGTGGGCACTGATGTTCCCTCCATAGGAGTGGAGAGCTCGCAGCTACTGACGGTTCATAAAAACAAGAGTTTGCTGACGTTGTCTGTGGAGTGAGTTCACTTTGTTCGGCAGTAATCTCAATTCCATGGCAGTGACTCATATATTTCTCAATCAAACCTATGAGGAAGGATGCTATTATGCTCTGCATGTTACAGACGGAGAAACGGAGATTAACTGACCCCCCGGAGTCAGACTGCTGGTGGCCGGCAGGGCTGTGCCGGGCGGGCCCTGAACGCGGCTCCCACGCCCTGCCGCCGGCCTCCCGCACGGGAAGTGCTTATTGAAGGTGAGCAGTTATTACCACAGTCCATGATTTTTATAACCACTTCTTGGCTTTTATTATTATTATTTTAAAAAGATTTTATTTATTTATTTTTAGAGAGAGGGGAAGGGAGGGAGAGACGCCTCCATGTGAGAGAGAAATGTCGATCGGGTGTCTCTTGTATGCACCCCAGTAGGGGGTGGAACTCGAAACCCAGGCATATGCCCTGACTGGGGATCGAACCGGTGACCTTTAGCTTCGTGGGACGATGCTCAATCCACTGAGCCACCCTAGTCAAGGCTATCGTTATTTTTTTAATATACCAGGCACCGCACAAAATGGAAGGGGCCCAGAGATGGCTCTCAGAGGTCCGCAGATTGAGCACTGAATTAAAAGGCCACATGCACCGCCTGTCCTGCAGGCCCCAGAGAGGGGCACCCACTTTTGACCTGCCCTCCTCACAACTTCTGAAACACCTGCACTTTCCTGCTGGGGCCTCCCCCAAGTCAGCAGGACCTGTGATAGAGCGTTTACAACCAGACTAAGGAGGCCAGGCCCACCCCTGGCATTGCTGACACACCAGACCCAAGAACCATTGCCCAGGGGCCCTGGAGGGAGGACCTCGGGGTGGGCGAGGCGAGGCTGGGGAGGGGACTGCTGACATGTGTGCAGCCTGTGTGGCCACGTGCTGGGTTCTCTGGTTGGCGAGTGAGAGACGGGTGGGTATCCTGCCCCCAGTCACAGGAGAAGCTGACACCCGAAGGTGAGGTGACCTGTCCTAGTTGAGGAGCAAGTCAGGAGCGGCGGTGGGGCCTGGGCTCCAGGGCTCTTGCAGGCACCAGCGCTGCCCCCTAAGGGCGTCCTGCTCGGGAAAGGGGCCCAGGACTGAAGGGTGGAATGTCTCCCGGAGGCACCAGCAAGTGGGGCAGAGCCTGGTGGAGGGGATGAGGGAGGTTTCAGGGTCAGAGTGGAAGGGCTCACAGAAGGGCTTTCCGTGAAGCGTGTGCCAGGGTTTCTAGGGACTACTTGAGGGGTCCCTCTGAGTGACACGTGAAGGCACGTGGGTATGCCATGGTGAGGCAGCCCAGGAACACGCCAGATCTCGGGCTCGGCAGAGCCCCCGCCCAACGGCGCTCGGCCCAGGCAGGTGAAGGGAGGGCTGCGCAAACTCAGTGAAGAGTGAAAAGCCCCCCAGAGGTACAAGGGAAACCAAGGCCCTTCCCTTCCAGGGAGCTCACGGCTGTGGGAACCCCTCTGAGGGCTGAAGAGGCCCTGAGAGGGCAGCTGGCCTGGCTGGAAGCGGGGAGGAGGCAGGGCCCCGGAAAGGCGAGGAGGACCTTCTTGGGCCCTCAGCGGGCGGAGGCTGAGTCAGGCGGGCGTGAGTGTGGACAGAGCCGGCGCCCGGGCTGAGGCAGGCATTGCACCCAGGGAACTTGGGTGTCTGATGCTCACAGCTGGCCTGCTGGTGCCTGCGCAGGTGGTGCGTGCACCTGGGGCACAGGCCGCGTGGTGGGTGCTGCGGGTGACCGCCCAGGTCTGTACTAGTTGTAGTAGTTTCTCCTCGGAGCCCATCGGCTCCTGGGACCCTGCTTCCTGTTGGAAAACTGGCTTCACAGGTTCGCATGGGAACAGCACGTCCCAAAGACACCAGGCTCCTCGACTCTCCACTGGCACTGGGGCCTTAATCACTGGCACAAGGCCGGTGGAGCCCCCTGTGCCTAACCAAGGCTGGAATGTATCGCTTTCAGAGAATGAAGGGCTTTTCATTTTTTATTTTTATTTTTTAACTTAAAAGCTGTTCCTGTGAGCTTTGATTTTCATGAGAATCCCTCATAACCTGCCAGACAAAAGTCCCGCCCAGCCCCACTGAGGAGGTCCCAGAAAGGGCAGGTGTAGCCTGGCAGCTGGAGGCCCTGGAGCACGGCCAGCAGGGTGGGGTGCGCACTCAGGGAGGGCACTTGGGGACAGCTGGCTGCTCAGCGCGCCCACCCCCCCGAAGGCTACCTGACCCTATGCGCCTGGACCTTGGACTCCTGGCTCCTCGGGGCAGGAGTGCAGATCTCTCTCCCGAGGGACAGGCACCTAGCCCCCGTAGGGCCCAGGGTGCTGGAACTTGTGAATCCAGGAAATATGGGGAGTGGGTGGGCACCAGGGTGACCGACGATCCCAGGGTGCTCAGGACTGAGGGGTTTCCTGGGACCTTTGGTGCGGAAACTGGCACAGTCCCAGGTAGACCGGATTCTTGGTCACTCCAGCGAGCAGCCGGTGAGGAAGGAGGCTCCCACACGGCCCTGGGTCTCCCCCGCACCCCGCAACTCCTCCTGCGTCTCAGGCCTGCCAGGCCCGGCCCTACGTCAGGGCCCTGCGCTCACTCTCTGTCCCCGTGGCCCAGGGCCCACCTCGCGCTGACCACCGGCTGAAGTGTCCTGCCCTCAGGGGCTCTCGGTCACATTTTCGGGTATGAGTTTCCTCCAGCCACTTATCTCTATCAAAATTACCTGGTTTATTTATCTTAGTTGCTTTTTGGTGTGTGTGGTTTCTCTCTCACTAGGACGTGAGCTCCCTGAGGACCGGGCTCCTGTCTGCTGACACAGGCTGGCGCTAAACGAGGGGTCAGGGTATGAACGAGCTCTGTGCTGGTGGGAGTAGAGCCCCAGGGCGCTGGGGCCCTGTGGACGGGCACTGAGCCCTTCTGAATTGGGAGGAGGGAGAAGGAAGTGGGTGTGCCGCCAGGCTCAGGGCTGTGCCACTTCCTAGGACCTTTACAGGGGACCAGCGCAGCAGGGACACCGGTGCTGCCTGTCACAGAGTGGGGCGGGGGGCGGCCCAGCCCGAGTGGCCGCACCGCCTGGGCTCCCCTGCTGCTGGCTGGCGGGCCTCCAGGTTCTGAGGATGCAGCCTCAGCTTGCGGACCATGCACCCTGGAGGGGGGCCGAGACTGAGTGGGAAGGTCCCGGGCAGCCTGGCCTCCGGTATGCCGCTGGCCTTCGAACCCCTGCATGGTGCCCCTGCAGGACTGACTCCATTCCCAGGAGCCTCGAGGGAGTCATCATCTGTTTTTCTTGACCCCTGGGTCGGTGCTGACAGTCACGTCTCCACAGGGGACTCCCAGCTGTCAAGAGCTGGGTCTGACTGAGCCCCTGGGCCCTTGTCTGCTGCAGGCGGCTGCTCACAGGGTGACCTGTGTCTTCCCACTCCCCCGCCCCTGGTAGAGGGCAGGTCTGGCTGCCGTTGAGCCCTTTGGGGGCCTGGAGGTCCCCTGTGCACTGATCAGGGACCACCCTCCCCACGCATTCCGCTGGCTAGGGTGAGCGGCCCAAGTGTGTCTGGCCTGGAGGGTCGGCCACCGCACCAGCTGGGTTTGGGGCAGCTTTATGCTTTAAACAGTTTTACCGAGATATAATTCACACACCATACAACGTACCTACTGTTTTTTGGGCATATTACATTCTATTGTTTAAAAAAGTTATTTTCAAAAAATTGTGGAATTTCTAAGTGTGCAGTCAGTGGCGTTAAGTACTTTCACATTTCACAAAGTTAAGCTCTTTCCGTCTCGCAAAACTGAGACTCTGTCCCCGTTAGACTCCGACTCCCACCATGCCCTTGGCCCTGGCAGCTGTCCTCCTTCCTGTCTGTGCGGTCTGATGACTTCAGGGGCCTCAGGTGAGTGGGATCGCAGAGTCTGCCTTTGGGGGTGGCATGGGGCCCTTCCTGAGTGGGCAGGGGCCTGTGGTCTGGGCAGCTGCAAGGGGCGGGGGCAAGCCAGCCATGTGCAGCCATCAGGATCCCCGAGACCCACCTGGCTACTAGGGCTCCTGCCTGTGGTGACAGTGGGGACCACCAGGGACCATCTCCCATCATATTCAGATGCCACAGCCTGGCCAGAGATGCCCAGGTGCCCCTGGACACATGTGGCCCTTTCTTTCCATCCCTAGGACGTGTGCCACTCTGGCTGCGGGGGACTGGCCGGACTCTGGAGGGTGCTCTCTCTCTGGGCGGGGCTGCAGGTCCACAGCCCAGAAAGCGGGGAACCCTGGCTGAGAGCAGCTCCCTGCTGTGGGCCCAGGGTCCGGCCTACAGCCCTGGGCCATGCTCCTGCAGTGGGAGGTCCCTTCCAGATCTGGACAACTGCTGTGGGAAGCAGGGACAGTGGCCCCTGTGGGCGGGCCTGCGCGTGCCGGCGTCATGCTGGGGCTGTTCAGATGTCTGCCACTTATTCCGCTCGTGCCTCTACCAGGGGGTGGGGTCTAGGTCACCCTGTGGGTGAAGTGAGAGAGGCTCGGCGAGAAGGGACTTGCCCCGGCCCACTGGTGTGCGGCAGGGCTGGCACTCAAACCCCGCTGTGTCCGATTCCCAAACACTCGCATTGTTTCCTTCAAAATGAAAAGACATGGCGGCTGCCTGGGGTTCTCCCATCGAGTCGGAGGCCGTCATCCGGCCAAAGACCCCTGGGTGTCAGCAGACACAGGCGGCTACTTTCCCTTCCTGGGTGCAGCACGGCTCTGTGTGGGGAGAGCTGGGGTGCCCCCCTGCCGTGTCCGATCCAGTGGGGCTGAGTGACCAGAGAATTTGCATTTTCATTGAGTTCCCAGGGGATGCACTGTTGCTGCTGGTCTGGGAAACGCACTTGAAACCACTTGGCTTCCTTTCTCTCTCTCTTCCGATATTATTTTCTTTCTTACAAAATATTTCAAGCCTCATGTACTTTACTTGCTGCCAGTTGCCGTGTAATCAGGGGAGGGTGCTGGAGCCCGGCTGCGAGTTAACAATTCCCAGGACTGCAGTTCTGAGCTCAGAAACCCCCAGACCTCTTCCTACTGCTGCCGCCACCAGGACCAGGCCACGTCCATCCTCCTGTAATTCCCACTCGACTCTCCGTCTCACTCTATCGAGGAGGGAACTGGACCCAGAGAGGGCAGGTCACTGGCATGAGGTCACACAGCATCAAGTAGGCCGAAATTTGATGGTGGTCTGATGCCAGAGTTCACACTCCGGGCCACAGGATTAGATGAAATGAGACAGAAGCCCCTTACTGATTATGGTGGAAACTGGCTGAATGACCTGAACCCAAAGCCTATACCCGCCCCCCCACCCCCCCATTCCTCTATCTGGACTTCCGTCTCTGTGAACAGCAGCATTGCCACACCTGCCCCAGCTCCTGGGAGTGGGCGGACCCAACCATCCCCGCTGTCTGAGCACAGGCCTCGCTGCCGCCCCACGTGTCTGACCAGGCTCGGCCCTGCCCCGGAGCTCTATGTGTGCGACCGTGACTCTCAAACAACCCCGTTTAGTGGGTACTATTATCCCTGCTTCACAGATGTGGAACTGTAGCATCAAGATGTTAATGGCCCCAAGTCACAGAGGCAGGAAGCTGAAGAACAGCCCCTCGCTGTCCCCACCAGGTCCAGCACCAGCGTCTCTCTGTGGGCTGAGGGTCACAGCCTCTGCCCGCCCTGGCTCTGCAGTTTCCTTCATGCTCTGCCCCAGAGTCCTTTTGAACCACAAATCGGATCCTGTGCTTCCCTTTAAAGCAGGGGTCCCCAACCTCCAGGCCGCGGACTGGTACCAGTCTGGGCTTGTCAGGAACCGGCCGCACAGCAGGAGGTGAGTTTGAATGCAATGCACTTGAATCATCCCGAAACCATCCCCCACTCCTGGTCCATGGAAAAACTGTCTTCCATGAAACCGGTCCCTGGTGTACGAAAGGTCGGGGACCGCTGCTTTAAAGCCACCCACAAGGTCTGAGCTCCGTGGCCAAGGCCCTTCCAGGCTGACCCAGACTTCCCTGTCTGTCCTGCTCTGCCCACCCCCTACTTGTTGTTATACGTCACTCCTGGCCCAGGACATACTGCAGCCCCTGAGCTGTGTTGCTCATGTTACCAATGCCCTTTCTCCCATTTCTTGCCAGAAAAATTCCTTCTCCTCCTCCGAGACCCAGCTGACACATGAACCCTCCTCTGGGAAGTCCTCCTGGATGCCCACTCTTGGGCCATGGATATTGGTGACAGTACTTGGTGCACTGGGGTGGGGCGGCATGCCCCTCGGTGAGCCCCACAAAGCAGGGACCGCACCGAGTCCCCCTTGGTCCTCTCACTGCCTGGCCCCGGCTAACCTGGACGGAGGGGAATGGCCACCAGTGACCACGCCAAGAGGCTCTGGATCTGGGGGTGTCTGTCGGCAGCTGTGTCTGGGTCTGCTTATTGCTGGGCACTGGGAAAGGAGAAGGTGGGATCTTTTTTCCTTTACGTCTGTTCCCCTCCGCCCGCTGGGCTGGGAAAATGCCAGTTTATGAACCAAGGGCAGGCCGCGGCCGTGGTCTCTCTAGGCAGGGCTGTTGGAAAGCCCTGGGGGCAGACCTTGCCCGGGTGAACCGCTCTTAACCATTCTCTGGGGAGTGCCTTGGGCCCCAGATAATTAGCCGCATGTGTGTGGGAGACAGGCCTGCTTTATTTCCCAAGGATTTATGAGAAGGGGGAGTTTCTCACTGACCTCCATCTCAGGAAGGGCCTCTTTCTGGAACACTTGCCGAACATCAACGGCAAGGCACATGTGCTCGCAGTAAGCCGGCCTGACAGCGTCACGCCGCCATGTGTTTCTCGTCTCGTACGCGTTTTAGCACTCGCTCTGGGGACTGCGGGTATTTCTGAAGGTCCCCGAACGCAGCCCCAAACGGAGCGCTGATGATTTACCCTTCATGAAGGCCGTCACTGCTCTTTCCAAACACACTTGGAAGTGGGTTCAAAGTTTATTTAGCGAAAAATGTATTTTTAATAGACAGAAAGGGAGTGTTTGTGGATTCTTTCTCCCAAGCCCCCCTCCCTGGGACCTTGGGAACAATGGCTTCAGCTCACAGACACTGACGCCCTCAGAAGGGGCCGTGAATGTGCGAACAGGGTCGTCTGCCTGCTCGGCCATTTTTGCAGGTCAGCCTCCGCTTACTCGCCTGTTACGCTGTCCCCCCTCCATCGCACCTGCTCTTTCTCTTCCTCCTGCTCCTGCATTCTCACCTCATCATACCCACCCACCCATGTGCCCTGCCGTAGAAGAGCTACTCAGCTCGTAGTTTCGGGTGCAGGGATGACTTTGCTCATCCGGGCAATCATATATGTATCTGCACCTTTGTCTGTCCATCCATCCGCCTACTAGGTTATCAACCTTTCTTCGTTCATCCTCGTGATTGTCCGTCCATCCTCCCATCCATCTGTCCATCCACCCAACACGGACCCACTCTGTGCCAGGCACGGGGGATACTCAGATGACTACACCTGGTTTTTGCCTTGGAGTGTCTCTCAAAGAGCCGGGGGTGGAGGTGACATGGGAACAGCCGATTATGGCGGAGCGTGGGAACTGACCGCAGGGAGATGGACAGGAGCTGTGGGGGTCGGGAGGGGGTGTCGGTGCCTGGGAGCGGTTCCAGTGTAGAAGGGGAGGTGGGGCTCCCTACAGGTAAAAACCCGCTCTCCTCCCCTGTCTCCAGAACCAACGCAGCGGCGGGGCGGCGTCGACGGCCACTCTGAGGCGTGCAATTCCGCCTGCGCCTTGCAGACATCTTCCGTCAGAAACAGCCTCCCAGCCTGAGACTGCTCAGACAGGCCCCTCTCTTAGTGGTCCTTACAGCAACCCTGTGTCTCCAACCTGCAGAGGAGGAGACTGGGGCTTGTGGGAGGGGCGGGCCAGCCAGGAAGCGGCGGAGCCTACACACGGGAGTTTGAGAGCTGGTGGTCAGCCCACGTGGCCCGCTGCAGCCGTTGTCTGGCGGGTGGCCCTCAGGACAACATCAGCCACTGGCCTCTCTGCTCCTACTCTGAAGGCTGCCAGGGCCCAGTTGCTTGGGGTCAGGGTTCTCCCTGCAACCACATGTCCAAGAGCTAACCGGACACCCCTGGCAGATAAGCTGCAATCCCTTTCTGGGAAGCTGAGTGCTCCAAGGGCTCCGTCCGAGAAGCCCTGCCGTCCCAGTGCCTCTCTTCTCCCGGCCCCAGGCCAAGCTGCCGAGCACGAGGACCTTGTTTACAGAGCAGGGGCTGCGCCCGCAAATTCCCAAATTCCCAGCCGTGAGCAGGCCTTGGGCTCTGGACGCTGCAGAGAGTGGCCGTGCTCCACAGAGAGACCCTGTAGCCATGGGCCTCAGCGCCACGACCCTTCAGAGAGGGCGTCCGGGGACTTGCCCGACCAACGCTGTCCTGCCTGAGTGAGGGGGCGGGGCAGCCCCTCCCGGGGCCTCAGAAAGAGCCACTTGACAGGCGAGTCTTCAGAGAAGCCTTTCATTTTATGTGGCGCATGTTCAATTAGCTTATTTAAAAAAAAACAAGCCAACAAACCAACAACGAAGTAGCATTTGGGGAAGACACACAACTTTGATCAGCTCTAATCAGTGTTAGTTCTAGATGCTTATCGCTGTAAGCCCCGCGGTCTATTAAACAGAGCCTGG